>CM065720.1:2911205-2951205 GCA_033310375.1 Conus canariensis
GGAACTTGCTTGGTCTTGTTCCACAGTTCTGTGTTGGCAATAACATCTGGCCATCTGATGTTCACAATGTTTCGCAGACATCTGTTGATAAATGTTTGGAGTTTGTGGGTGTTTGTCTTTGTTGTTCGCCACGTTTCAGAACCATACAGAAGGACAGATTTCACATTTGAGTTGAAGATTCTGATCTTGTTGTGGAGTGAGAGGGCAGAGGAATTCCAGATAGGCCGTAGCGTAGTAAAAGTGTGCCTGACTTTATTGATGCGGCTCTTGATATTCTCATCTGTACCTCCATCTTTGCTGACCACACTGCCGAGGTAGACAAACTTGTCAACTTCAATGATGTCTTCCTGTTGTAGTCGTAGTGGGTCTCGTTGCTGGTTGTTGACTCTCATGGCTTCTGTTTTCTTTGTGTTGATTTGGAGGCCTGCTTCTTCTGCTACCCGGCACAGCTTCTCTTGTGTGTCTTGCTGTTTGTGGGAGAGAAGGCTGATGTCGTCGGCGAAGTCCAGGTCTTCCAGTTGCTTGGTGAAAGTCCACTGGATTCCTGTCCTCTTGCCGTCTGTAGACTGCCGCATTATCCAGTCAACGACCATCAGGAAAATTGTCGGCGATAGTAGACACCCCTGACGGACGCCGGTTTGTACAGTGAAGGGCTTCGTTAGCTTCCCGTCGTGGACGACCTGGCATGTGGCATCCTCGTAGAGTTGCTGGATGTTGGCAACAAACTTGGGTGGGAAGCCATAGTGATAGATAGATAGATAGATAGATAGATAGATAGATAGACACACAGACAGACAGATAGATAGAATGATCATAAGATAGGTAAATTAAAGAAATAGGTGGATAGACATTTTGATAGATCATGAAAGAGAGAGAGAAACAGAGACAGAGATAGCAACAGACACATAGACAGACAGACAGAGATGTTGAAAGGAAAGGACCCCCCTGAAAGAAACCGTCTTTACCCCATGTCCACATGGTCCATCCCCGTGCTCTCCACTACCCAGTCAGGCGAGGCGTTCCAATCTTAATCAAGCGCTCACTGTCTGGCACTCATCATGACATCATCCCAACTGACGTTTGGGACAAAAGGCAATTATACAACGCAGCTCTTTTGACCTCTACGACCTGACCCTTGACCCTGACCTCTGCGACCTGACCTTGACATCAATCCCGGTTGATGATGAGATCTGACAAGAGTGACCGTCGCTTCTGTCGTCAGCTTTGCCCTTGTCACCTTCCCTTCAGTATCCCGCCATTCCTGCCCGCCACCCTCACCCCCCCCATCCCCGTCCCCTCAGTCCGCCATCCCCTCCCCTCTCATCACGCCTTCAATCACTATCCCTCCGATGCCATACCCTCCTCCCCATCTTTTTCCGCAGCCCTGTCTCTTTTCATTGACTGCCCATGAAAGTCGATCACTGGGATTAGGACCACGCGCTTTGCAATCTTAATTAGGGCCACACGGAAGAGCGGGAGATGTTGCTGAAACCTCCCTAAATCCATCTATCCATCCACAGAGAGAGAGAGAGAGAGAGAGAGAGAGAGAGAGAGAGAGAGAGAACGAGAGAGTGAGTGAGAGAGAGAGAGAGAGAGAGAGAGAGAGAGAGAGAGAGAGAATAAACGAACAAAATTGTTTAAATGAGGTAAATGAATAAGCGCACAATAGGCTTGTTTATGTCTTCCTCTCAAAATTGGAAAAGAAAGAAATTTTTGGAATTAAAAACAGCCCACAGCCCCTCCACGCTCCCTTCTTACCCCCCCCCCCAATATATGCATAGAAAACACAATCTTATTTAACAATATATACATATGCGTATACGCATACAAACATGCAATCTATACAAGCATTACATGTATCAAACCACGCCATATAAAGTATTATAGACTAAGAGTGAATCGTACTTACAAAGTACAACTAAGAAGAAGGCAAACTGACATTACTATCGCAATCCATTTCCAGCTTCAGAGAGAGAGAGAGAGAGAGAGAGAGAGAGAGAGAGAGAGAGAGAGAGAGAGAGAGAGAGAGAGAGAGAGAGAGTTTGATTTTCCCTTAGCGTCTATCTCAGTGTAATGATATAATGAAAATGGTTACGATGATGACGATATGAATAGCAGTAATTACAATCACCACAACGTGAAGAGAAAACAAAGGTAAAAAACTTTTTCACCTCAGGGTAAAATTCGTCGATTAAGAAGACAAAGATGCTAAAACAGTACGTTTCAGGTCATAGACCCTTTCTCAACTGCACAGGGAAGGGGGCAAGAAGTAAGAATAAAAGGCTGACTGCTACTCACAGAAAAAGAAAGCAATCAGTGGTAGGAGTGAGTAGAGTTAAACAGTGAAAGGAAAACTTAAAGTGGGAGGGGGGTGGGGGTGGGGGTAAGGAAAAAGGGGGGAAGTGTATGTGTGTGTGTATGAGCGCCCACGGAAGCATGTGCACATGTCCGCCCGTATGTGCGTGAGTGTGTGCGCGCATGGGGTCGCGTGCATGCGTGTGCCTGTCTGTCTGTGTGCTCGCATGGTTGTAAGATGGTGGAGGGAAAGTGTGGAAGGGAGGAGGGAAATTGGGGAAAAAAAAAAAAAAAAAAAAAAAAGGGGGGGGGGGGGAAAGGGGAGGTTAAACAATAAAGGGAAAGGGGGAGAGTGGAGAAGGGGAAGAGGGAGATGAAGAGAATGTGTGTGTGTGTGTGTGTGTGAGCGTATGCGCACGCATAAGCGTGTGCCTGCGTGTGAGTGCTAGTGTAAGTGGTAAACAGTAAAGGGGAAGAGGGAAAGGGGAGAAGGGAGACAGGGAGGGAAAAATACAGACACACGGGGGGGGGGGGGGGGGGGGGGGGGGGGGGGGGGGGGGGAGGGGGGGGAAAGAAAAAGGGGGAAGAAGGGGAGGGGGGGGTGAGGACAAAAAAAAAAAAAAAAAAAAGGGGCGGGGGGGGAAAGGAACGGGGGTGCAAGTCGAGCTGCCGAGTTCAGTCCCTTGTGTTCATGCCATATGGGGTGCGAGTGCCAAGACGGGCAATCACTGAAGACTCCATAAAGAGCCTGTAGAGTCCTGTCGACTGGTTCTGCCACACTGCTGCTACTTTGGCGTGGACAACGCAATGGTGCTGCTGGTTGAAGTGGGAGCCCACAGGGTTGTCATAATCAAGCCGCATGGAACGCAGGTGCTCGCTGAACCGTTCATCAAGGCTGCGATAGGTCTCACCTGTGTATTTCTTGGTACACAGGGAGCAGGAGATGACGTAGACAAGGTCTTTTGACTGACAATTAAAACTGGTCCTTACGGTAAACTGGCCAGCAGGTCCTGTGATGACAGTGGAACCATCGATGAAAGGGCAGGTCTTACAACCCTTGCGGCCGCATGGTGTAGTGCCAGGGGGGAGGGGGGGGGACCATAGGGGCGGATAGAAGCTCGCACAAGATGGTCTTTCAGGTTGGTATCCCTCCTGAAAGCGATGAGGGGTGGCTTAGGAAAGATCTCCCTCAGATGTGGGTCTTGCTGAACTAAGTGGAAGTTCTGGAGGAGGATACTACGGACTGGGAGGTTGTGGGGGTGGTAGGTGAGGACTGCCACTGTACGGTCTTCATTATCAGGACTGACTCTAGGAACAAGAGCCTGGGCACGAGAGACAGCACGAGCTCGCTCAAGTGCACCACGAACCAGGTCCCCTGGATACTTCCGGGCAAGGAAGAATCCAAGCATTCTCTTCGCTTGAAGTTCAAAGTCCTGCTCATCACTGCAGATCCGTCTCAGTCGCAGGAACTGTGAGTAGGGGATGCTGTCTCTGCAGGCACGGGGATGGTTGGAAGTGTAGAAAAGGTAGCTGTGAGAATCGGTAGGCTTATAGAAGACACTAGTGGCAAGACTATTGGAGTAAGGTAAGATGGAAATGGAAATGTCGAGGAAGGACACAGAGGAGTCAGAGATGTTGCAGGTATACTGTAGAGCTGGATGAAAGGTAGACATGAAGGAAATGAAGTCCTGGAGAGATTCCTTCTTGCAGGTAGACACGCCCAAACAGTCATCAATAAAGCGCCTGTGTACTGACTAAACGCCTGTTCTTCTACATGACCAACAAAAAGGCAAGCAAAGCTAGGCCCCATCTTGGTGCCCATGGCCACCCCACTTTGCTGTTGAAAGTGTTTATCATAAAATGCAAATGAGCTCAAAGTGAGGACCAACTCTGTAAGACGCATGATGGTGGGGATGTGCAGCCTAAGGTGGCTCCTCTGAAGGAAATGGTGGACCGCAAGCAGGCCGTCGTTGTGGGGGATGTTAGTGTACAACGACACAATGTCCATGGTGAAGATATGCCTCTCAGCACTGTCATCGGGAAAAGAGAAATCATTAAGGAGGGTGAGGGTGTGGTTAGTGTCCTTCACATAGGTAGGTAGTTGAGAAACTAGGGGCTGGAACACTTCATCCAGAAAATCAGAGATCAACGTGGTAGGGCAAGAACAGGCGGACACTATCGGGCGGCCGGGATTGTTGGCCTTGTGGATCTTTGGCAGTAGGTAGAACAAGGACTCCCGTGGCTCCCTCATCACTGCATAAATGGCTTGCAGAGGAAGATGACCACTGTCAATGGCATTCTTGATGGTTCGTCTAATCAGGGCATTGTCCGGCTTGGTAGTGGGCTTGGAAATGCTACAATAGAAGGCAGAGTTGGAGAGCTGCGACCGGGCCTCTTGAACGTAAAGATCCTTGCGCCACACCACAACAGCACCACCCTTATCTGCAGGCTTCACAACGATGTCTCTCCTGTCCTTAAGATCTTGTAAGGCCTTCTGTTCCTCTCTGGAAAGATTGGAGTGGCGAAGAGGCTTGGGCCGCAGCTGGGTGATCTGCCGGGTGCAGACGTCAATGTAGTAGTCCAAGGCTGGGAAAGCTCCAGGGCTGGGAGTCCAAGTGCTGGGAGGCTTGTGGAAAAGCGCAGCAATGTCATCATCAACTGCTGGGTCAGATGCAGATAAGGATGCTTCACCAAAATGAGCAGCAAGGCGCAGGCGTCGGAAAAACCGCTGGCAGTGAAAGAGCGTGCAGGCCCTGTTGGTGGACGGTCTGAGGGGCACAAACTTCATGCCTCTGGCAAGGACCCTCCGTTGCTCATCAGGTAGCTCAAGGTCTGGGGGGATGGTGACAACCAGGAGAGGATTAGGATCAGGGGCAGCAACCGATGAAGATGAAGAGACCTTTGATGACAGAAGAGCAGCCAGTTTCCTACCCTTAGTAGCTGTCAAGGTCTGGTAAAGATCACGATTTGCTTTCTGTGTAGTTCTGATGATGAACACAGCCATGCCACTGTCAACCAAACTGTGAAGCTGGGAGCACACACACATTCTCTTCATCTCCCTCTTCCCCTTCTCCACTCTCCCCCTTTCCCTTTATTGTTTAACCCCCCCTTCCCCCCCCCCTTTTTTTTTTTTTCCCCAATTTCCCTCCTCCCTTCCACACTTTCCCTCCACCATCTTACAACCATGCGAGCACACAGACAGACAGGCACACGCATGCACGCGACCCCATGCGCGCACACACTCACGCACATACGGGCGGACATGTGCACATGCTTCCGTGGGCGCTCATACACACACACATACACTTCCCCCCTTTTTCCTTACCCCCACCCCCACCCCCCTCCCACTTTAAGTTTTCCTTTCACTGTTTAACTCTACTCACTCCTACCACTGATTGCTTTCTTTTTCTGTGAGTAGCAGTCAGCCTTTTATTCTTACTTCTTGCCCCCTTCCCTGTGCAGTTGAGAAAGGGTCTATGACCTGAAACGTACTGTTTTAGCATCTTTGTCTTCTTAATCGACGAATTTTACCCTGAGGTGAAAAAGTTTTTTACCTTTGTTTTCTCTTCACTTTTACGTCGATCCTGCGGTCTTCATCTTTTTTTTATAATCACCACAACAAACACAATAATATTAATAATGATAATAATAAGAAAACAATTGTGATAATGATAATAATAGTAACAACAACAATAATAGTAATAATAATAATAATAATAACAATAATAACGATTTAGAAAGAGAGGGGGTTAGTTGTCACCAAGGACATAGACAAACAAAGAACAGGACAACTTGTCCTTTACTTTGCTTGTCTATGTCCTTGGCGGAAAACTAACCCCCTCTCTTTCTAAATTTTGCTTCATTTTCCGCCCTCAGTCACTCCGTTTTGAAAAATAATCACGACAACAACAAAAACAGCAATAATGATAATGATATATAATAATAATAATAATTTTTTATAGCGCACTCAAGCTCATAAGTAATGGCCACGAGCCCGGGTGCCTCACCAGCCGTAATGGGGGTGAAAAATGAATCCATGAATAAATCAACAGACAAGACATGCAGTACGCAAACTCTGCGTCCTCTCTTGTCGATGTTCTTCCGTCCGCTATGCGTCCCTTTAGCTTTATATTCTGCGTCCTCAATGTTCTTTCAGTGGACGATCTCTCAGCTCTATGTTCCCTCACCTGCATGTCCCTTTATGGTCTATTGGCTCATCTTCCCAGGCTGTTATATAAACTCTGTGTTCTGTCGATGTCCCTTTAGCTTCATGTTCTCTTGTTTAGCTCACTGTTCTTTCGGTCTATGTTCGCTGAGCTCTATGTTCACTTCTATGCTGCTTGAGTTTGCTCTGTTCTATTGGCTCAACGTTCTTTCAGGCTGTGTTCTCTCAGCTCTGCTTTCCGATACATTTATACTCTTGTGCCTCAATGTTCTTTTCGTCAATTTTTCCGATCTAAGTTGTTCCTCAGCTCTATGTCCCTTAAGATTTCTATTTTGTCAGGTCAATGTTCTTTCAGTCTATGTTTCTTAGCGCTATGTGCCTTCAGCTCTATTTCCCTTTAGTTTTATATTCCATTAGCCTTAAGTTCTTCCAGTCTACGTTCCTCAACTCCATGTTCTTTAGCTCTATGTTCCTTCAGCTCCACGTCTATTTAGTTTTGATATCTATCTGCTCAATGTTCCCACAGTCCATGTTTCTCAGTTCTCTGTTCCTGTAGATCGGTGTCTCCTGATCTCTATGTTCCTCAGGTCTACGCTCTCTCACCTCTATGAAGCCATAGCTCTATGTTTTGTCAGCTCTGGCCTGAATGAAGAGAGGGAATACACTTCGGAAAGAACACAGAACTGATGGGAAATAAAAGCTGTGGGAACACAAAGATGAGAGAACACAACATAAACGTCATTACTATTGCAGTGAAAAAATAAATCGCGTGTCACCACGAAAGACTGAAAAAAAGGCTTATCAGCTCCGGCCTCCGAGAACTTGGAAGGACTACATATAACGAAAAACACCTGTGTCGTAGGTGTCATAAATAGCAAGCACGATATACTCCAGGATCGAATCAGCACAACAGCACCAAACTATACTTCACCCTTCAGAAACACAAGAACCCACCACTGAAAACCATCTCATATCAAACATTATTGGTACAGTTATGTCCAACTTCTAGGAGTGGGCGGACTTTGCAGAACCTCTAATATTGTGTAAATTTGCCTTCTCTCTCTCTCTCCTCTCTCTCTCTCTCTCTCTCTCTCCCACCCGAGAGATCACCATAGGATGCACTTCTTCATGAAGGTGCTACTCCATTGATCAGATTCTACAGAAGTGCAACTCCTGTGAATGGGACAACCTTGCCCAGTGTATGCTGGTCTGAGAGGATGGAACTCGGCACATGACACAGGAAACAAGGAAACTGCCAGCAGAACTTGCCAAAATGCCCAGCCTCCCGAAAGGCAAATGGCTCACCAGCGCGGAACACACGGGGATGCACGCACGTGCTGCTCGGAGGCCTTCTGTCCTTCATGACCTGGTCCTGCTCGGCCTTCAATGTCTTGCGCCGACGCGACAGAGAACAGACTACACTCATTGTTCACTTTGTCTTACCTCCGCCAACCAGCTTCCATTTCCACTCGCGTCTGCACGTTTGTTTGTGCCTTTGTCTGTTTTCTGCTTGTAAAGGAAGATGCCGTTTCTAACTTGGAAGATTCTGTCGTTGTTTGGTTTTCTGTCTGGCAGATTACAGCGAAAAAAACTCTGAACTGATTTTAATGCAACTTGATATTCCCGTGGAAATGTCGGGGTGGGTGGAGGGCTCTTTCAGTGCAGATAGCTGCCCACCTTCCAAGAATTCTGTGCTGGTAAATATTCCTCTTTTTTGCTACTTCCTTGCCTTTTCAAATTCATTTCTCTTTCTTCACTTGTCGTTCACTGTTTTTATGCCTTCACCGTCAATCATTCTCCGGCCTTTGTTCCTAAAATCACTGCTGTATTCCTCGTGCCTGGCCTGTTCCCCGATCGGAATTATGAAATGCCATCATTTTGTGTGTGTGTGTGTGTGTGTGTGTGTGTGTGTGTGTGTGTGTGTGTGTGTGTGTGTGTGTGTGTGTGTGTGTGTGTGGTTATCTGGCCCTGGACTGTGAAAATTGAACACACTTGCCAGAGTCGACGCTAACTGTCCAAGCTGTAGCGTATATATGCATACAGATTTTTTTTGGTGACGTGTGTGGCAGTTAAATGTTTCTCATTCTTTGTACGATTTCCTAAAATCTGGCAGTGAGAATTCAAATGGAATGCCTGGCATTCTTAGCACAGAGGAGTATTTAAGTCACAAGATGTCAATGATTTAGCTACTTCGTCATGAACTGCTTTTGTTGTTGTTGGTGGAGGTGGTATTGGTGTTGAGAATATAGTATTTTTGATGAACAGACCTGCCCAAGGGTACTATTTCTTTTCTTTCATAAGTCTGACGGCAGGCTGGAAGCTGTGAATGGTCGGATGGGGTATAACAATAAAATGGCAGTAATAACAAAAAAAACTTGAAAAACTCGCAGAAAGCTCAAACGTGAACCCGCTACAATCCCGTTACATGTTGGAGCGAATCGGTGGTGCACGGATCCGGATCCAACGGAAAATCCCGCTTCATTTCCTCTCTTTCTTAGCTTCTTTCTTCGGTAGAGAGAGGGGAAGTGACCAGACGGATAGGTCTTTTACGTCATGACCTATGACGCGCGGCATTGGCTGCGTGCAGACATCATGGACTGTTTGTTTGTTCAGCTTTTTTTTTTTAATGACCAAAAAAAAGCTAACTAGAGGGGCAGATTCCAGATCCGTTTGGCCTTGACAGTAGTCTGCGCTCTCCTGATTGCCGTTCTGGCTTCGTGGGACATGGAGAGGAAAACGCTGACGTGGTCTCCATGTTTCGCGTTTGTCTTTGTTCGCAGCATGGTTTGCTAAATGAGCGGTAAGACTTGAAAGCAATAACATTCGGGGGTTCGCTTGTTTCCTCGTCTGTTGTCTGTCTGTCTGTCTGTCTCACTCTCTGCCTGTCTGTCTGTAGATAACGACTGGTATCAGATCTTGCAATACACGGAAATACCAGATGTTGCGTCAGTTTGTCTAAAGGAACAAAGAATATAAAGGCTGCGTCTCAGACCCGAACAAGGTAAAATAGCAGCAGTCACTTTATGAAAGGAATCTGGAAGATTTGATCAAAGCCTGGGGGATTTCGGACTGTTTTTTCACGGACGTTATCACGCACGTACTGTATCCGTTTGAAACAGTGACACAAATCAAACAACATCGCTAAAGTTTAAAATCCACTCACACAGAAGAAGAAAAAAAAAATTCAAAATTATTTCAAAAGATGTGTGTTGTTCGCAACATACGGTAATTGAAGCTGGCTAGTGAAGGCATCCACGTCTACGACGTGAAATATGAAGTACCATTCCCATGTATCTGCAACGGCATTGAGGTCTAAGAAGCCCGTGTTATGTATGATGTTTACTTGATCTCTTCTCAGCTTACCTGCACAATCAACTGCAATAAAGCGACGTCGTTAGCGGAGGCTGCTTGGCTTCTTTTGAAGACTGATGGACAATAAACGACGACGGACTGAAGAACGGGCGCCGTCGTTTGATGCTAACAGCCAATTTTCCGGCGTTGATGGGGCGAAGGAGCCGAGGATGAGGGGACAAAGGCGACTGCTGAGCCAGGAGAGGTTCCTCTGGAGAGAAGGGAAGAGAAAAAAAAAATTCATTTCACGAGGTGAGTCTCTAGTGATTTACGTGCCGAGTTCACGAAACCATTAGACGTGTTAGAGAGAGAGAGAGAGAGAGAGAGAGAGAGAGAGAGAGAGAGAGAGAGGAGAGAGAGAGAGAGAGAGAATGTGTGTGTGTGTGTGTGAGATGAGAGAGAGAGTGGAGTGTGTGTGTGAGAGAGAGAGAGAGAGAGAGAGAGAGAGAGAGAGAGAGAGAGAGGCTACGCAACCTACAAACCCCATCGTTTCACCCCCCTCCTTTTCCTCTCCCATAATCCCCTCTGTCGTTGCGTTTCCGTCTGGCGGCCATTTTTTCTGAACACATGGACAGATAAATCACTCTTCATTCTTTGTTTGTACTGTCCTAAATGTTAAATGTGATGTTTTTTTTTTGCCTGAAGAAGACCCAAGAGGTCGAAATGCATTGTGTCTTGTCCTGTGCTTTGTTTGTCAATGTCCTTAGCAGTAACTAACCCCCCTCCTCTTTCTAAATTTTGATATCATATGGTTTTCAGTGGTGGGTTCTTGTGTTTCTAAAGGTGAAGTATAGTTTGGTGCTGCTTGTGCTGATTCTATCACAGTGTGACGGTGTTGGACCGAAGCATGCTGAGCAAGATGTTCTGGAACGTTAACACCGCCCATGTTAGATTTTCTGAGTTCTCTCTCTCTGTCTGTCGCTGCCTATTTTCTGAGTTATTTCTATCTGTCCCCCCCCACCCCCCCATCTCCCTCCCTGTCTGTCTGTCTGTCTGTCTGTCTGTCTGTCTTCTCTCTCTCTTCTCTCTCTCTCTCTCTCTCTCTCGTGAGACTTTCTAAGTTTTTTCTCTCTCTCTCTCTAGCTAATTTGTATTGAACTGTACAAGATCTTGTTATACTTTGTTCTTTTATATGTATTTGCATTAATTTGATCTTTAAATGCATTAATTTGATCTTTAATTGTTTTTCTTTCCTTTTGCCCCAGGGCCGGGTGGAAAAAAAGCATTTGTATTGCTTATCTCATTACCCTGGTAAAATAAACTTTCGTTCGTTGGTTCGTTCGTTCTCTCGAATTTCTCTCTCTCTCTCTCTCTCTCTCTCTCGAAAACCAAATGCAATACGAAATAGGTCAGTTCGTATGTTGGAAACAAGCATATTGCCACACATTCTTTCAGAATCACGTCTCGAGTTCCAGCCAATGTTTTCGTTCCAAATACGCATGGACATTGACCGCATGCAATCTGAACGGAATGGAATCGAAATACTATACCGATGCTGATTAAAGTATCGCACAACCTCGGAAATAGTTTATACTTAGTGTAATTTGCTCTGCCGAAGTGTCTACACCTTCACACACGTCAGTCTTGTCTGTTTGTTTATTTGTTTGTTTGTCGGCAATACTAAGTAAAGCATACTTATCAACATTTTTTTTTTTATCAAACGATGGTAGATGTTCCGAGAACAAATCCATTAGTTGGTGGTGCGGATTCATCATGCGGATCCGGATCAAAAGGGGGATCCTGGATTCGTCAAGCACGACTTTTTCAAAGTTTTCATTGACCATGTATATTTTGAAGTTACTGTTCACAAATAGATAACAGTCTATGAAGTAGTATATTTTTATGAAAATGTGAGAACATTTTAGGACTAGAAACGCTGACATTTCGCATTTTCGACATCCCATTAGATTTATTTAGGTGGGAAGTAACTCTTTCTGTCTGAACCTACAATTGTGTCCCTTGGCGGAAAAGAAATTTACCAGAATCCGTTCTATCCCAGCGCCCTTCTAGTTTCTCCAAGTGTGCTCCACGACGTCTGTCCACATAATGGAGGTGTAGCTAATTTTACACCTGCAGTGGGGATAGCGAAAACAACAACAACAACAACAACATGCTTCAGGATTGCCAGCGTGTTTTGACCGCGATAACAAGAAGCCTGCATTTTCTTCTTCACAGTGGACGTGCTCCGGAAAACTTTGGGGACGGGACTAAGAAACTGCTGTTTCTGATCTTTTGAGCGAGAGAATGTCGATTATGCACATGCATACGTGTGCGTGTATTGGGCCACTGGGAAAGAAGTCCAGTAAGACATGCAGAATGTTCACGTTCATTTTCATGGTGTTCATGCAGTGCCTACAGCAGCTTGCTTGTCCCAGAACCATATTTCTCACATCGCCTGCTGCGTTTGACGAAAAGCAGAGAGAGAGAGAGAGAGAGAGAGAGAGAGAGAGAGAGAGAGAGAGAGAGAGAGAGAGAGGAGAGAGAGAGAGTCGAAAAGAGCAAGAAAGAAAGAAGAAGAAGAAGAAGAAGAAGAAGAAGAAGAACAAACAACAACAACAACAACAACAACAACAACAACCAACAAAAACAACAAGAATAATCGAGTAATGGTTAAAGTTTGTTTCTTCAGGAACTGCGTTATTTTCATGCAGTGAATTGTATCAGCTGAAAAACGAACCAGCGAAAAGAAACAAACCCCCACTGAAAAAGCATTCGGTCAAACTTACCATCATCCAGTGAATGTGTGTGTGGGGGTTGCGGTGGGGTGGGGTGGGGTGGTGGGGGGTGGGGGCGGTGGGTGTGTGTGTGGGTATGTGTATACGAGCGAGCGACAGCTGGAGAGAGAATTGTATAAGGGGGAAAAAACGGAATAAACACAAGCTGGCTTTTTCACATCCGGCCTTCAACAGAGGGAATTATGAAAAGAATCAAAACAAAAATGTCATATCAACATTGTAAAATACATAAACTCAGCTAATAGAGAAAATCGTCGCACACGCAAGCAATTTTCTATAAATACACACAGAGAGAGAGAGAGAGAGAGAGAGAGAGAGAGAGAGAGAGAGAGAGAGAGAGAGAGCAGAACAGAATTTGATTAAAAGACAGGCCAAAGCCCCATTTGATGGGTATGAACAATGACAGTAATGGTCTGATACACAGTGAATCACATCACGTCCTAGACTGAAAACAATTTACCAACTTTCGAAGAAAAATACATGGAAATTCCAGGGAAAAACCGTTTTATTAGCACATTTATAGACTCAGTTCATTAAGCCACATTCATGAAACAAGTGAATTTGATAATTTAACCTACAGAGCTGCCTGTTCTCTTTATCATTATTTTTTTTTCAAGATATACAGAAAGATTCGTAACGGCTTCTGTCGTTTGTAATGCTAAAAATTGGCCTAATGCTCATCTGAAATCAAGAACAACAAGAACAAGAACACCACACACACACACACACACACACACACACACACACACACACACACACACACACACACACACCACGCACACATGCGCGCGCGCACATACAACAAAATGAATTTCATCATTTGCGGCAGATCTACACAATGGGCATTTCAGTATAAGCTCACTATTGCTTTTTTTTTTTCAATCTTCAATTTTGCACTGATAAATCAGAAATCCCAAACCTAAATCTTGTTAGTACGTACTGGTTTCATCTGTCCAAATCTAAAAGTGAATATGGCCCCATGACTTGAAATGTCTTGAATTTCCTATACTCTAAAATCTTTCACTGTAATTCATGTGCTAATTCCAGGTCTGCAACCTGCAAGCACTTAGTCTTTCTTTGAACATTTTGAAAACCAACCAAACAAACAAACAAAGAAAAAAAGGAAAACGTTATGCATCCTACACCTTGGTTTTCCCAAATGTAACAGAAGCCATGACCATTCAAAACATCATACACATGTGCAGCCCAGCTGATGTTTCTGTTTGACAAATTTGATCGCATTTTATACGCTCCCTCATTCTAGAGTATTTCAAACAATATCTAATAAAAGACAGACTAGAATTAACAGTTAAGGGAATCAATTCAATTCACCATATATAATGTCGTTTAGTGTTTTGATACTAACACCTAGATGCAATGGACGCTTTCTATCATTGATGAAGCATCTTCTAAACCCCAAGTCCCAGCACCACACACAAGTATGAATTAAATCTGTGAATCGAAATCCTTCAAGAACAACTTCAAAGAGTTAATGTCTAACTGATACAACTCACACCACATTAAAGGCAGCTCCTTTGCCTTTGCTTTCTTAATCTTGGTGCGCTGGCTTAAAAGTTAGTCTGTGGAAAACAAGATGACTAGGTATCGGCAGGGATTCACTACATGCATCTTCACATTGTCCCCAAAACAAGGCTCCATGTGCTTGCTGTATGTCTCCCTTTTCTGAAAACTACTATCCTACATTTTTCTATGTAGTTGCGTTTGCAACCCAGCCACACTTTCAAATAATGAAATAACGTCATCATCCGAAAAAAAACATTCAAACACATTCACATTGAAATCATCGCAATGACTACCATTATCATCATCATCATCAATCATCATAATGAATACTTATATAGCGCCTATTCTCGGCTAGAGACCAGGCTCTGAGCGCTTTACAAGCCACACTCGTTTACATAACGGGCTGCCTACCTGGGTAGTGCCAACTGAAGAACTGCCAGCTGGCGCTTCATTCAGTCGTTTCCCGTGTCATCCAGTCCATATCATTCAATATCAATAATTTCAAGCCCAAGTTTGCGTAAACGTTGCCTTGTTTCACACAGTTTTTTACCATTGATGTGGCTTGTATACTGTGTACCACTACGAACCCAAACTTTAACAAATTCGTACATACTTCTTATACATCTGTAAATTTGGCCATTAACTCCATTAAAGAAAAATCAAAATAGGCCACAGTTATTTCATTGAATCTGTGTTGAAATCTTATTCGAAATCGATGAAAGCTACCTACAAATTTATATTAAATGATAATTATTTTTGAATGATTACTGACAATACGAACATGTGAATTTTTTAAAGATTCTATCCCATCTTCTGTGCCACCTCAGTGGCAGTGCACATACGCCGCTCATTCCGACACCCCGTCCACAGTCACAGCCCGGCCCGACCCACCGCAGCCCCGGCACCAGCAATCCACAAGGAGCTGTCAATGTCAATTCGTCAAGAGGCAACCCACCGGAGGAGACACTGCACTGCTGCCGAGTCACTTCAGTGGTGTTCAGTGGCCCCTGTTCTGATCCAGCATACGCAGGACACCACCTACTAAGCCCCCTACTGACGACAATATTTCCTTAGTCGCGGAGCCGGCGTGAGTGAGCTCTCCTTCTGGAGGGCGTTACCACGTCCGTCAAACGACAGTCCCCATGGACTCGCCGATACCGGTGACCCCGACGGACTCAAACCAAGGCCACAGACGTGGAGAGCATATCGAACCTGAGCTCACCATGAGATCAGTATGAAGGGCCACAGAATGTGAGACTTTTTTATGCTGATCAATGAGAATGAGCATGATGAAGATGATGCTATGGATTTCCTTTCCGATCTGAGACTGCATGACAGGGCTGTAGTCTACGCTTACATTCATAACGTATCTAGGCGTCAACCAGGCCCGAGATATACAGACACCTGCAGTGTTGAAATTTGAGCAACACGCTCAGAGGCGTATCCCTTAAGAGGATGAAAACTCGACTGCATGGTCCCAGTCTTCCCAGTTCAGCCTGTAGCAAACTCAACTCTGGGTAGGAGCCAATGGGAGCAGAAAACCCCACATGAGTGTGATGGGAATCGAACCCACAACCTCCCAGCCGGGAGTCCGCGACGCTAACCACTTCGCCACGGCGGCTGGTGTTTGTAGAATAATTTTGTTTGAACTCAACTTGGAATTCACTAGCAATATTGTTTCGATCGACCCATTCCTGTAATGTTGAACTAGCCAAAAAAATATTTATTTGCTGGTTTGGTCTCATAGGGAAATTTCTCTATAATTACTGGGATCGTTAATGTCGCCTTATCTAAATATAATGTATTCTTTCCAAAGATCAGGATATCGACCTGTGTCAAATGGTAAGTTGTAATAGTTTTCTAAGAAGTCAATGACATAATCTCCTGGTTTTTAAATAGCTCTCCAATAACACCATCTGGTCCTGCTGCTTTCTTACTTTTCAGTTTTTCCGCCGAGATTAAGACCTGTTTTAGTTACAGACCGATTCAGAAAGTCAACACTGTCCTCGTCACTCTCATGTTCATTACTTTCATTCTTTTGGTTATCGTTATTATCATCCGAATAATTATCTGAAACATCAGTTGCACCTGTGCAGATATCTTTATTACTGTAAGTGTCATATTTTGCTAAAACCCGTCTGAAATGTTGAAGCCATTCCTGCACTAAGATTTTGCTAGATCGGAACTTATTCGTATGGGAAACTCTACTTATATTGAGCCAAAATTCTTTTTGATAATTTATGCACAATGTTAGCTGTCCAAGTACAGTTCTATTGCATTCTTTTCTATTTCTTTGTAACAGTTTCTTTATTTTCTTTTTGCTTTGTAAAAAGCTGCACTTTTTTTTTCAGATGAATTCTTTTTGGGGGGCAATTCTGTATCTTGTATGAATTATTTTCTACAGACATATTCTCAAAATGGTTTTCTACCATTGCGCTTCGTTCTGCATTCATCTTTATACCATTTTTCTGACCACTTCTGATGTGTTTATATTTTCTTTTCCATCCATACTGCTTGTTCTCTTATTCATTCATTAAATGAACATAAAGCCTGATTAATGTCAGCATCCATCAAAACGTTGGCTTGATTAAGTTTTTCTTTTATATTTCTTGAATGAGTGCAATTATGAAATTTCTCACCTAACTCATCATTCCCAACTGTCTTTTCAACAAGCGATGGCATATTACTGCAATCATTGTCATTGGGTTCCACATCATACTTTGCATGAAAAAAAATCTAATGGTTGATGATTGCAGAATTGATCATACCAGAATGACAACAGATGGTCTTAAAGACAAACCCATGAAGTTTTCTTGGGGATTCGGTTCAAAGTGTGGGTGCAGAATCCGTTCAGTCTAGGTGGAAGTCTGTGCCCTCCCGGGTGCCCTTCTAGTTTTGCCTTGTGTCATGCCCACACACAGTGGATGTAGTTTTGCCTTGTGTCATGCCCACACACAGTGGATGTAGTTTTGCCTTGTGTTATGCCCACACACAGTGGATGTAGTTTTGCCTTGTGTATGCCCACACACAGTGGATGTAGTTTTGCCTTGTGTTATGCCCACACACAGTGGATGTAGTTTTGCCTTGTGTCATGCCCACACACAGTGGATGTAGTTTTGTCCTTGTGTTATGCCCACACACAGTGGATGTAGTTTTGCCTTGTGTTATGCCCACACACAGTGGATGTAGTTTTGCCTTGTGTCATGCCCACACACAGTGGATGTAGTTTTGCCTTGTGTTATGCCCACACACAGTGGATGTAGTTTTGCCTTGTGTTATGCCCACACACAGTGGATGTAGTTTTTGCCTTGTGTCATGCCCACACACAGTGGATTTAGTTTTGCCTTGTGTCATGCCCACACACAGTGGATGTTATTTTGCCTTGTGTCATGCCCACACACAGTGGATTTAGTTTTGCCTTGTGTCATGCCCACACACAGTGGATGTAGTTTTTTGCCTTGTGTCATGCCCACACACAGTGGATGTAGTTTTTTGCCTTGTGTCATGCCCACACACAGTGGATGTAGTTTTGCCTTGTGTCATGCCCACACACAGTGGATGTAGTTTTGCCTTGTGTCATGCCCACACACAGTGGATGTAGTTTTTTGCCTTGTGTCATGCCCACACACAGTGGATGTAGTTTTTGCCTTGTGTCATGCCACGACAGTGGATGTAGTTTTTGCCTTGTGTCATGCCCACACACAGTGGATGTAGTTTTTTGCCTTGTGTCATGCCCACACACAGTGGATGTAGTTTTTTGCCTTGTGTCATGCCCACACACAGTGGATGTAGTTTTTTGCCTTGTGTTATGCCCACACACAGTGGATGTAGTTTTTTGCCTTGTGTCATGCCCACGAACAGTGGATGTAGTTTTTTGCCTTGTGTTATGCCCACACACAGTGGATGTAGTTTTTTGCCTTGTGTCATGCCCACAACAGTGGATGTAGTTTTTTGCCTTGTGTTATGCCCACACACAGTGGATGTAGTTTTGCCTTGTGTCATGCCCACACACAGTGGATGTAGTTTTTTGCCTTGTGTCATGCCCACGAACAGTGGATGTAGTTTTTTGCTTTGTGTCATGCCCACGAACAGTGGATTTAGTTTTTTGCCTTGTGTCATGCCCACACACAGTGGATTTTAGTTTTTTGCCTTGTGTCATGCCCACACACAGTGGATGTAGTTTTTTGCCTTGTTTTCATGCCCACACACAGTGGATGTAGTTTTTTGCCTTGTGTCATGCCCACGAACAGTGGATGTAGTTTTTTGCCTTGTGTCATGCCCACGAACAGTGGATGTAGTTTTTTGCCTTGTGTCATGCCCACACACAGTGGATGTAGTTGTTTGCCTTGTGTCATGCCCACACACAGTGGATGTAGTTTTTTGCCTTGTGTCATGCCCACACACAGTGGATGTAGTTTTTTGCCTTGTGTCATGCCCACGAACAGTGGATGCATACACCAGCATGAGTAACTACATGTTCTAAATTCCACATCGTTTTCATTTCTGATATACTTTGCGCTTGGACTTTGTTTTCATTACTTTTATCGCTTTGCGCTTGGACTTGTTTTCATTACTTTTATCACTTTGCACTTGGACTTGGTTTTCATTACTTTTATCACTTTGCGCTTGGACTTGGTTTTCATTACTTTTATCACTTTGCACTTGGACTTGGTTTTCATTACTTTTATCACTTTGCACTTGGACTTGGTTTTCATTACTTTTATCACTTTGCACTTGGACTTTGTTTTCATTAATTTTACCACTTTGCACTTGGACTTGGTTTTCACTCCTTTTATCACTTTGCACTTGGATTTTGTTTTCATTACTTCATCACTTTGCACTTGGACTCTGTTTCCATTACTGACATCACTTTGCACTTGGATTTTGTTTTCATTACTTCATCACTTTACACTTGGACTCTGTTTCCATTACTGACAACACTTTACACTTGGACTCTGTTTCCATTGCTGACAACACTTTGCACTTGGACTCTGTTTCCATTGCTGACAACACTTTGCACTTGGACTCTGATTCCATCACTTACATCTCTTTGCACTTGGCACTCCATGTGTACTAGGTGCTGTTACATATGGCTTATAGCACGCGACATACACGTTTTCATTGCTTTTGTGCTCAATTGTCAAGTTAAAGCCAAGATGGCTTATGGCTATTTTACTTCAATTTATGTCAATGTATAAAACATCTCTTTTCTTAATTCACGAGGTTTCGGGCTTGTAAAAATTATTTAAAAAAAAATCATGACGTTAGTTTTTTCACAATTAGCGGCGAAGCCGAAGTTTCAAAAGACGCTCTTTGAAGACTGCTTGTTTGTGTTGTGGAGCTGAAGCAGCGAAAAAGATCAAAGCACGTGTTGTCTACAAATAGCTGTAGAAAAGTGTCTCTTAAATAGGACACGCGCTTTACTTTTTTGTTTGCTTCCTCAGCCAATTCGTATGATAAGAGGCAAGGGAGAGAACTGCCCTTTCTGACAACGATCCCACATTAAATGAAGTTTGATACTCCAGTAACTAACGAATAATGTCGCAGACATATACGTCCTTTTCGACACGGGTAATATTTTGTAGATTTTTTCCTCCCCCCCCCCCCATACCCCCTACCCCCCACCTCCGCCCCTACACCTTTCTCTTCTTCTACCCTCCCTCTTAGTATCTTTCCCATCAAGCGTCTTCTGTTTGTTTATCTCTTTGTTGCATTGATGTTATTTCAGGACTTTTTCTACAATGCATTTTTTTTATGTTTGCATGGAAACGCATTGCTTTATAACAATACTGTTAATCGTGTTGGCCTACTTGTTTGCTCTTCTTGTTTAACTTGTACATTTATTACTATTGCATCGTGAATTGTGATTATTGGTTGTAACCAAATGTTTTGAGAGAAAAAATATCCTTCGCTGTAAAGGAAAATAATGTTGTGTGAGTGCGTGCGTGCGTGCGTGCGTGCGTGCGTGCGTGCGTGCGTGTGTGTGTGTGTGTGTGTGTGTGTGTGTGTGTGTGTGTGTTTTGTTGTTGTTGATACCTCAATCTTTTTATCACTTTTAGGAGATTTTCTCGAGTACCATTGTTGAAGGTTTTTAGACATTCAATGAAAGCTCTGTACAGACTGCTCTTCCATTTTGCGTCCACACATGTGTAGAACATTGCTCACTCCAGCTGTTACTGAGTCCCCATATTCATGACGCATTGACACAATTTCCCCATATCCCATTCAAAAATATGCCATCAAATATTTCTGTTAACAGAATCAAAGGCTTTCTCAAAAATCGACAAAAGCTACATATAATTTGCGATTTAAACAAAGTTGTTTTTTGCAAGAAAACTATGAAAGTGAACACGTGGTTTATCGTGAAGTAGTTTGATTTATATCTAGCTTGGCATTCACTAGTTTGGTTTCTTTTCTCTACTCATTCTTGCAGTCTTCCTTTGATAACTGAACTGTACAATCTGCTACAAACGTTGATAACTGAAATGTACCATCTACTACAAACGTTGATAACTGAACTGTACAATCTACTACAAACGTTGATAACTGAACTGTACAATCTACTACAAACGTTGATAACTGAACTGTACCATCTACTACAAACGTTACACAAAAAACTCCTCTGTAATTACTTGGATTATCAATATCACTCATTTTGTGTAAAGGAACAGTCGATTCTGTCACAGGAAAAACACCTTTATCAAATGGAGCATTAAAAAGCTTTGTAACACAATCCAACATAAAATCCGACTGACAAGCATTTCTCAACATACAAGCATATCTTAACATTTTACTAGTGACACTATCAGAACCTCTAGCTTTACGGTTTTTCAATTTTCTTAAGGCCATCATAAATTCCTCATTTGAAATTGGACGACTTACGTTATCATTACTGAAAGTACTACTATCACTGGTACCATTGTTCGCATTTTCGCCACCACTGCTTTCCTCATAGCAACACCAGCTGCATCTACATCTTTTTCAATCAGATTCTGAAAATGTTGAAACAAGTCTTCCGAGGTTACGTTATTAGTAAGACTGTTTTCCTTCACTGTTGATTCTAGGCATTGAGTTCCAAAACTCCTTTTGTCATTCACAGCCCAAACCCACTGTTCTACTAAATCACGGTTAAACTGCTTATGTTCATGTTTCAAAAGATTTTTGTTTTTGGTCATATCCGGCAATAGAGTATGAAACGTAATCAGGTGGAAATAAAGTGCGATAACAGGTTACGGGCCTTACGTTCACCAGCAGGATATTCTACTTCATACCGGTTATCACCACCTTGTTTTGCATTTACTTTAGATTGTTTTTTTTTTTTTCGTATTTAGTTGCATCTTTACAGGCAACTGTTAAAAAAATATGCAAAGATTCGTTAGCATCCACGTCAGTTTTCCTAACTGCCATTTCTACTCTCTGCTGAATGTCAGGAGAGCACACTGCGTCACTGGCATAGGTCTCATTCCAAACATATTTCTCCATGAATCATTCACCTACATTTCTTCTTTTTTTATTCATGTTTTGAAAAGGAAATCTGAATTTCATCATTAAAGGCATATGGTCCGATTCAGCTCTTTCCAACACATGCAATTCAACAATTATTAAAAAAAAATTGCAACCATGTCACATAACATTATAACAGTCATTGATACTATTGCACACACACACACACACACACACACACACACACACACGCAACACACACACACACACACACACACACACACACACACACACAGAGAGAGAGAGAGAGAGAGAGAGAGAGAGAGAGAGAATTTACAATTGACAGTTTTATTGACAATAGCTTAACTGGCCTTCATGCAAAAAGGGGGGTGGGGTGGGGTGGGGTGGGGGTTAACAGTGTTCTTGCAAAAGGCACACAAAAATACAACACACATATACACATATACAAAAGAAAGAAACGGGTCAAAAAGGGAATTGTACTACAGCATTCTAACTGCAGTCATGAGAGAGAGAGAGAGAGAGAGAGAGAGAGAGAGAGAGAGGGAGAGGAGTTTCTTTCAAACATGTATAGAGAAGGAAGGGCGGTTGGTGGTGAAGTGCGGATTGGCAGGAGGTGTGGGGTGGAGGGACGGAGGAGGGGTGTGGGGGTGGAAATGGATCAGGACGTCTGTATCGGACCAGAGACAGTACGCTAACTCCGTAGGGCGTACTATCTTCGATCGGACGCAGCAGACACGCTACAGTCAAGAGCGAGACAGGCACTTTGAGCACTTTGACCAGTGATGAATGCTCAGCGCAGAAGCATAAAGGGCAAAGAGTGAGTGAGACAGAGTAAGGGGCGGAGAGGGAGGCATGCAGATCTTGTTTTCTCGATAACAATCTCATGCATCACGTAACAGTCGTAAAGCACGGCTTTTGTGGAAACAGTCAAAGGCCACGTGCACAGCTGGCACACAGTGCCAGGAATTTTCTTTGGGGTAGCCACAGTCGGGATGGAGGACTGATGAGTGGAAAGGTTTTGGTGGAAAGAAGAGGGGTGTGTGCGGGGGGGAGGGGGGGGGGGCAAGAAGGGCTGTCCTTCGCATACTCGGTGTTCTGGAGGCAGAGGTGTGTGTGTGTGAAAAAGGCTTGCGTGCTACAGTGACCTAGATTCGGCCGATACTTTGCTGTCTTTTTCATTTCCTTGACTGACAGGTCGCGCGCTAGTGCCCTCGGATTCTAAAAGGGTGCCATCAATTAACTTTGACGTCACCAAGAAAAATCTGGTTGTGAGGTAACACATAGTAGGTCTTGTATTACTGGACGCTACCATTTCAGATTTTCCCCATGAGCGTTTTATTATTCTGGTAACCATTTAAAATTTAGGACGCACACACGCAGGATTAAAAATGTATATATATATATATATATATATTATATATATATATATATATATATATATATGTCAGATATTGTAGAACGAAATACGTTTTTGTATATTTGTTACTTTACTGATGCTTCACTCGCTTGATTCAACATAAACTATGTTCGAGCAGCTTTTTTAAAAACTATTTTCGACAAGACTTGCCTGTATATCGTGTTTACATAGTGGTTTGTTTCCTTAAATCTGAATATCTGCTCCTGTAAAATCGCATTAAATGATAAAAAGTAACTAAGAGTTTAAAGAATATCGAATAGAATGTAGAAATATTTCAAATCAGTACACAAAGCAATATTTGTTATTGATCACAGTTTATCAGCAAATGTCAACTTTGTGTGTTGAAAATATGAAGGGAAATGTGATATTCCCGCAGACTTGTAGTCTGCCATTTTGGTGAAAGCAGAGGATGAATGATGTGTCTTCAATATTCATCATTCTGCCAGGTTTTGTTACGCTAGTGACTTCAACTCACCAAAATAAAACAAAACAAACAAACAAACAAATAAGTCAGTAATAAAGTTTCACACACACACTCACACACACACACACACACACACACACACACACCCGAACGCACGCACGCACGCACGCACACACACACACGCACACACACACACACACAGATACACATAGAGACAGACAGGGACACACAGATACACGGCGCGCGCGCGCGCACACACACACACACACACACACACACACACACACACACACACACACACACACACACACACACACACAACTGTTTTTCTAGGCGCACACACTTAAGGCGCCTTTTTGTGTCTTTCTTGGGTCTATGTGAATTAATTCGTGGAAATCAATCAATTCATTCTTTGTTTTACTTTAAGAGACACAGGAATCTCTTTTTGCTGGCTTATTTCTCATTTTGAAACAATTTTAGTGAAGGACTAAAGGAGAAATGCTGATGAGATTCTATATTTCATTGTCTGAGTGTTATAACAAAATGCTCGCTGGAAGTATTTCAGAAACAAAATGTAAGATTGTTTATTTCCTACGAACTCATTTAACCCATGTAAAAATACTCACTTACTAGATGCGTTTTATTTCTGCAATTTGCCTTACTCGAGGATTATGATTTGTTCAGTTTATCAGATCAGACTGAATGTTTAAAAAAAACCTAACTTTTAGATATATAACACGCTTTATGATTAAACAAAAACAACAACAACAACAACACACACAATTTCTCTGCCAGCAGTTAACCTATCTCTTCTGTCATATTCTGTCTGGTTATTTCCTACACACGCAATTTCTCTGCCAGCAGTTAACCTATCTCTTCTGTCATATTCTGTCTGGTTATTTCCTACACACACAATTTCTCTGCCAGCAGTTAACCTATCTCTTCTGTCATATTCTGTCTGGTTATTTCCTACACACACAATTTCTCTGCCAGCAGTTAACCTATCTCTTCTGTCATATTCTGTCTGGTTATTTCCTACACACACAATTTCTCCGACAGCAGTTAACCAATCTCTTCTGTCACATTCTGTCTGGTTATTTCCTACACACACAATTTCTCCGACAGCAGTTAACCTATCTCTTCTGTCATATTCTGTCTGGTTATTTCCTACACACACAATTCCTCCGGGTGCAGTTAACCTATCTCTTCTGTCATATTCTGTCTGGTTATTTCCTACACAAATTTCTCCGACAGCAGTTAACCTATCTCTTCTGTCATATTCTGTCTGGTTATTTCCTACACACCAATTTCTCCGCAGCAGTTAACCTATCTCTTCTGTCATATTCTGTCTGGTTATTTCCTACACACACAATTTCTCCGACAGCAGTTAACCTATCTCTTCTGTCATATTCTGTCTGGTTATTTCCTACACACACAATTTCTCTGCCAGCAGTTAACCGTCTCTTCTGTCATATTCTGTCTGGTTATTTCCTACACACACAATTTCTCTCACAGACACTTACTTCTTTCTGTTATTCTCTGTATTTCCTCCCACAATTTCCTACCATTACATATTCTGTATTTTCTTACTTCCTACACACACAATTTCTCTGCCAGCAGTTAACCTTCTCTTCTGTCATATTCTGTCTGGTTATTTCCTACACACACAATTTCTCTGCCAGCAGTTAACCTGTCTCTTCTGTCATATTCTGTCGTTATTTCCTACACACACAATTTCTCTGCAGCAGTTAACCTTCTCTTCTGTCATATTCTGTCTGGTTATTTCCTACACACACAATTTCTGCCAGCAGTTAACCTTCTCTTCTGTCATATTCTGTCTGTTATTTCCTACACACACCAATTTCGCCAGCAGTTACCTTCTCTTCTGTCATATTCTGTCTGGTTATTTCCTACACACACAATTTCTCGCAGCAGTTACATCTCTGTCATTTCTTCTTGTTATTTTCCACACACAATTTCTCGCAGCAGTTAACCTTCTCTTCTTCATATTCTGTCTGTTTCTAAATTTCCTGCCACAAATACTTCTCTTCGCTATCTGTCTGTTATTTCTACCATTTCCTGCCACATAACTTCTCTCTGCAATTCTGTCTGTTTTTTCAACGTTCATTTCTCTCCACTAACTTCTCTCTGCAATTCGTGGTATTTCCTTCAATCACTATTTTCTCCACATAATTTCTCTCGTCATATCTGTTCTGTTATTTCTACACACACCAATTTCTCCACAGCAGTTAACCTTCTCTTCTGTCTATTCTGTCTGTTATTTCCTACACACAATTCTCCAATTTCTTCTCTCTTACTTCTTTCTGTATTTCTCCATATTTCTCCCACATTACCTCCTTACTGTCTTCTTCTGTATTTCCTATCACACACAATTTCTTGCACGTTTAACCTTCTCTTCTGTCATATTCTGTCTGGTTATTCCTACACACACAATTTCTCTGCACATTAACATTCTCATTCTGTCTTTATTCCTCCATTTCTCTCCACATAATTCTCTCTTAACTTCTGTCTGTTTTCCTATCCATTTTTCCACCATAACTTTCTCTCGCATAATCTTCTGTTATTCTCAACCATTTTTCCACATAATTCTCTTCTGTCAATTCTTCGTATTCTCAATTTTCCTCCACATAACCTATCTCTCGCAATTCTGATTCTCACAATTTCTTGCCGGTTTCCTACTCTCATTTCTGCTATTTCACACAATTTCTCAAGCGTTACCTATCTTCTTCATCTTTTTTTCCTACCACAATTTCTCGCATTACTTCTCTTTTTTCTAACTCGTTTTCCTACACAAACTTCTCCCGCATTCTTCTCTTTTCTACCTTTATTTCCACAACACTTCTCTTCCGCACTTTACCTATTCCTCACAATCTTCCTGTATTTCTACTCCATTTTCGGCGTTAATTCCCTCCAATTTCTCTGGTATTTAACCACTTCTCTCGCATTACCTGTTTTCTTCAATTTTCTGCCACACACACATTTCTCTGCATTAATTTCTTCTGTCTATTCTCTATTTCTCACACAATTCTTCCTTACCTTTCTTCTGTCTATTCTCTATCCACACACAATTTCTCGCCAGCAGTTAACCTTCTCTTCTGTCATATTCTGTCTGGTTATTTCCTACACACACATTTCTCTGCCAGCAGTTAACCTGTCTCTTCTGTCATATTCTGTCTGGTTATTTCCTACACACACAATTTCTCTGCAGAGTTAACCTATCTCTTCTGTCATATTCTGTCTGGTTATTTCCTACACACAAATTCTCTGCCTAGCAGTTAACTATCTCTTCTGTCATTTCTTCTGTTATTTCCTACACACACAATTTCCTGCCAGCAGTTAACCTGTCTTTCTGTCATATTCTGTCTGGTTATTTCTACACACACAATTTCTCTGCAGCAGTTTAACTATTCTTCTTTCATATTCTGTCTGCTATTTCCTACCAACAATTTCTCGCGCAGTTAACCTATTCTTCTGTCATATTCTGTCTGCTTATTTCCTACACACAATTTCTCTGCCAGCAGTTAACCATTCTTCTGTCAATTCTTCTGGTTATTTCCTACACACAATTTCTGCCACATTAACCTATCTCTTCTGTCATATTCTGTCTGGTTATTTCCTACACACCAATTTCTCAATGCCAGCAGTTAACCTGTCTCTTCTGTCATATTCTGTCTGGTTATTTCCTACACACACAATTTCTCTGCCAGCAGTTAACCTTCTCTTCTGTCATATTCTGTCTGGTTATTTCCTACACACACAATTTCTCTGCCAGCAGTTAACTTCTCTTCTGTCATTTCTGTCTGGTTATTTCCTACACACACAATTTCTCTGCCAGCAGTTAACCTTCTCTTCTGTCATATTCTGTCTGGTTATTTCCTACACACACAATTTCTCTGCAGCAGTTAACCTATCTCTTCTGTCATATTCTGTCTGTTATTCCACACAAATTTCTCGCCAGCAGTTAACCTGTCTCTTCTGTCATATTCTGTCTGGTTATTTCTACACACCAATTTCTGCCAGCAGTTAACTTCTCTTCGTCATATTTGTCGTACCACACACAATTTCTCCGAAGTTACTTCGTATTCTGTTGTATCACAACAATTTTGCAGTTAACATTCTCTATTCTGTTGGTTATTCTACACAATTTCTCCATTCTCTTCTATATTTTTGTATTTCCTAAACCATTTCGCAGCAGTAACTTCTCTTCTTTCTGTCTGTTTCTACACCACAATTTCTCCTACTTTCTGCATTCTTCTGGTTTCTAACAAATTCGCAGCGTTACCTATTTGTAATTGTTGTTATCTACACACCATTTGCAGGTACTTCCTTCGTCTATCTGTGTTATTACACAAATTTCTGCACTACTTCTCTTCTTGTTGTTTCACAATTCTCAGCATACTCTTTGTATTTTGTGTTATTTTCAAAAATTTGCCATTACTTCTTTATTGTCTGTTTTTCTACACAATTTCCAGAGTACTTCTTTTATCGTGTTATTCTAACACACAATTCTGCAGCTACTCTTCGATATTGCGTTATTCCACCCACATCTCTGCATACTCTCTTAATCTGTGGTATCCTACAATTCTTGCAATTACTTTTTGTATTTCGTGTTATCTAACACATTCTCCAGTACTTTCGTCTTTCTGTTGGTTATTCCCACAATTCCTCAAGTTAACTTCTCTCTTATTCTTATCACAACCATTTCTCACATTACTCTTCGTATTTGTGTTTTTCCTACCCTTTTAGCGTTAACTCTCTTTCAATTCTTGGTTATTCACAACATTCCTGATACTCTCTTCTATCTGTTATCTAAACAATTTCGCGCATAACCTTTTCTTATTTTTTCTACACAATTTCCACATATTCTTTCTCTTTTGTTTCCTCACCATTTTGTTACTTTTCGTCATTGCTTTATTCCTCAACAATTTCGCAGATTACTTCTCTTGTCATTGTGTATTTCAACAATTTCGCCAGCGTACCTTCGTCAATTGTGTTTTCCTACACACACATCTGCATAACTTTCTGTAATTCTGTCTGTATTTCTACCACCATTTATACTTTTCTATGTTGTTATTCACCACACATTCTGCGCAGTAACCTTTCTTGTATTTGTGGTTATTAAACACATTTTCTGCAGCAGTTAACCTGTCTCTTCTGTCATATTCTGTCTGGTTATTTCCTACACACACACAATTTCTCTGCCAGCAGTTAACCTGTCTCTTCTGTCATATTCTGTCTGGTTATTTCCTACACACACAATTTCTCTGCCAGCAGTTAACCTGTCTCTTCTGTCATATTCTGTCTGGTTATTTCCTACACACACAATTTCTCTGCCAGCAGTTAACCTGTCTCTTCTGTCATATTCTGTCTGGTTATTTCCTACACACACAATTTCTCTGACAGCAGTTAACCTATCTCTTCTGTCATATTCTGTCTGGTTATTTCCTACACACACAATTTCTCTGCCAGCAGTTAACCTTCTCTTCTGTCATATTCTGTCTGGTTATTTCCTACACACACAATTTCTCTGCAGCAGTTAACCTTCTCTTCTGTCATATTCTGTCTGGTTATTTCCTACACACACAATTTCTCTGCAGCAGTTAACCTATCTCTTCTGTCATATTCTGTCTGGTTATTTCCTACACACACAATTTCTCTGCCAGCAGTTAACCTTCTCTTCTGTCATATTCTGTCTGGTTATTTCCTACACACACAATTTCTCTGCCAGCAGTTAACCTTCTCTTCTGTCATATTCTGTCTGGTTATTTCCTACACACACATTTCTCTGCCAGCAGTTAACCTATCTCTTCTGTCATATTCTGTCTGTTATTTCCTACACACACAATTTCTCTGCCAGCAGTTAACTGTCTCTTCTGTCATATTCTGTCTGGTTATTTCCTACACACACAATTCTCTGCCAGCAGTTAACCTTCTCTTCTTCATATTCTGTCTGGTTATTCCTACACACACAATTTCTCGCAGCAGTTAACCTATCTCTTCTGTCATATTCTGTCTGGTTATTTCCTACAACACAATTTCTCTGCCAGCAGTTAACCTTCTCTTCTGTCATATTCTGTCTGGTTATTTCCTACACACACAATTTCTCTGCCAGCAGTTAACCTATCTCTTCTGTCAATTCTGTCTGGTTATTTCCTACACACACATTTCTCTGCCAGCAGTTAACCTTCTCTTCTGTCATATTCTGTCTGGTTATTTCCTACACACACATTTCTCTGCCAGCAGTTAACCTTCTCTTCTGTCAATTCTGTCTGGTTATTTCCTACACACACAATTTCTCTGCCAGCAGTTAACCTTCTCTTCTGTCATATTCTGTCTGTTATTTCCTACACACACAATTTCTCTGCCAGCAGTTAACTATCTCTTCTGTCATATTCTGTCTGGTTATTTCCTACACACACAATTTCTCTGCCAGCAGTTAACCTGTCTCTTCTGTCATATTCTGTCTGGTTATTTCCTACCACACAAATTTCTCGCAGCAGTTAACCTTCTCTTCTGTCATATTCTGTCTGGTTATTTCCTACACACACAATTTCTCTGCCAGCAGTTAACCTTCTCTTCTGTCATATTCTGTCTGGTTATTTCCTACACACACAATTTCTCTGCCAGCAGTTAACCTGTCTCTTCTGTCATATTCTGTCTGGTTATTTCCTACACACACAATTTCTCTGCCAGCAGTTAACCTTCTCTTCTGTCATATTCTGTCTGGTTATTTCCTACACACACAATTTCTCGACAGCAGTTAACCTTCTCTTCTGTCATATTCTGTCTGGTTATTTCCTACACACACAATTTCTCTGCCAGCAGTTAACCTATCTCTTCTGTCATATTCTGTCTGGTTATTTCCTACACACACAATTTCTCTGCAGCAGTTAACCTGTCTCTTCTGTCATATTCTGTCTGGTTATTTCCTACACACACAATTTCTCTGCCAGCAGTTAACCTGTCTCTTCTGTCAATTCTGTCTGGTTATTTCCTACACACACAATTTCTCTGCCAGCAGTTAACCTTCTCTTCTGTCAATTCTGTCTGGTTATTTCCTACACACACAATTTCTCGCCAGCAGTTAACCTATCTCTTCTGTCATATTCTGTCTGGTTATTTCCTACACACACAATTTCTCTGCCAGCAGTTAACCTGTCTCTTCTGTCATATTCTGTCTGGTTATTTCCTACACACACAATTTCTCTGCCAGCAGTTAACCTTCTCTTCTGTCAATTCTGTCTGGTTATTTCCTACACACACAATTCTCTGCCAGCAGTTAACCTTCTCTTCTGTCATATTCTGTCTGGTTATTTCCTACACACACAATTTCTCTGCCAGCAGTTAACCTATCTCTTCTGTCATATTCTGTCTGGTTATTTCCTACACACACAATTTCTCTGCCAGCAGTTAACCTGTCTCTTCTGTCATATTCTGTCTGGTTATTTCCTACACACACAATTTCTCTGCCAGCAGTTAACCTATCTCTTCTGTCATATTCTGTCTGGTTATTTCCTACACACACAATTTCTCTGCAGCAGTTAACCTATCTCTTCTGTCATATTCTGTCTGGTTATTTCCTACACACACAATTTCTCTGCCAGCAGTTAACTATCTCTTCTGTCATATTCTGTCTGGTTATTTCCTACACACACAATTTCTCTGCCAGCAGTTAACCTATCTCTTCTGTCATATTCTGTCTGGTTATTTCCTACACACACAATTTCTCTGCCAGCAGTTAACCTATCTCTTCTGTCATATTCTGTCTGGTTATTTCCTACACACACAATTTCTCTGCCAGCAGTTAACCTATCTCTTCTGTCATATTCTGTCTGGTTATTTCCTACACACACAATTTCTCTGCCAGCAGTTAACCTGATCTCTTCTGTCATATTCTGTCTGGTTATTTCCTACACACACAATTTCTCTGCCAGCAGTTAACCTATCTCTTCTGTCATATTCTGTCTGGTTATTTCCTACACACACAATTTCTCTGCAGCAGTTAACCTTCTCTTCTGTCATATTCTGTCTGGTTATTTCCTACACACACAATTTCTCTGCCAGCAGTTAACCTGTCTCTTCTGTCATATTCTGTCTGGTTATTTCCTACACACACAATTTCTCTGCCAGCAGTTAACCTGTCTCTTCTGTCATATTCTGTCTGGTTATTTCCTACACACACAATTTCTCGCCAGCAGTTAACCTAGTCTCTTCTGTCATATTCTGTCTGGTTATTTCCTACACACACAATTTCTCTGCCAGCAGTTAACCTGTCTCTTCTGTCATATTCTGTCTGGTTATTTCCTACACACACAATTTCTCTGCCAGCAGTTAACCTGTCTCTTCTGTCATATTCTGTCTGGTTATTTCCTACACACACAATTTCTCTGCCAGCAGTTAACCTTCTCTTCTGTCATATTCTGTCTGGTTATTTCCTACACACACAATTTCTCTGCAGCAGTTAACCTTCTCTTCTGTCATATTCTGTCTGGTTATTTCCTACACACACAATTTCTCTGCCAGCAGTTAACCTGTCTCTTCTGTCATATTCTGTCTGGTTATTTCCTACACACACAATTTCTCTGCCAGCAGTTAACCTATCTCTTCTGTCATATTCTGTCTGGTTATTTCCTACACACACAATTTCTCTGCCAGCAGTTAACCTGTCTCTTCTGTCATATTCTGTCTGGTTATTTCCTACACACACAATTTCTCTGCCAGCAGTTAACCAGTCTCTTCTGTCATATTCTGTCTGGTTATTTCCTACACACACAATTTCTCTGCCAGCAGTTAACCTATCTTCTGTCATATTCTGTCTGGTTATTTCCTACACACACAATTTCTCTGCCAGCAGTTAACCTTCTCTTCTGTCATATTCTGTCTGGTTATTTCCTACACACACAATTCTCTGACAGCAGTTAACCTATCTCTTCTGTCATATTCTGTCTGGTTATTTCCTACACACACAATTTCTCTGCCAGCAGTTAACCTATCTCTTCTGTCATATTCTGTCTGGTTATTTCCTACACACACAATTTCTCTGCCAGCAGTTAACCTATCTCTTCTGTCCATTCTGTCTGGTTATTTCCTACACACACAATTTCTCTGCCAGCAGTTAACCTATCTCTTCTGTCATATTCTGTCTGGTTATTTCCTACACACACAATTTCTCTGCCAGCAGTTAACCTATCTCTTCTGTCATATTCTGTCTGTTATTTCCTACACACACAATTTCTCTGCCAGCAGTTAACCTTCTCTTCTGTCATATTCTGTCTGGTTATTTCCTACACACACAATTTCTCTGCAGCAGTTAACCTTCTCTTCTGTCATATTCTGTCTGGTTATTTCCTACACACACAATTTCTCTGCCAGCAGTTAACCTATCTCTTCTGTCATATTCTGTCTGGTTATTTCCTACACACACAATTTCTCTGCCAGCAGTTAACCTATCTCTTCTGTCACATTCTGTCTGGTTATTTCCTACACACACAATTTCTCTGCAGCAGTTAACCTATCTCTTCTGTCATATTCTGTCTGGTTATTTCCTACACACACAATTTCTCTGCCAGCAGTTAACCTATCTCTTCTGTCACATTCTGTCTGGTTATTTCCTACACACACAATTTCTCTGCCAGCAGTTAACCTATCTCTTCTGTCACATTCTGTCTGTTATTTCCTACACACACAATTTCTCTGCCAGCAGTTAACCTATCTCTTCTGTCACATTCTGTCTGGTTATTTCCTACACACACAATTTCTCTGCCAGCAGTTAACCTATCTCTTCTGTCACATTCTGTCTGGTTATTTCCTACACACACAATTTCTCTGCCAGCAGTTAACCTATCTCTTCTGTCACATTCTGTCTGGTTATTTCCTACACACACAATTTCTCTGCCAGCAGTTAACCTATCTCTTCTGTCAATTCTGTCTGGTTATTTCCTACACACACAATTTCTCTGCCAGCAGTTAACCTATCTCTTCTGTCACATTCTGTCTGGTTATTTCCTACACACACAATTTCTCTGCCAGCAGTTAACCTATCTCTTCTGTCATATTCTGTCTGGTTATTTCCTACACACACAATTTCTCTGCCAGCAGTTAACCTATCTCTTCTGTCACATTCTGTCTGGTTATTTCCTACACACACAATTTCTCTGCCAGCAGTTAACCTATCTCTTCTGTCATATTCTGTCTGGTTATTTCCTACACACACAATTTCTCTGCCAGCAGTTAACCTATCTCTTCTGTCATATTCTGTCTGGTTATTTCCTACACACAACAATTTCTCTGCCAGCAGTTAACCTATCTCTTCTGTCATATTCTGTCTGGTTATTTCCTACACACACAATTTCTCTGCCAGCAGTTAACCTATCTCTTCTGTCATATTCTGTCTGGTTATTTCCTACACATCACAATTTCTCTGCCAGTTAACCTATCTCTTCTGTCATATTCTGTCTGTTATTTCCTACACACACAATTCTCTGCAGCAGTTAACCTATCTCTTCTGTCAATTCTGTCTGGTTATTTCCTACACACACAATTTCTCTGCCAGCAGTTAACCTATCTCTTCTGTCATTCTGTCTGGTTATTCTACACTACACACACAATTTCTCTGCCAGCAGTTAACCTATCTCTTCTGTCATCTTCTGTCTGGTTATTTCTACACACACAATTTCTCTGCCAGCAGTTAACCTATCTCTTCTGTCATATTCTGTCTGGTATTTCCTACACACACAATTTCTCTGCCAGCAGTTAACCTATCTCTTCTGTCAATTCTGTCTGGTTATTTCCTACACACAACAATTTCTCTGCCAGCAGTTAACCTATCTCTTCTGTCACTATTCTGTCTGTTATTTCCTACACACACAATTTCTCGCCAGCAGTTTAACCTATCTCTTCTGTCAATTCTGTCTGGTTATTTCCTACACACACAATTTCTCTGCCAGCAGTTAACCTATCTCTTCTGTCATATTCTGTCTGGTTATTTCCTACACACACAATTTCTCTGCCAGCAGTTTAACCTGATCTCTTCTGTCATATTCTGTCTGGTTATTTCCTACACACACAATTTCTCTGCCAGCAGTTATACCTATCTCTTCTGTCCATATCTGTCTGTTATTTTCCTACACACACAATTTCTCCAGCAGTTAACCTATCTCTTCTGTCAATTCTGTCTGGTTATTTCTACACACACAATTTCTCTGCCAGCAGTTAACCTATCTCTTCTGTCATATTCTGTCTGGTTATTTCCTACACACACAATTTCTCTGCCAGCAGTTAACCTATCTCTTCTGTCACATTCTGTCTGGTTATTTCCTACACACACAATTTCTCTGCAGCAGTTAACCTATCTCTTCTGTCATATTCTGTCTGGTTATTTCCTACACACACAATTTCTCTGCCAGCAGTTAACCTATCTCTTCTGTCATATTCTGTCTGGTTATTTCCTGAATCGATGACGATTTCTTTTATTTGTATGCAGCATTGTAGTTTCATTTCTTGGCAGTCTTGTTCTTTCTTTTATTAAAGTAGTACATGATATTTCATTGTTATAATCTGCTTGAAATCTATTGCGTTTTCATGGGTCGTTTTCATTGTATCATTTTGGTCGTTGTTTTTAAAAATGTTGTACGTAATCCATTCATGTGGAGAGACTTTAGACTGAAAAGCCACAAGGGCAACTAAAACAGGGCGAAGCACCCCTTTGATACGTGTGAGTAAAAAACAAAAAACAAAAAACAAAAAACAAAAAACAAACAAACAAACAAACAAAAAAACAACAACAACAAAAAACGACGCACCACTTTTTTTCTTTCCTCCTATGTTTGCTCGTTTTCTTCCCTTGTGTGTTTTCTCTCTATTGCTTTCTTTCTTTTTCTTATTGCCACCTTGTTTAGATCATTGGTTCCTTTCCTACCGTGTTGTGTTCCAGTCTGAGCAGTCTTTAATGCATTCATTTCTTTAAGGCACTGTTATTAGCGATACCTCTCCCACAGACAAAGACTGCAGTGTGCAGAGGAAGTCTTCCATAAAGTGACCACTATCACTTCTGCTAAAGTGTCACTCCTTACATCTGCTAATGTGTCACTTCTTACATCTGCTAATGTGTCACTTCTTACATCTGCTAATGTGTCACTTCTTACATCTGCTAAAGTGTCACTCCTTACATCTGCTAATGTGTCACTCCTTACATCTGCTAATGTGTCACTTCTTACATCTGCTAATGTGTCACTTCTTACATCTGATAATGTGTCACTTCTTACATCTGATAATGTGTCACTTCTTACATCTGATAATGTGTCACTCCTTACATCTGATAATGTGTCATTCTTTCATCTGATAACGTGTCACTTCTTACATCCCACATAAGCAATGTCACAGGTATCATTCGACAGGGTTGGGTTTTTTTTTTTTGGTCACCAATCGCAATAAAGTTTAAAGAATCTGGCGAATTGCCTAGCCGGACACATATGTTAATACATGAAAGTAAAACAGAAATTAAACAAACCAGGATAAAGTTTACAAATCTTTAATTCTGATTCTGCGACCTTTTATTTAAAATCTGCTTCGCCTTCAATGAAAAAGAAGGTGAGTATTGTCTTTAGGAGTCAGAATGGAAACCCTTGCAGATTTTGTGACGCCATATTTTTCTCTCTCTCCACGTACCTTAAACAGTAATGATTTCAGAATGATGGGACATAATTATCTCAACTCTCTCTTGGTGCGAGCCAAAAGCTAAATCCATCCAATATGAAACGTAACCCGCTGTCATCATCTGCTGAGCTGCAGGTTCGTCTGGTTAGAGGGAAAGGAAGCTGGGTTGGTGATCGTAAACCTCGGGAGGGTTTTCTTCCCGAGGCTATCATTTCCGCGTGAAGATCTGTGGGAGCCAGAGGGGACAGAAGGCGTAGGCTGGGTGGATCTAATGAGCGCGGACGAGACGTGGAGGAGAGATATTTAAGGTCTCTTAATTGTTGCTTCCCATCTGGTTTCGGTGGGTTTGGATGTCGAGTGGGAAGTGCGCTGGGGAAGTGTTCAGTTGTAATGCTTGGTTTCGGAGGGAGAAGGGTGTGGAGGTGGGGTATGGAGAATGACAGCTGACAGAGAATCGGGGAGAGAGAGAGAGAGAGAGAGAGAGAGAGAGAGAGAGAGAGAGAGAGAGAGAGAGAGAGAGATTTACTCATAAAACCCGTAGCCCCTTAGAAGTGAACAGACATTTCCAAACCAAGTTATCCTTTAATATACAATTATTAGTTATTGTTCCTGACATTATTACTTCGTCATCTTCAAAAGACGGATTGAAAACAGCAGCAGCAGCAACAACAACAACAACAACAACAAACAACAACAACAAACCCTCCAAAGCATCATTTTCAAACTTCTTGACAGGTCCACTCCGAAAATTCTAAAGATGGCTCACTGACAAAAATCAAAACATAAAAGAGCTTTAAAATCCCATTGTATAACTCCCAAAGTGCAATTTATTTACTGATTTCTTGATGTCTTTCTTTTGTGTGTGTGTGTGTGTGTGGTGTGTGTGTGTGTGTGTGTGTGTGTGTGTGTGTGTGTGTGTGTGAGAGAGATCTTTCTGTGCTATCCTTTTCAATTTTTGTCCGTTATTTTCATGAAGTCTCGCATTCCAAAGCAGCGCCTGCGACAGCTTCATTCTCATTCGGTAAAACAAACAAACAAACTCAAATCTGTAGTCAAATCACGAACTGCAAAGAAAATGTTCTCTCCTCACAGAGCTTTATGCGGCAGCTTCTTCTTTCCACTGTGCTCCTCCTTCCCCACTGAACAAACAAAAAAAACAAGGAGCTCACATCGGAAACCTGATCACGAAGGGGTGAAGATTTTAACAGCGTCAGCTGTGGTCATTCTCAACAGACATCATCGCCATTGCCGTATTGTTCAGCTAACTGAAATTCAGGACTGGAATAGAAAAGAAAACAGCTAGATTTACATGAAATCCGTAGGATTACAGCTACGTAATGACATGGAACCAACCTGGTGGTGATCTAGGATTACAGCTACGTAATGACATGGAACCAACCTGGTGGCGATCTAGGATTACAGCTACGTAATGACATGGAACCAACCTGGTGGTGATCTAGGATTACAGCTACGTAATGACATGGAACCAACCTGGTGGTGACTGCTTCATTTCAGGTCTTTCACAAATGTGTAATTGCAACAAAGCAAAGCGATGACCGCTTCTTTTTCCTGCTCCCCCCCCCCCCCTTTTTTTTTTCCTGGCCTGCTCTCTCTCATTTATCCTGTGGCTGCACGCCAACAATCAAAGCGCCAAGGTCGTGCTCAAGGAGTCGAATATAGACAGGCACAATGATATTGTTTTGAGAATTCTTACTGTGTCTGAAAGTTGATTTACCTTTTCTGTTATATGCCCATCAAGGTACATACCAGGTGGTTCCAAGAAGACAAATTAAAATGCAAGGGATGGGATTAATTTGAGGAAACCACTTGGCGCAAAGATAGGGTCACGGGTGAGTGCCAAGGCCTGAAATGTGACGTCATGTGTAAGGGGTAGCTCATGGCTTTCTAGGTTGTGAATGATCTCATCGGCAGAAATCACCCCGAACAAGAGAGGTGATTGGGGGAGGGGGGAGGGGGGGGGGGTCATTTGATCTATTATCAATGTATCAAAATTTGGGTCAAATTCATGCTATGGCTCAAAACGCTGACATGAATTACACACTGATTTAGTGCAAAATGCTAACTGTGGCGTGTGGCCTGTTGTGCCACTGGCACTACTTCCATGCTGTCATTCCGGCTTCCTTAGACACAGCCACATCCCGGCTGGTCCACAGTCGGTCCCTTCACCAGCAGTCCACAGGGAGCAGTCAGTATCAGCTACATTGGCGGTGCCTGTTTGGATACCACATAACGCAGGTCACCATCTACGTCACCCCTTTTGATAACGACAATGGCTGCTTGGGCGTGGGGCTAATGGCTGACACTCTCTCCATGGCTATCCTACATCTATACCATCGTTCCTGACATGTTCATGCAGTGGGATTTTTGTGATAAGGTTGCGTCAAACTGACTTCAATCAATTACATTTCATCTTCGGAACCAGACGTGGGAGCAGACTCGAATATCCCAGCGTGGACACAATCCAGATTATAGTAATTAGCCATAGTTAAAGAGAGTGAAACCGTTAATAGATCACAGGTTTTGTTAACAGGAGGAAAGTTAGGCTGAGAAATATACTACGCACAAAAAGTTAAGGATCAGTATGTGAAAACGGGTGCGTAATAAACTCAGTTCGCTACTGTTATTTATTTCTTAGTCCAGCCAAATTGTCATGAATTCTTGTTCAGCTGTAAGTGGGCGATGTTGTGTTAGTGCGAAAATTGCACGGGATTCTCTACTACTGAGCTGGGCCGCAAACGGAAAAGCGGAAACTTGCGAAAAATGACCTTGTTTTGGACCGTTCTGCCTGAACACATTGCACTTGCCAGATGGAAAAACCATTATGCACGTGCAAGCACTGCTGTTTATGTGTGAGATGCTGTCGCTCGCTTGGCTATATAAGAAGACATTCCACCAGTAGTAGGCCTGATCTGACAATGCCTCCACGACGAAAATTAAGCGAGTTGGAGAGGGGACGAGCTGTTGCATGGTTCCAAGATGGTGTTCCCAAGCGAGACGTGGCCAGGCGACTTCATGTGTCCATCTCGGTCATTGTCCGACTGATTCAACGCTTCACAGCCACTGGGATTGTCCATGAAAGACGCAGATCTGGTCGACTGAAGAAGACAACCCCACGTGACGATCGTCTCACTGAACGACAAGCCCTGCAGACAAGAACAGCCTCTTCCAGCATAATTCAAAGGCAGTTCAGGGTGGCTACTAACATCAACATCAGCCAGCAGACCATACGGAACCGCCTACATGGGTTTAATCTCCGTTCTCGTCGCCCAGCAGTACGGCCACGCTTAACTCCAGCCCATAGGGCAGCACGCCGCGCCTTCTGCGCACGTCACGTGAGGTGGACACGTCAGCAATGGTCCCAGGTCCTGTTCAGTGATGAATCACGCTTCACCCTTCACCACAACGACGGCCGACTGAGGGTCTGGAGGCGCCCAGGGCAACGCTTTACTGACGCCACTGTCCAAGAAAAGGTGGCCTTTGGTGGAGGTTCTGTAATGGTCTGGGAGGGCCTTCAGCCTTCACCACAGAACACCCTTGTATCATGTACAGGGTAACCTGACTGGCATCCGATACCGGGATGAGATCCTTCGACCGCTGGCTGTGCCTACACTGCAGCAGATGGGACCGAGGGCTGTCTACCAGGATGACAATGCTCGCCCCCACAGGGCAAGGGTGGTCAACGACTTCCTGCAGCAGTCTGGAGTCAACAGAATGGAGTGGCCAGCATGCAGTCCCGATCTCAATCCGATTGAGAACCTCTGGGATGAGCTGGATCGCAAAGTGAGGAGCCACCCCCTCCCAGGGATGCCCAACACCTCTACCAGATGCTGCAGGCTGAGTGGCAGGCGCTTCCACAGAGGATCTTCACCAACCTGGTCAACTCGATGAGGACTCGCTGCGTCGAGTGCCAGAACAGCCATGGTGGTTAC
>CM065720.1:2956205-2966205 GCA_033310375.1 Conus canariensis
TAACACCTATAGCATGAAGAGGAGAGAGACGCAGAGAGAGAGAGAGAGAGAGAGAGAGAGAGAGAGAGAGAGAGAGAGAGAGAGGAGAGAGAGAAGAGAAGAGAGAGCTGGCTTAATTGTTCCCGGAATGATTGCTTCTCGTTGTGGTTTTTTCCTCTTCTTTTTTGTTTTGTTTTGCAAGCCAGTTCTCTTAATTTCATTTTTGTCTGCAGCGAGTCAACTTCCAATCTTGTGGAAGGGAGGGTGTATTTCATAGATAATGTTAGGAAACAGTTCCAACACTGAAGTGAACAACCTGCTTTATCTGCAATCTTCCCTTTTAAAAATTGTATTTTAAGCTTGTATGTGTAGTACATGAGTCTTTGTAATCACAGTTTCATTGTGTTGTGTGTGTGTGTGTGTGTGTGTGTGTGTGTGTGTGTGTGTGTGTGGTGTGTGTGTGTGTGCCTTCGGATAGCGGAGGGCGTACGGGTGTAGGAGGGGGTGCACCTCTTGGTGTGTGTGTGTGTGTGTGTGTGTGTGTGTGTGTGTGTGTGTGTGTGTGTGTGTGTGTGTGTGTGTGTGTGTAGGTACAGGCATTAAAGGAACCAAACTTGGCGAAATGGTGAGTGCTGTTGAGACCATTTACGTCATCTTATGCCTGATGTGATGTAATCGTAATGACTGTAAATCTCTGATTACCCATTGTCAACATTTGAATTTGGGGTCAGGTCCGTCTACTCCCCATGTTTTCATGACTTGTTTTCAGCAGACAACATTCACAGAGACCGACTCTTCTGGAAGTGGCATGGGGTTTTTTGAGAGAAAGTCGGGGGCCAGAGAACAGTCATCCTCTGCCTTCTGGTGCAGAAGGTTGCGTTGGTTCAGGCTGTCTGAAATTCTAGACTAATACTTTACACTTCAGTTTAGGTAAACGTGGAGTGGTTCGTTTCTTGGAGGTGCAATAATGAAACAGATGAACTGCTGTTCAAGCACAAGCGAAGTGGAAAAGTTTGAGCTGAAGCCAGTGCTGTTGTGTGGAGTCAGGGGAGACTACTTCACTTCACTACTCAAGTTGTCTGTGAGGCAGTGAAGGGTGGTCTGGAAGCGGCAGTTTTCAGACTCTGTTTGCATGTGACACTGGGTCATTCACACTGGGTCAATCGAGGACTTCAGAACTATTTTTCCCGGTGTGGGACGCTTTTGTTTGTTTGTTTGTTTTTCACAGTGCATCGTGACAATGCTTGATCTGCTTACTCTCATTGAGAACATCCATGCAGGAGACTGTTGAATTCATGGAAAGCTTGCTTTGGAGATTAAGGTGCTTTGTTTTTTGGCTAACGATTTTATGACTGCCTGGTTGTTGTGTTTATTAAAATATCTGTTAGAACGGCGGATGCATCTACAGTCGTTTTATAAGTGCCCATGCACTATGTCAAAAACATCTTTTTTTTATTTATAAGATTGCATGGTTATCTGAAGATTATTTTGTAACTTGTGATGCTAAAATAAGTTGAAAATTGTATTTACGGAAAAAATGTTATGAAAGGAAAGTAATTTTGCCGTATGGTTTTCAGTGGTGTGTCTGCAATTTTATTGGTGGTGTTGATTTTCAAAGAAGGGAGACAATCGTTAGTCCTATTACTGGCTGGTAGGCTGGTAGTACGCTTCAAAAAAAAATTTTTTTAGGAGTGCACTCAGTGATATCTGGGTAACAGAAGAGTGGAGTTTGGAGGGGGATGGGTGGGGGAGGTCTTGTGTCAAACAAATTTCCAGTCTCATTATCCCTCATTCTATTGTAACGTGGCTGGTGTTCTGAGTGTGTGGTGGTGGGGGTGGGGGTGGGTGGCCTGTCCCATTCTAGCCGAGGGTGGAGTTGCTTCAGATGCTCAAGGGAAGATGTAACTCAACGTGTGAGATTTATTGAGAAAAAGTCTGCTTCGTCAAGCATCAGTCACTCCCCTTTCTCTGTTTACCCACTAGATGATGAAGAGTCACGAACAGAAACGACACATTATCATAATTAACAGTGGGTGATTTACTTTGTCGACAGCTGCTATGGTTGATGTGAGTATTTCAGTCTACCTATTGTGACCAAAAACACAACTTATCATGTTGACTGCTGTAAGGGGAGTATTATCTTACGCATGTTTGTCTGCTTGAAATGTCTGAAAAAGACACATTTGTCGACAATTACATGTCTGTTTTGTATTGTCGATAAAAAAAATCTGCGTTACTTTAGACATTGTTTTGCGTATTTATTTATATTTGGCGAAGACCTGAAAGAGATTCAGTTTGTTACTGTTCTGTTTGAGTGTTAGTCGGTGCACATCACTGGGAGTGCACTATACTGAAATCTCCTACATTCATGGTACAAACACTACCAACTTGCTGACTACGACATCTCTTATATTCATGTACAAACACTACCAACTTGCTGACTACGACATCTCTTAATTCATGGTACAAACACTACCAACTTGCTGACTACGACATCTCTTACATTCATGGTACAAACACTACCAACTTGCTGACTACGACATCTCTTACATTCATGCTACAAACACTACCAACTTGCTGACTACGACATCTCTAATTCATGGTACAAACACTACCAACTTGCTGACTACGACATCTCTTAATTCATGGTACAAACACTACAATGCTGATACATCTCTACATTCATGATACAAACACTACAACTGTGACTACGACATCTGATAGCTGGAAACAAAATTCTGGCTGCATACTTCACTCACTGGACAAGCGCTGCTGGGCTCAAACCAAGAAGATTTAGAATCTATGGTCTAACCATGATGGGGCGGAAGATGAGAAGAGGAGAGAGAGAGAGAGAGAGAGAGAGAGAGAGAAGAGAGAGAGAGAGAGAGAAAGGGTAGAGGTTTGGGAAATAGATGGACGAAGGAGGAGGGAAAAATAGGTGAATCGGATGCAAGGATTCATGTCTTGCACTTTCCTCCCCCCCCCCCCCCCTCGATTCCTCAGCTGTTGATTTGGTTGGCTTGTTTTGTTCTCTTCCTCTGATTTTGTAGATTCATTTGTCTTTTTCCCCTCCCTTCTTCTGTGCCACCTCAGTGGCACCGCACCCACGCTGCTCATTCCGAGCTCTTGTGCACGGCCACAGCCCCGGCACCGGGAGCGATGTGGTCATGAGGCAATGGCACTGCTGAAGGGTCACTTCAGTGGAGTTCAGTGTGCCTCTTCTTATCCAACATTCGCAGGACACCACCTACTACGCCCCCTACTGACCACAGTAACTGCGTAGTGGCGGAAGCGCCATGGGTGAGCTCCCCCTCCAGACGGCTCCACCGCATCCGTCCAACGACAGGCCCCAAGAATGTGCCAACAGAACCAAACGAAGGCCATAGACGTGGAGACACTATTGAAACTGACGCCACCACGTGAGCAGGGCATGAAGGGCCACAGAGATGGAGACGTTTTTGTTAATACTGACCGATGAGGAAGAGGATGATGGAGACGATGCTATGAATTTCAATTCTAATCCGAGACTGCACGAAAGGGTTGTACTCTATGCTTACTTTCGTAATATATCCTGGCGTTAACCAAGCCCGAGAGATACAGACACCTGCAGAGTTCGTCAGGAAATTTGAGCAACACTTTCAGAGACGCATCCATTAAGTGGATGAAACTCAATTACGTGGTCCCAGTCTTCCCAATGTGAGTCCATAGCAAACTCAGTTTTACACAGAACCTGGTCGGAGTAGAAAAAAATCCCACAACTAAATGGCTGTGATAGGAATCAAGCCCACGAACCTCCCACCAGGGACTCCGCAACGGTAACTGGTTAGGTTCTTTTGTCTGCTTAAATATGTGTTGTATATCTATTCATCATCGGTGTCGTCGTCGTCATCATCATCATCCTCGACATATTTTTTTGTTTTGATAGTCTGTTTTGAGGACACTTCAATTTTTTTTCTTCCTTTTATTTTCTTCTGTTTACGAGACAACGACAATTAAAGAAATAATGTTCATAGTAGTAGGAACAATAATAGCAGCAAGAGTAGTGATGCAAAAATAGTAATAATAATAACCATCAAGCCCCTCCTCCTCTCATCGCAAGTGTTTATACGACACAGTATCTCCAGCACTATACGAAGCTCTCTACGCTTCAAACGAAATATTAAAGCAGAAATGTACACACACACACACACACACACACACACACACACACACACACACACACACACAAAACACACACACACACACACATACACACACACGCGCGCGCACGAGCGCACCCCAAGATTATGGATAACAAATAATCACAGCATGAAGGACTGAACTAGGCAGACAAGGAGATCATTGGTCTACACTGTCGTTGAGCAGGTAAGTTTTTAGTGACCAGATTCACGGTATAAGTATTTGTGTATATGTATTGGTATATACATATTATCATCATTATTATCGTCATATTATCATCGTTGTTTTTACAGTTATTATCGCACATTTGTAGCTGGGACACGTTCACGTTGGCACATTTGAACGCGCGCACGCGCGTATGCCACTGCATGTGTGTGTGTGTGTGTGTGTGTGTGTGTGTGTGTGTGTGTGTGTGTGTGTGTGGTGTGTGTGTGTGTTCGTGAGCGAGCGTATGTGTGTCTGTAAATTAGGCGAGAAGGAAACGAGAGAGAGAGAGAGAGAGAGAGAGAGAGAGAGAGAGAGAGAGAGAGAGGGGGGGGAGTTGGAAGGAGGTGGAAAAAGATAAAAAACGGCGGAAGGAGGTCGGGTGGGAGGAGATGGGGGTGATCGCATGCAAAACGCCCTTCGTTCGCTTACGTGAGCACATAACTGAGCAATTGGAGCGTGAAGCTAAGCAGGCTGTTCGGCTGACCAGTGACAACTCGCTGAAGCGAGCAGCACTTTAGAAAGGGGGGGATATTGTAATCGTCACGCCGATTGGTCGTCACGCCAATAGGTCGTGACCTTCTTTGCCACGCTCGACTGAAGTTTGACCAGTACTTTCCCTGGTTGTCTTTGTTTTGGTTTAGGGACCACCCAGACCTACTGCCCACAGCTGCGGGGTCAGATTTGTTGTTATTTGTGATTACAGGCGTGCTGTTTGTTGTTGGAGGTTTAACTTTTTTGCTTTGGTCCGTTGCCGTTACGGTCGTTGTTGTCGTCCGTCATGTGTGGGGGCTTGCTGTCTTTGTCATTGTTGGTGTTATTGTTGACCTTGGTCAAGAATGTGGTTTTATGTCGGCACACAGTGTTGCTCGATCTCTGTCTGTCTGTCTACCTGTCTGTCTGCCTGCCTGCCTGCCTGCCTGCCTGCCTGCCTGCCTGTCTGTCTGTCTATCTGTCTCTCTCTCTCTCTCTCTCTCTCTCTCTCGCTCCTTGTTTAAAACAGTAACGAACCACATAGGTGCCGTGGTTAACATCTTGGGCTTGGGGCACAGACTAGGAGGTGGGTTTGAATCCACTCAGGGTCCTGTTCGTGGGATTTTTCGGCAGCTCTGGAGGAGGACGCTGGTTGACTCTAGCTCCGCGACGAAGCAATTATTATAATCGCTAGGTATCCTACCAGTACTGAATAGGGACAGACACGATCGAACGACACACGAGTGACTCGGCAGCCGTGCAGCGTCTCCTCTGGCCTCTTGCCTTGTGGCGACCCGAAGCCGATAGCTGTGTATTGTCCCTGCCTGTGTATTGTCCCTGCCTGTGTACTGTCCCTGCCTGTGTCTTGTCAATACTTTGTGGCCACCTGACACTGATAGCTGCCTGTGTATTGTCCCTGCCTGTGTACTGTCCCTGCCTGTGTATTATCCCTGCCTGTGTATTGTCCCTGCCTGTGTACTGTCCCTGCCTGTGTGTTGTCCCTGCCTGTGTACTGTCCCTGCCTGTGTGTTGTCCCTGCCTGTGTACTGCCCCTGCCTGTGTACTGTCCCTGCCTGTGTATTGTCCCTGCCTGTGTACTGTCCCTGCCTGTGTACTGTCCCTGCCTGTGTGTTGTCGATACTTTGTGGCCACCTGACACCGATAGCTGCCAGTGTACTGTCCCTGCCTGTGTACTGTCCCTGCCTGTGTGTTGTCGATACTTTGTGGCCACCTGACACCGATAGCTGCCAGTGTACTGTCCCTGCCTGTGTACTGTCCCTGCCTGTGTGTTGTCGATACTTTGTGGCCACCTGACACTGATAGCTACCTGTGTACTGTCCCTGCCTGTGTACTGTCCCTGCCTGTGTATTGTCCCTGCCTGTGTGTTGTCCTGCCTGTGTACTGTCCCTGCCTGTGTACTGTCCCTGCCTGTGTATTGTCCCTGCCTGTGTGTTGTCGATACTTTGTGGCCACCTGACACTGATAGCTGCCTGCGTATTGTCCCTGCCTGTGTACTGTCCCTGCCTGTGTACTGTCCCTGCCTGTGTGTTGTTGATACTTTGTGGCCACCTGACACTGATAGCTGCCTGTGTACTGTCCCTGCCTGTGTACTGTCCTGCCTGTGTATTGTCCCTGCCTGTGTGTTGTCCTGCCTGTGTACTGTCCCTGCCTGTGTACTGTCCCTGCCTGTATACTGTCCCTGCCTGTGTGTTGTCGATACTTTGTGGCCACCTGACACTGATAGCTACCTGTGTACTGTCCCTGCCTGTGTACTGTCCCTGCCTGTGTGTTGTCGATACTTTGTGGCCACCTGACACTGATAGCTGCCTGCGTATTGTCCCTGCCTGTGTATTGTCCCTGCTTGTGTATTGTCCCTGCCTGTGTGTTGTCCCTGCCTGTGTGTTGTCGATACCTTGTGGCCACCTGACACCGATAGCTGCCTGTGTATTGTCCCTGCCTGTGTATTGTCCCTGCCTGTGTGTTGTCCCTGCCTGTGTATTGTCCCTGCCTGTGTATTGTCCCTGTCTGTGTATTGTCCCTGCCTGTGTATTGTCCCTGCCTGTGTGTTGTCCCTGCCTGTGTATTGTCCCTGCCTGTGTATTGTCCCTGTCTGTGTATTGTCCCTGCCTGTGTATTGTCCCTGCCTGTGTATTGTCCCTGCCTGTGTATTGTCGATGCCTGTGTACTGTCGATGCCGAGAATGGCTGTATATGGAAGTCTCAGACTGTGCGGCGTGAGGGTGAAACAGTTTGAAGAACATAGAAGGAGAGACAGACGAGAAGAACCAACCAACCATAGAAACAAAACAGACAACTATAAAACGATGTCTTTCTCCGAGTTTGGCAGGTGACTCGTTGTGGGGATGTCATGACTCGTCTTTTTTAGATGGGTGAAACGATGGTACCTTTCTTTTTTAAATCCTCCAGCCTCCATCTCTTCTTTTTAGTTTAGAAAAAAACTTTTATTTTCAAATAGTGGTACTTGTTCTTCGTAGATTCTGGGCTTTCTTTTTTTTCTTTTCCTTTTTTCTTTCTTACAGCCAGTGATGTTTTGAACACATGTTAGCTTGTTTCGTGATGGACTCTGTAATAGAATCTCGTCCCTGTTGATCTTTCACTTAAACCTTTCGCACATCCTAGATCATACTCATCGATCAATCCCCAGTCCATCCATCCATTCTTCGACCCATCCATCCGTCCATTAATAGATGAATCCATCCACTCATCGATCAGTTCAACGACCAACCTATCCATTCATTCATCTGTTCAACAACGCACCGATCAATCCATCAATTCACTCGTCGAACAATCGACCATCCGATCCCGATATTAGTCAAAATCAGTTTGAAAATGACTTTTCGTCACAAATATCATCCCCCCAAAACAAAACAAAACAAACAAAAATTAAAAAGGTCACGTCAAAACCCTAACTTTTTAAAATTGTTTTAGGGAGATCCGTTGCAAAGCGCGCCTGTCTAAAAAAGAAGAAAAAACAACAACAAACAGACAAAGAATACGGAAAAGAAAAGAAATCTTCCGCACAGAAACACGAAATATTCGTTCGCTGGATATTGTAGAACTATGTGGGTCAGTAGTTTGTGGGTCTGTAGTTTGGACCCCACCCCCACCCTCACCCCTCTCTCCTCATCCTGCACCCCTCCGCCTCCTCCCCCCCCCCCCTAGCTAGTTCAACAAGTTTTTCAAGCAATAATAGTTTCCGCCCCCCCCCCCCCTCCTCTTTCCTCATACCATCCCCCTGTTCATCAAGTGTTTGGTGGACGAAAGGTCTTCGCTAAAGGAGGACATGTGCTGCATCTGCCTGTCCACTCCCCTCTCCACTATCTATCACCCTCCCCCCTCATCCCACTCCAGCCCTCCCCCTTCTCTCTCTCTCTCTGTCTCCCCCCCCTCCATCCTGGCATTCTCCACAACTTTGTATACTTAACGAGCATAAGTTCTGCATGTGCCCCTCCCTTCAACTTCTTCCACCCTCTTCCGCGTCTCCTCATCAATTTTAAGCTTTGTAGAGCTCGATACAGAATCTGCTGGAACACACCTCTTCTCCGCCCCTCCCCTCCTTTCCGCCTGGGCAAAGGGATCCGCCCCTGAGATGGACGGCCTGTTTGGGTCAGACATGAAATTGAAGACTGCGGACCGGCAGTCAGTGAGCTCGTCGATAGCAAGATCGGTGGGGAGGTGCTGCTTGTTATATAGTCCATGACAGCCTTGTCTAAACAATAACAACAACAAACAAAGACAAACAACTAAACGAGAGAGAGAGAGAGAGAGAGAGAGAGAGAGAGGGGAGAGGAGAGAGAGAGAGAGACTTCTTGCTTGATAGCAGATCAGCAAGAAAATGTTTTATTCAATCCGGCCCTTGTCCCTTCAGGGGCTAAGGATACACTACACGAATATACTGCACACAATAGAACTGATTATAACGAAAATGCTGATGATTCAAATAGCATGAGAGAGAGAGAGAGAGAGAGAGAGAGAGAGAGAGAGAGAGAGAGAGAGAGAGAGAGAGAGAGAGAGAGAGAGGCAAAAACAAAAACGAGAGTGAGAGTTTCATTAGTTATGTCTAAAAACCATAAATATTCCTCGTTTAAACATTTTTTTAACATGATACATGATCGCCTAACCGAGTAAGAGGTAAAGGAAAAAAAGTCCAAACAACAACAGAAACAACCAATCACGCCACGTCAATGGCGAGCAAACAGACAGCATGACAGAGCCTTGTCAAACAAACAAAATGCGAACTGTTCAGATGTCCGCTGCAGGACACTGTTTTCTACAAATAATTCGAATCACAAATTACAAGAATCTTCTTGCTCCAATGGAGAAGTGTCCAATGGAGAAGTGTCCGACATACGATCCAATATTATGGATCGAATTCCGATATAGGCTTCAGCTATACATTACGGTTTGATTTGTCTTGTAACGCGACCATCCAGTTCCGTTAAAGAAGCAAAGGAAAAGAAAGCGGATACCCCCCAAACAAAACAAAACAAAAACAGCAAAAAACAAACAAACAAAAAAAGAAACCAAAGCAAAAACAAAACAAACAAGCAAAAAACAAACAACACGCAAACGAGCTAACAAACTCATAAGTAACCCACATCTGAGCGACAAACAATATGACAGACACCAGAAGCTGAAATAGAACCTCCTGCATTCGCATCTCACAGGCAGAGCAACAAAATGCCCGGATGTCGACCACCCAGAACACAATACATTTATGCAAAAGATGTCCATGATGTGTATCGCTATAACACAAAGAAAAACTGAACTATGTACGCAAGAGTGGGTAAAAAAAAGAAAAGAAAACAAAAACAAACAATCAGACGACCATGGCAACTCCACTGTACAATGAGATACCCTTCCACCCTCTCCTTCTTCCTACTTCCTCTATGCAGGCTTTTATCTTCCACCATTCCACGCACGCACGCACACACACACGCACGAATGCACACACAGATACACGCACGAACGCGCGCGCGCGCGCACACACACACACACACACACACACACACACACACACACACACACACACACACACACACACACACTCAAAACTCTGAAACTCTGCATTTAAACACTTGCCCATCTCTTCCATTCAGAACAGATAAGCAGTGATACATGGTACCGTTTTACCGATAGTATTA
>CM065720.1:2971205-2986205 GCA_033310375.1 Conus canariensis
AGACTACATGGCCATCCACTAATTACAAAAGAACATACTAAGACAAAACAAGGAACATTAGATTACAATACTGTTGTCATTAAGTTCTAGCTTCTTTTTTCTCGTCTTGGTAGCATCAGTTAAATACTTAGCAAGACCAATGATAGTTGCATCATTATCTGTTGCCAAAAGATTAATTAAACCACTTACTGTAGGCTCGACATGAGTCATATTGAAAAAAGAATATTTTCGGCGAATATCTGACAAGAAGCAACAATGAAAAAGAAAGTGCACTTCATCTTCCTTATTGTGACCGCACATTGGGCAGTCAACACTTCGTTCGTTGGTCATAAACCAGTGTTTTGCAGCGCCTAGACCATGCACTCTTAATCTAAACTTTACCAGATCTTCCCTCATCTTTTTATTCGTTATCAAAGTTAGATACCTCTCAGCTTCAAACGTAATTTTAAAAGAACGGTACCACTCATATTTATCATTATCTTCAATTTCTGAGTGCCAATTTTGTTTGTAACATGAAACAATTCTTTCCTTAAATTCTGATATAAACCCCTCCTCCGAGCCAACACCTTGACACAACCATACTACACCAAAACCATTTTCTGTTAGAGTGTTCCTAACTTTTGATGCCCAATTGTATTTGCCTGCTTCTAATTGTAATAACAACATATCATAGGCTTGCCTACATATTCTATTAGTTGGTAGTTTTACCAGCCGCAGCCAGTATCTAACACATTTTACAGCAGTTCGAACGAGCAAAGGATATCTTCCTGTTTCTCCGTAACTCATTTTATTTGAAGAGTGTAGTGGTATACCCAGGAATCGTTTAATGGCAAAAGTATGTACTTTTTCTATTAACCCTGTATCTTCTAACCCCCATACTTCTGCTGCGTAAGTCAATATGGGCTCAATCTGAGTATCAAAAAGCTTCCAGAATAGGGAAGGATCAATTGTATGTAGTTTCTTTAGTGATTTTAGAATTTCAATAACGCCCAATTTACCTTTTCTACTCATGTCTAGAAGGGCAGCATTCATACTTAACTTTGTTGTAAATATCAAGCCTAAGTATTTGTATGTGTTTGTTACTCTTATATCTTCGTTTCCATATGTCCATTTTTCTCTTATTCCAAGATAACCACCTTTACGGAAAACCATAATATTAGTCTTATCTAGATTCACTTCTAGACGTAATCTGTCAGCCTCTTTTTTCAGATTGTTCAGCTGATTCTGTAGACCTATAACAGTATCTGAGAGCAAAATAACGTCGTCTGCAAAAAGCAATAAGAATAATTCTGAAGTTCCTGGTACCATCTGGATTCCGTGCTTTCCTTCCCTGATTAATTCTACGGCTAATTCATTGACAAAAAAGGAGAACATAATTGGGCTGAGTACACATCCTTGTTTTACTCCTCTCGGACAATCAAAAAAATCAGAGTATGAATGCTTATCTCTTACACATGCAATGACTGAGTCATAAACTCCCCGAAGTGCTTTATACATTTTTCCATCAACGCCACTTCTCCTTAACACATGCCATAAGACATTTCTGTCAACAGAATCAAATGCTTTCCTAAAGTCGACGAAAGCTACATAGAGCTTAGAATGTTTTGCTAAATATTTTTCAACGACCGAGTGTAAAGTAAAAATGTGATCAATTGTACTATATCCTGCTCTAAACCCACCTTGTTCCTCAGCTAATTTTCCTTCATCTTCTGCCCATCGTGAAAGTCGCTTATTCAGAATAAATGTGTACACTTTGCTCACGATACTTGTTAGTGCCACACCACGGTAATTATCTGGTAGATTAGCATCCCCTTTCTTGTAAATTGGAATAATAATGGATTTACACCAGTCTTTTGGAAAAATGCCCTGTTCAAATATCTTATTGAAAAGCACTACGAGAAATTTAATTACCGTTTCATTGGCATGTTTAAGCATTTCACCAAGTATCATATCAGTACCAGAACTTTTACCGGCTTTAAGTTTATTTATACTAGATACAACTTCTTCCTGAGAAATAGGGTCGTTAAAAAGTGGCTCGTCTGAACTGTCCATTAGTTCTGCTGCTAAGATTTCCTCTTGATCCAGCCCAGGTGTCATCATATTAAATATCCTGTGGAAATGTTCGTACCACTGGTCCATAGAAATATCATTGCGCACTACATTTTTTCTGTTCACAGATCTGATTATTCTCCAGAATACCTTGGGGTCGTTGGTTGACTGTTTTAATTTAATTATCCTTTCATTGTCAAATTCTTTTTTCTTGCAGAATAAAAGTTCTTTATATAGTCTCCTTTCATCCACATACTTATCTCTGTGCTGCTCATTACTCTTTTTTGACCTTTGGAATAGTTTAAGGTAACGTCGGACCGTTCTTTTCTTTTGGGCGCATTGTTTATCATACCATTCATTTACGTTTTTCTTCTTATTGCCTACAGTTCGAATCATGGAGGCAGCAGCTCCATACAATGTTTTAACAAATATATCTAGAGAAGTGTTGACATCGATTGAGAGAGCTTGAACAGCTTCTTGGATATGGCTGTGGAACACATGTGAATTTAACTCATGTGTGTACTCTAACAAATAATCTTCAGACCACACGATACAATTTTCCTCATTCTCTACAGTTCTAAAATTGTCTATACAATCAAGACCACATTTCCAAGTAAACTCGACTGGCAAATGCCAAGAATCCACACGGTCTCCAATATGTAAATGACAATTACTTGAAAACAGCCCTTTAGTGATTATAAAATAATCAATAACACTAGTACCATGTGGTGAAACATATGTAAACTGACCATCAAAATCACCAACACATGCACCGTTCACAATAATACAGTCCAACATAAAACACAAATTCAGCAAAGACTCACCAAAGTTATTGATCAACAAATCTTTTGACTGTCGGTTATAAATATCAACATCATTATCATCGACATCATCAGTAGGAGAACAGGTAAGTACTTCATTCCAGTTAGGTTGCTTCCACCCTGTCCTCGCATTTAGATCCCCACAGATCACAAGATATAACTCTTCCTCATTCATAATGTTCAGGATAGCTTCTTCTAGTAAAACAATTCCATCTTTTTGCATTTTGTTACTGTATAGAGGACTGTTCTCCGGAGCAACGTATGTTGCAATAATAAGCACATCCTTATCGACCTTAAAAACACACTTATCTAATTTCACAACCACAGTATTTTCACAATCAATCTTTATATGTGTTATATAGTGTTGGTAGCATCTGCGTACTAAAAACAGTAACCCACCAGAATTTCTTCCTTGTTTTGATAACTTTTTTGCAGGTACATAATATTTCAAAAAGTTAATGAAGATTCCAGAATAGTCAAAAGTGTTATCCACAAAAGTTTCTGTCAAGCAAACGAAATCAAATAGTTCAATGTATTTTATGAAAGAGATATCGGTCAGTTTCGTGTACAAGTTTTCAATATTGAAAGTCAGGAATTTCAAATCACATGGATGGCCAAGCCTGTCCTATTGTTTTTTTAACGTTCCTGTCTGAACGACGAGGAAGTGGGTACCTGCCTGGGGTCTTGTTCACAGGCGTGCTATCCGAGGTGTTTCCTGGCCTTGATTGCGTGCGTTGAAAAAACTCCCGCACGCCCGACTGCCGTGACCCGCTGCAATCACGACTTGCACGTGATGACCTTGGGCTGCCGGCCTGCCGAGATGGCGACGGACGAGTAGGGGAATCCCCGGCGTTGGCTGTGCCGCACGGTACACTGTCACCTCTGACCTGTTTGTTTACAGTGTCACGCAGGGGGGCACCCGCTGTTGTTGATGACCGCGTAGAGTCGGAATCCAACACCTCCGCATACGTTCTTGGGTCAGGTCGTCTGGGCTGCACTACTAACTGCCCCTTTCTGAAGAAAGCAACCTTACCCTCTTTCTTGGCCTCGGCGACAATACTGGCTTGCTGGTGGGTGAGGTCATTGGCTACAGTTACTCCCTTGTCCTTCAGTCTGGCACGGAATTCCTTGTTTGTCATAACTGACATTTTGTCCTTCCACCTGCTGAATTTGACAATCACAGGCCGGGGTCCACCATTTCTGCTCTGGCCTACACGATGGGCCCGAGCAATATCGTCCGTTGTCCACGTCTTGTCCGTCGAGAGAGAGAGAGAGAGAGAGAGAGAGAGAGAGAGAGAGAGAGAGAGAGAGAGAGAGAGAGGGAGAGAGAGAGAGTCAAGTCAAGTCAAGTCAAAATTATCTTTATTGAGGGTTAAAGAATAAGCTTTCCAGCTTTTTTACATCCTTCCCTCATAAACAAGAAAGAAACTAATTGAACATATAATCACAAGCTCAAAAAACATTTTTAAAAGCACACAATTTCTTTCATGCAAATACATAACTCTCATATGAAATCTGAAACAATAATGAAACTATTGTTGGAACTTCAAGTTCAAGCACACACACACACACACACACACACACACACACACACACACACACACACACACACACACACACACACACACACAGAGAGAGAGAGAGAAAGAGAGAGAGAGAGAGAGAGAGAGAGAGAGAGAGAGAGAGAGAGAGAGAGAGATGGGGATAAGGGGATTGTGTTAATGAAAATGACTTCAACTGATGCGCAGAGTTTCTATCCAATGCATTTTTAGTGCTTTTTAAAATGTATATTTTGAGCGACATGATTTTATGGAGGAAGGCAAATTATTCCATGCGATCCCTCCAGAGTACAGAAAACTTGATTTATAAAGATTACATCGAGGTCTGGGAAGAGACAGTTTATGTGTATGTCTGTAACTATTGAAGACACAGCTTTCCAACATTATCTTCGGGGTTGATCTATTCATTACATTGTACATGCTCAAGCATTTGTTGAAGTAGAGTCTGTCTTTAAATGGAAGAATGTTTAAAGTTTTGTAATCACTCTTTGTCAAGGTATTGGATTTCAACTGAATTAATTTAATGGACCTTTTATGCAGACGACTTACTAGTTTCAGATTAGTTTCACTGGCATTATCCCATAACGTGGATGCATAATTGATATGAGAAAGAAGTCAGATTAGTTTCACTGGCATTATCCCATAACGTGGATGCATAATTGATATGAGAAAGAAGTTGTCCAAGAGCCGTGTGACAAGAGTGATTTTCTCGAAAACCAGATTGATTTTCATGAATCAGATCGTAATATTTAAGATGAGAATATAGGTGTGTTTGAACATGTTTTTCGAGTGGTTTAGACAACAGGGATAATATTGAGATAGGTCTATAGTTTAAGAGACTGGTGGGATCACCTTTTTTATATAAAGGTATAACTTTTGCTTGTTTAAATCTTAAGGGAGAGAGAGAGAGAGAGAGAGAGAGAGAGAGAGAGAGAGAGAGAGAGAGAGAGAGAGAGAGAGAGAGAGAGAGAGAGAGAGAGAGAGAGAACACTTTTATACGATGAAGGATTGAGATTTTAGGCAGAGCCTATTTTTCCAATCTGTCCTTGCTTAGCAATATGCAATGAGATCTGAAGACAAGAAAGTGAAAAAACAAAGAAGAAAAAAATGAGCGAAAAAAAGTATAGGCATGCAGGATTATGGAGCACATGATTCACACACACACACACACACACACACACACACACACACACACACACACACACACACACACACACACACACACACACATTTGTATGCAATGGTTTTAGAAAAGCATGCATATATGCAACCATTAGAGTATCAATGCTGATAACATGGGGAAGAGAGAGGAGAGAAGAAGAAGAAGAAGAGAGAAGAAGAGAAGAAGAGAGAGAAGAGAAGAAGAAGAAGAGAAGAAGAAGTCAATGTAAAAGAAGAAGAAGAAGAAGAAGAAGAAGAGAAGAAGTAAAGAGAAAAAGAAGAAGGAAGAGAAGAAGAAAGAAGAAGAAGAAGAAGAAGAAGAAGAAGAAGAAGAAGAAGAAGAAGAAGAAGAAGAAAAGCAGCAGCAGCAGCAGCAGCAGCAGAAGAAGAAGAAGCAGAAGAAGAGGAAGAAGAAGCAGAAGAAGAGGAAGAAGAAGCAGAAGAAGAGAAGAAGAAGCAGAAGCAGAAGAAGAAGCCCATTGTATCATGCTGTGTGGACTGCCAAGCACAGTCCCCCCAGTACCATTCAATACCAGATGGGACAAGCCCTACAGCGCGGATGTCCGCACAGTGACCAAAGTAATGGCCCCGACACTTACCATGTTTTTAGTACACCTTGTAACTGATGGTGTGCGGGGGAACGTTGCGTGCAAACCTCCATAACCTCCCACCACCACCACCACCACCACCACCACACCACACGCCATCGCTCTCTCTCTGTCTTCTTCTGTCTGTCTCTCTCTCTCTCTTTCTGTCTCTCTCTCTCTCTCTCTCTCTCCTCTCTCTCTCTCTCTCTCACCCTGTGTGTGTGTCTCTCCCCCTCCCCTCTTTCCCTCTCTCCACCTTTTTCATGTTTGCCTTGTTGTGTTGTGTGTGTGTGTGTGTGTGTGTGTGTGTGTTGTGTGTGTGTGTGTGTGTGTGTGTGTGTGTGTGTGTGGTGTGTGTGTGCATGCGTGCGTGACTGCCTGCCGTTGAGCATGCGCTCTGGACAGCGCGCAGGAGGTTGGAAGTGGAGAGAAAGGAGAGTAAGGGTGGGGGTGGAGGTTATTATTACTTCTTTTTGCTCGCTTTTGTATTTTGCTTGAAATTGTTTTTGTCGTTGATGGTGGCAATACATTTGCAGTTTTCTTGTTGTTACTGTTGTTATTTTCGTTTCATTTCTTCTTCTTTTAGTGAGAAGAAACTCTAGGAAGAGCTTGACAGCAGAAGGTCTTCAGAGAAGAAATCTTTTAAGGCAAGAGTTTCAGATCCTTCGTTCTTTCTTCTCCTTCTTCTTATTTTTGTTCTTCTCCTCCTCATCCTCCCCCCTCCCCTTCGTCTTCAACACCATCATCATTGCCATCACCATCATCTATACCATAGAAGGCATCTTCATTTTCTTCATTCATTTCTTCTTCAACATCGTTATCATCATAACAATATCGCATTCTTTTTCTTCTTCTTCTTCTTTGTCTTCTTCTTCTTCTTCTGCATCATCATTTTCAGAAATCATCATCGCCGACACCTCGTCCCTCTTCTTGTTTTCTCCTTGCTGCTGTTCTTACAATGAATGCCTTTGGCGGCACAACGGTTCCAGAATGAGAGACAGCGGCCAATGTTGACCAAAGAAATGGTGATTCTGGAACCCAACCCGAGATATGATTAACAACAGACAGGGCGCTGACCAACCTGATCTCCCCACCAGTGGAACAGCGCGACGTTCTGACACGGAAAAAGAAAGAGCAGATAAATTACAAAAAAAAAAAAAGTAGAAGGAAAAACAGAGAAAAAGTTTACAAGGGAAAAGACAGAATAACAAGTGAAGAGAGGGAAAGAGACAGAGAGAGAGAGAGAGAGAGAGAGAGAGGGGAGAGAGAGAGGGAGACAGACAGACAGCAAACAGACAAAATGAGAGAGAGAGAGAGAGAGAGAGAGAGAGAGAGAGAGAGAGAGAGAGAGAGAGAGAGAGAGAAAACGTTTTCTCAGATAAGGCCATTTCCCTGATCTGACGGAGGTAATTACAATAAAATCGTGGAAATGAAACCAGATTAATCACTACAGCACAGATTTACACATTGTTAATGCAAAAACAAAATCTTTCTTCATATCCTAATTTCTACCGTTGCAGAATCGTCACAAAGCTGTATTTAAATGTATAGTGTCACAACATACAACAGCCATAGGATTCGGATTTAAACAGCTTGGATTATGACTGTTGGAAGTGAAGGTTATCCTTTGGTCACTGACAGCAGGATAACAATACCACATTACGTTCCTTTTTTTTTTTAACAGATCGCTTACTCGAACTTCATGAACTGCCTCAAACCTTTACTTCTCACACTATAGATTAATAGAATGCGAGCAATGTCCGAGTCATGAAATCTGGAAATAACAAACAAGCAGGATAACTCTTGCTTCTATGATGAAATGATTAAGGGGCCATAACTCCAAACGAATGCTCCTTACGACGCCAAATTGCTAGCAGAAATGTCGACACACATCACACAGAACAAACGAGGAGACGAAGTGAGTTCTGTAAACGCACTTCAAGCGTAGCTTTTTACAGTGATAAAAATGTGTGATTCTGTGTCGGTGTTTCAGGGAGACATTCAATGTTGTAGACAGCCGTCACTGACTTCAACACGTTCATGCCAGTTTTGCACCTGTGGTCAATATTTCTCCGTTTAGCACATTTCAAGCACTCCATGACGCTTTAAAACACTTTGATCATTTCCTTCACAAATCCTTGTGTATGAAAGAGTGTGAAGAATGTCTGAGATTGTTTTGTGCAGCTATAAAAGTATTGACTTACGCTGACTCCTGTCCTCCACAGTTGTAAACAACGTCATGATGCAGTTACCCTGTTTTGGTTCTCCGAGTGTGAGTGTGTGTGTGTGTGTGTGTGTGTGTGTGTGTGTGTTGTGTGTGTGTGTGTGTGTGTGTGTGTGTGTGCACGGTCTGTGAGTACATGTGTGTGTATTATATATGTGCGTCTTAACTTCAACACTGGCATTTTATTAGCAACTGTTAATACCAGCACAACGATACATATCAGAAAGACCTGCCCAGCCGTCCGGTGTGTGGTCAAAGCCATAAATGTGCTATTCAAATGTTCAGCAATAATGTTAATATCAAAGAATTGGCATTTATTTCAGATCTTGGTCCGTTACAATAACCACTTTTTGGAATAGATGTCCCCAACCCCCCATCAACCAGCAGAGACAACAAAAACAGCAAATATGTTAATATCAAAGAATTGGCATTTATTTCAGATCTTGGTCCGTTACAATAACCACTTTCTGGAATAGATGTCCCCAACTCCCCATCAACCAGCAGAGACAACAAAAACAGCAAATATGTTAATATCAAAGAATTGGCATTTATTTCAGATCTTGGTCCGTTACAATAACCACTTTTGGGAATAGATGTCCCCAACTCCCCATCAACCAGCAGAGACAACAAAAACAGCAAATATGTTAATATCAAAGAATTGGCATTTATTTCAGATCTTGGTCCGTTACAATAACCACTTTTGGGAATAGATGTCCCCAACTCCCCATCAACCAGCAGAGACAACAAAAACAGCAAATATGTTAATATCAAAGAATTGGCATTTATTTCAGATCTTGGTCCGTTACAATAACCACTTTCTGGAATAGATGTCCCCCACTCCCCATCAACCAGCACAGACAACAAAAACAGCAAATATGTTAATATCAAAGAATTGGCATTTATTTCAGATCTTGGTCCGTTACAATAACCACTTTTGGGAATAGATGTCCCCCACTCCCCATCAACCAGCAGAGACAACAAAAACAGCAAATATGTTAATATCAAAGAATTGGCATTTATTTCAGATCTTGGTCCGTTACAATAACCACTTTTGGGAATAGATGTCCCCCACTCCCCATCAACCAGCAGAGACAACAAAAACAGCAAATATGTTAATATCAAAGAATTGGCATTTATTTCAGATCTTGGTCCGTTACAATAACCACTTTTGGGAATAGATGTCCCCACTCCCCATCAACCAGCAGAGACAACAAAAACAGCAAATATGTTAATATCAAAGAATTGGCATTTATTTCAGATCTTGGTCCGTTACAATAACCACTTTTGGGAATACATGTCCCCCACTCCCCATCAACCAGCAGAGACAACAAAAACAGCAAATATGTTAATATCAAAGAATTGGCATTTATTTCAGATCTTGGTCCGTTACAATAACCACTTTCTGGAATAGATGTCCCCCACTCCCCATCAACCAGCAGAGACAACAAAAACAGCAAATATGTTAATATCAAAGAATTGGCATTTATTTCAGATCTTGGTCCGTTACAATAACCATTTTTGGAATAGATGTCCCCCACTCCCCATCAACCAGCAGAGACAACAAAAACAGCAAATATGTTAATATCAAAGAATTGGCATTTATTTCAGATCTTGGTCCGTTACAATAACCACTTTTGGGAATAGATGTCCCCCACTCCCCATCAACCAGCAGAGACAACAAAAACAGCAAATATGTTAATATCAAAGAATTGGCATTTATTTCAGATCTTGGTCCGTTACAATAACCACTTTTGGGAATAGATGTCCCCCACTCCCCATCAACCAGCAGAGACAACAAAAACAGCAAATATGTTAATATCAAAGAATTGGCATTTATTTCAGATCTTGGTCCGTTACAATAACCACTTTTTGGAATAGATGTCCCCCACTCCCCATCAACCAGCACAGACAACAAAAACAGCAAATATGTTAATATCAAAGAATTGGCATTTATTTCAGATCTTGGTCCGTTACAATAACCACTTTTGGGAATAGATGTCCCCACTCCCCATCAACCAGCACAGACAACAAAAACAGCAAATATGTTAATATCAAAGAATTGGCATTTATTTCAGATCTTGGTCCGTTACAATAACCACTTTCTGGAATAGATGTCCCAACTCCCCATCAACCAGCAGAGACAACAAAACAGCAAATATGTTAATATCAAAGAATTGGCATTTATTTCAGATCTTGGTCCGTTACAATAACCACTTTTGGGAATAGATGTCCCCCACTCCCCATCAACCAGCAGAGACAACAAAAACAGCAAATATGTTAATATCAAAGAATTGGTATTTATTTCAGATCTTGGTCCGTTACAATAACCACTTTTGGGAATAGATGTCCCCCACTCCCCATCAACCAGCAGAGACAACAAAAACAGCAAATATGTTAATATCAAAGAATTGGCATTTATTTCAGATCTTGGTCCGTTACAATAACCACTTTCTGGAATAGATGTCCCCAACTCCCCATCAACCAGCAGAGACAACAAAAACAGCAAATATGTTAATATCAAAGAATTGGCATTTATTTCAGATCTTGGTCCGTTACAATAACCATTTTTGGAATAGATGTCCCCCACTCCCCATCAACCAGCAGAGACAACAAAAACAGCAAATATGTTAATATCAAAGAATTGGCATTTATTTCAGATCTTGGTCCGTTACAATAACCACTTTTGGGAATAGATGTCCCCCACTCCCCATCAACCAGCACAGACAACAAAAACAGCAAATATGTTAATATCAAAGAATTGGCATTTATTTCAGATCTTGGTCCGTTACAATAACCACTTTTGGGAATAGATGTCCCCCACTCCCCATCAACCAGCAGAGACAACAAAAACAGCAAATATGTTAATATCAAAGAATTGGCATTTATTTCAGATCTTGGTCCGTTACAATAACCACTTTTGGGAATAGATGTCCCCCACTCCCCATCAACCAGCAGAGACAACAAAAACAGCAAATATGTTAATATCAAAGAATTGGCATTTATTTCAGATCTTGGTCCGTTACAATAACCACTTTTGGGAATAGATGTCCCCCACTCCCCATCAACCAGCAGAGACAACAAAAACAGCAAATATGTTAATATCAAAGAATTGGCATTTATTTCAGATCTTGGTCCGTTACAATAACCACTTTTGGAATAGATGTCCCCCACTCCCATCAACCAGCAAGAACAACAAAAACAGCAAATATGTTAATATCAAAGAATTGGCATTTATTTCAGATCTTGGTCCGTTACAATAACCACTTTTGGGAATAGATGTCCCCCACTCCCCATCAACCAGCAGAGACAACAAAAACAGCAAATATGTTAATATCAAAGAATTGGCATTTATTTCAGATCTTGGTCCGTTACAATAACCACTTTTGGGAATAGATGTCCCCCACTCCCCATCAACCAGCAGAGACAACAAAAACAGCAAATATGTTAATATCAAAGAATTGGCATTTATTTCAGATCTTGGTCCGTTACAATAACCACTTTTGGGAATAGATGTCCCCCACTCCCCATCAACCAGCAGAGACAACAAAAACAGCAAATATGTTAATATCAAAGAATTGGCATTTATTTCAGATCTTGGTCCGTTACAATAACCACTTTTGGGAATAGATGTCCCCCACTCCCCATCAACCAGCAGAGACAACAAAAACAGCAAATATGTTAATATCAAAGAATTGGCATTTATTTCAGATCTTGGTCCGTTACAATAACCACTTTTGGGAATAGATGTCCCCAACTCCCCATCAACCAGCAGAGACAACAAAAACAGCAAATATGTTAATATCAAAGAATTGGCATTTATTTCAGATCTTGGTCCGTTACAATAACCACTTTTGGGAATAGATGTCCCCCACTCCCCATCAACCAGCAGAGACAACAAAAACAGCAAATATGTTAATATCAAAGAATTGGCATTTATTTCAGATCTTGGTCCGTTACAATAACCACTTTTGGAATAGATGTCCCCCACTCCCCATCAACCAGCAGAGACAACAAAAACAGCAAATATGTTAATATCAAAGAATTGGCATTTATTTCAGATCTTGGTCCGTTAACAATAACCACTTTTGGAATAGATGTCCCCCACTCCCCATCAACCAGCAGAGACAACAAAAACAGCAATATTGTTAATATCAAAGAATTGGCATTTATTTCAGATCTTGGTCCGTTACAATAACCACTTTTGGAATAGATGTCCCCCACATCCCCATCAACCAGCAGAGACAACAAAAACAGCAAATATGTTAATATCAAAGAATTGGCATTTATTTCAGATCTTGGTCCGTTACAATAACCACTTTTGGGAATAGATGTCCCCCACTCCCCATCAACCAGCAGAGACAACAAAAACAGCAAATATGTTAATATCAAAGAATTGGCATTTATTTCAGATCTTGGTCCGTTACAATAACCACTTTTGGGAATAGATGTCCCCCACTCCCATCAACCAGCAGAGACAACAAAAACAGCAAATATGTTAATATCAAAGAATTGGCATTTATTTCAGATCTTGGTCCGTTACAATAACCACTTTTGGAATAGATGTCCCCCACTCCCCATCAACCAGCAGAGACAACAAAACAGCAAATATGTTAATATCAAAGAATTGGCATTTATTTCAGATCTTGGTCCGTTACAATAACCACTTTGGGAATAGATGTCCCCCACTCCCCATCAACCAGCAAGACAACAAAAACAGCAAATTGTTAATATCAAAGAATGGCATTTATTTCGATCTTGTCCGTTAAAAACACTTGGATTAGATGTCCCCACTCCCACAACCAGCAAGACAACAAAACAGCAAATATGTTAATATCAAAGAATTGGCATTTATTTCAGATCTTGGTCCGTTACAATAACCACTTTTGGAAAATGTCCCCCATCCCCATCAACCAGCAGAGACAACAAAAACAGCAAATTGTAATATCAAAAATTGGCATTTATTTCAGACTTGGTCGTTACAATAACCACTTTTGGGAATAGATGTCCCCACTCCCATCAACCAGCAAGACAACAAAAACAGCAAATATGTTAATATCAAAGAATTGGCATTTATTTCAGATCTTGGTCCGTTACAATAACCACTTTGGGAATAGATGTCCCCACTCCCCATCAACCAGCAGAGACAACAAAAACAGCAATATGTTAATATCAAAGAATTGGCATTTATTTCAGATCTTGGTCCGTTACAATAACCACTTTTGGAATAGATGTCCCCCACTCCCATCAACCAGCAGAGACAACAAAAACAGCAAATATGTTAATATCAAAGAATTGGCATTTATTTCAGATCTTGGTCCGTTACAATAACCACTTTTGGAATAGATGTCCCACTCCCCATCAACCAGCAGAGACAACAAAACAGCAAAATGTTAAATCAAAGAATTGGCATATACAGACTGGCCGACAAAACACTTGGAAAGATGTCCCCCACTCCCATCAACCAGCAGAGACAACAAAAACAGCAAATATGTTAATATCAAAGAATTGGCATTTATTTCAGATCTTGGTCCGTTACAATAACCACTTTTGGGAATAGATGTCCCCCACTCCCCATCAACCAGCAGAGACAACAAAAACAGCAAATATGTTAATATCAAAGAATTGGCATTTATTTCAGATCTTGGTCCGTTACAATAACCACTTTGGAATAGATGTCCCCCACTCCCCATCAACCAGCAGAGACAACAAAAACAGCAAATATGTTAAATCAAAGAATTGGCATTTATTTCAGATCTTGGTCCGTTACAATAACCACTTTTGGAATAGATGTCCCCCACTCCCCATCAACCAGCAGAGACAACAAAAACAGCAAATATGTTAATATCAAAGAATTGGCATTTATTTCAGATCTTGGTCCGTTACAATAACCACTTTTGGGAATAGATGTCCCCCACTCCCCATCAACCAGCAGAGAAACAAAAACAGCAAATATGTTAATATCAAAGAATTGGCATTTATTTCAGATCTTGGTCCGTTTACAATAACCACTTTTGGGAATAGATGTCCCCCACTCCCCATCAACCAGCAGAGACAACAAAAACAGCAAAATATGTTAATATCAAAGAATTGGCATTTATTTCAGATCTTGGTCCGTTACAATAACCACTTTGGGAATAGATGTCCCCCACTCCCCATCAACCAGCACGAGACAACAAAAACAGCAAAATGTTAATATCAAAGAATTGCATTATTTAGATCTGGTCCGCTTACAAAACCAACTTTCTGGAATGATGTCCACAACTCCCATAACCAGCAGAGACAACAAAAACACAAATATGTAATATCAAAGAGATTGCATTTAATTCAGATCTGGCCGTACACAATAACACTTTTGGAGAAATAGAGTCCCAGACTCCCATCAAACCAGCAGAGACAACAAAAACAGCACAATATGTAATATCAAGAAATTGGCAATAATATTCAGATCTTGGATCCGTACAAAACCACTTTTGGGAAAGATGTCCCACGTCACCGAATGAACAGCAGACAGACAGAGAAAAACAGCAAATAGTAAATCAACAGAATGGACATTAATACATTCAGATCACATTGGTCGAACAAAACCACTAATGGAAAAC
>CM065720.1:2998705-3001205 GCA_033310375.1 Conus canariensis
TGGTTCGTTATTGCGAGGCTTGTTGCCTACTTGTGTGTCATTTTCATGGTTCGTTATTGCGAGGCTTGTTGCCTTCTTGTGTGTCATTTTCATGGTTCGTTATTGCGAGGCTTGTTGCCTTCTTGTGTGTCATTTTCATGGTTCGTTATTGCGAGGCTTGTTGCCTACTTGTGTGTCATTTTCATGGTTCCTTGTGACGCTTGTTGCCTTCTTTCTGCTGTGTTCGATTCCTCTCTCATCCATGTACCCCCGAAGGGATGTTTTTTTTTGTCTGGAAAAATTATTTTGCATCTGCCTGTATATTGTTGAACATTTCATGGCAACATTTTGGGAACTGGGTTTGATCAACGAAGTTCCGTTCTTCATTTCCTATGTGCTTGAGGGCAGGTTGATATAAAGACATTGATTAAATTGCCCCTCCACCCTGTCTCTCCTCCCTCCCTCTCCTCCCTCCCTCTCTTCCCCATCTCTCATTCTCTCTTCTCCTACCTCTTCATCGTACCTTATCTTCTCCACTCCCTCTGTATGTTTTTGATCTGTCTGACTGTCTCTCTGCCTCTCTTCCTCCTTTCTGCACCCCTCCTCGGTCTTTCCGAGCCCCCCTCCCCCCCATGTCCCTGTATAACTCTTTGTCTCTGGCTGTCTGTCTGTCTTTCTGTCTGTGTGTCTGTGTGTCTGTCTTTCTGGCTGTCTGCCTGTCTGTCTTTCTGTCTGTCTGTCTGCCTGTCTGTCTTTCTGTCTGTCTGTCTGTCTGTCTGTTTGTCTTTCTGTCTGTCTGTCTGTCTGTCTGTCTTTCTGTCTGTCTGTCTTTCTGTCTGTCTGTCTTTCTGTCTGTCTGTCTTTCTGTCTCACTCTCCCCCCTCCTTTCTGTCCTCTTTCTACCTTGCTTCTGTCGTCTCTTCTCTCCCAGCCCCGTCCCCGCCCCTTTGTCTCTTCCCTCTGTCCTTTCTGTCCCCTTCCCCCCTTCTCTGTGTTTATCTGTCGGTCTGTTTGACTCTCTCTCTCTCTCTCTCTCTCTCTCTCTCCTCTCTCTGTGTGTCTCTCTCTCTCTCTCTCTCTCTCTCTCTCTCTCTCTCTCTCTATATATATATGGTCATAACTTCACGTCAAAAAAGACAAAATTTAACTACTGGTATGCCTTCTATATACATCGGCGACAAGCAGCTTGATGAAGTCAACACTCATAAAGTTTTAGGGGTCACCTTGGACAATAATCTGTCTTGGTCACCTCATATTATGGGTTTAAGCAAATGTGTATCTCAAACAGTCTTTCAGCTTTCAAAAAAAAGAAAAAAATTCTGGATGTAAACGCGCGTAAACACTTCTACCACGCATATATCCGATCATCTATCGATTATGCCTCAACTCTTTATGATTCTTGGGTTGGTACACTAAAACCTTTACACAGAGTCTACAAGCGTGCTGTTCAAGCTATACTTATGAAATCGTCATCATTAACACCACAAGACTGTATCAAACTAAACATTCTACTTTTAGCATAAAAACTCCACTACAATAAAGCAATAATGATGTATTGAATTATAAACGGCTTTGCACCTTCGACATTAACTGCAAAATGTCCATTAAATCAATCAAGATACACCAATAATATACTAATACGAAGACCCAGAATTGATCTATTGAAAACTAGCCTTGTTTATTCAGGTGGAACGCTGTGGAACTCTCTACCAATAAATATTAAACAAAAAAGTGGCGTTGATTCTTTTAAATTAAGGTAGCATATAGAAATTCGTTATTTCAAGCAATTAAACAATACGTCAACGGCAACTGTATACATATCTAATCTTTATCAAGCAACATCAGTTTTATTATCTTGCATTTTCTATGTTTCTCTGTAGACATATGCATGTATATGCGTATGCATGCGACAACTACCCCCCCCCCCCCCCCGACCCCCACCCTTTCTTTCTGTTTTAAGTTAATGTCCTTTATGTAACATATATTGTTTATGATTGCTGTATGCTGCCCTTCCCTTCATCCTCACCCCCACTCCCCCCACCTCCCCTCCGCCCAATTTCTTCCCGTGCCTTTCCCCGTTTACTCTATGTCCACATTTTCCCCACGGCGTTCGTTTGACACAGGTGTTGACAGCAGTTTATTTGTATTGAACTTTGCATTATCATGTTATTTCTTTGTTTGTTTGTTCTTGTTCTTCTTATACGTGTTTGTCTTGATTTGCTATGAACTACTTCTTTCCTTTTGTCCCAGGGCTGTGTGGAAAAAAAAGCATTTATATTGCTTATCTCAATACCCGGGTTTTAATAAAATTTCGTTTCGTTTCGTTTCTCTCCCTCCCTCTGTTTTTGTATCATCATCATCATCATCATCATCATCATCATCATCATCATCATCATCATCATCATCATCATCTTCATCATCATCGCCATCACCACCACCATCATCATCATCATCATCACCATCATCACCATCATCATCATCATCACCATCATCATCATCATCTTCATCATCATCTTCATCA
>CM065720.1:3021205-3026205 GCA_033310375.1 Conus canariensis
CGCTCCCTCCTTTCCTTCTTCATCATTCTCCTCCGTCCCTTTCTTTTTCATTATTCTCTTTCTTCACCTTTTTCTTCTGCAGCCTCCTCCTCTATCCTCTTTTTTTGCTGTCTCCAACATTCTTCTCCCTCACCATTCTCTCTTTAGGAGTCTCTTTCTGTCCCTTTTTGTCATTATTATTGTCCCCCTTCCCCTCTCTTTCCCCGTTTTCGTCTTCATTGTCTACTTATTCCCCTTTTCTTCTTCGTCATTCTTCTCCTTCCTTTCCTTCTACACTATTGTCTTTCTTCTACACTATTGTCTTTCCTTTCCTTCTACACTTTTCTTTCCTTTCCTTCTACACTATTGTCTTTCCTTTCCTTCTACACTATTGTCTTTCCTTTCCTTCTACACTATTGTCTTTCAGCCAGCTTTCTTCTTTAGTATTGTCCTCTTTCCTTCTCCTTCATTATTCCCCTTATATTCATTTTGTCTTCATCATTTTCACCCTTCCCCTTAGTGTCTTTTTAATTTTACTCTTCCCCCTTTTCGTTATCATCATTCGCATCCTTCCCCTTTTCTCCTTCCTTTCTCCTCTTTCCCTTTCTTCCTGCATCATTCTCCTGCTCCCCATTGTCTTCTTATCACTGTCTGTCTTCCCCTCCTGACTTCATTCTTCTCCTTCTTTCTATTTTCTCCTACATCTCTCATCTCCTTCCCCATTTTCTTCTTCATGATTCTCCTTCATCCTCATTTTAGGGGGCCGGAATAGCTCAGTTGGTAGAGCGCCGGACTCGTGATCCTGAGGTTTCGGGTTCGAATTTCGGTACAGGGGGATTTTTCCCTCGGAGTTAACATTGGTTCTGACTCCATTCCCCATACAGTCTTTCGAATGAGACTATAAACCGAGGTTCCGTGTGTGAACGCACGCATAACATCTTGCACACACGTAAAATCCCATCACCAACTTTCGGAAGAGAAGGCCAGTTTGGCCGTTGGTATGGATGACACGTTACACATAGCATGCACCCTGCGTGAGAAATTGAAAGAATGGAGGAAGCAAGGATATTGAGTGAACGATATTGGACGATATTGACTGTATGACACGGGAAACGACTGAATGAAGCGCCAGCTGGCAGCTCTTCAGTCGGCACTACCCAGGTAGGCAGCCCGTTGTGTAAACAAGTGTGGATTGTAAAGCACTTAGAGCTTGGTCTCTAGCCGAGAATAGGCGCTATATAAGTATTCATTATTATTATTATTATTATTTTTATTTGATCATTCTCCACCTTCAGACATTTTCTTTTTCATCATTCTCCTCGACCCCTCCTTCTCCTTCTTCACATTTCTCCTTCCTCCCCCTTTCTTCTCCTCCTGCTCTCTGGTCACCCCCACCCTCACTTTCCACCCCCATCTCTCATCCTTCTCTTACTTTTGTATACTCCTCCTCCTCCTCTTTTCCCACACACCTGTCTTTTCCTTTATCACTCTCGTCATGTTCATGCTCCTCCTCCTCCGAATGCCTGCTATTTCTCCCCATACCTCTTCTTCTTTTCCTTGTTTCTACCCCTCCTCCTCCCAATGCCTGCTATTTCTCCCCATACCTCTTCTTCTTTTCCTTGTTTCTACCCCTCCTCCTCCGAATGCCTGCTATTTCTCCCCATACCTCTTCTTCTTTTCCTTGTTTCTACCCCTCCTCCCCCCAATGCCTGCTATTTCTCCCCATACCTCTTCTTCTTTTCCTTGTTTCTACCCCTCCTCCCCCCAATGCCTGCTATTTCTCCCCATACCTCTTCTTCTTTTCCTTGTTTCTACCCCACCCACATTCTTCTTCTTCCTCTCCACCGCCTCCTCCTCCTCCTTCTCCCCTACCCTCTACCACCTCCTTTCTACACGCAGGATTTAATGTTAACGACTGCCTTCACCTCTGGCAGTCTCGACAACCACATTGGAACTTCAGGAGACAGGAAGCAACAATTTCAAGCCCAGATGGAGTTAACACGGAAAGTGGACACCTCACTGTCTCGTTTGGAAGCAGTGTAGCAAGCTCTATAGTGCGCGTCTAACCTGTTCCATGCCAGACGATATCGTCGTGCGGAGAAACGTAACAAGAGTTCAGCGATGGGCCAACAGAGCGAAACAGCTGCCGTGGACAAAACCTTTCCACTCCCTTATAAGGCGTCAAGTGATGGTGAAAGTCATTCTCTCGCTTCGTCTGTCGGTCCGTTTATCTATCTGTCTGTCTGTTTACCTGTCTGTCCGCCTCTATCTATCTCTGCCTGCTTACATTCTCTCTCTCCTTCCCTCCCTCCCTCCCTCCCTCCCTCTCTCAGTTACCTAAACCCTTAGAAATTGACATTAAGAAATCTATACTTCACTATTTGTTTTTTTTTCAGTCCATTTCATACGAACCAATCAGGTTTCAGAACTACTCATGCCATACTGCATTGACATCATTCGTAGAGAAATGATTAACTTGTATCAATAATAACGAAATTACTGGTGTTCTTCTTGTTGATTTCACTAAAGCCTTTAATGCACTTGGCCATGCACTCCTTCTACCCCCCCCCCTCCCCTTAAGATCTATGGTTTGTCAACCAACTCATTAGAACTCATGTCATCTTTCCTGTCAGACAGAAAACAATCAGTGTTGCTTAGTGGGGAATCTATCTCCATTGCCTGTTGAATACGGTGTTCTGCAAGGTTCTGTCGAAGGACCCTTATCATTTTCAATTTACATCAATGACTTACCCTTATTTCTTACTGCAGTTACTGCGAGTTATATGCTGATGACACGACTTTATACACACCAATGGCATAATGTTGTGGAGATCTCAACAGCTCTTCCGGAGAATATTAAACAGTTTGTTGACTGGTCTGAACTAAATCATGTATCTATATTTAGAGAAAACGAAATACACGTTGATAATAAACCCCCAAAACGTCATAATTTTCCTGATAATTCATTTCTCTTTGCTTAAATGACAACATAGTTGAAGAAACTTCTCGTTTGTGTCTGTCTGCCTACACACCTACATCTCTCTCTCTCTCTCTCTCTCTCTCTCTCTCTCTCTCTCTCTCTCTCTCTCTCTCTCTCCCGATATCATCCTCTTCTTTGTCTGCCTACTCTCTTCTTTGTCTGTGGCTCTTCAGTCAATTGTTTCCTTGCATATTTTACGAGTGTGTTGCTTAACATTGCTTTTCCTTAGTGATATGTTAGTATCATTTTGATGTATAAGGATAGATATGTCTGACATTGTTGTTATTCCTGGGATAAGCGTTTCGGATATTCGAGGCTCTCTTCTTAATTGAATGATTTGATTTGTGATTCTTTCGTTATATTTTATCGTTTGTGATACAACAATTCTCTCTCTCTCTCTCTCTCTCTCTCTCTCTCTCTCTCTCTCTCTCTCTCTCTCTCTCTCTCTCCTTCTTGTCACTGTCTCTCCCGATGTACCAAGACTGGTTATTTTGTCACTGAAGCGATTCTCATGCATTCTGTCGTGTAACTTGTGTTCTATACTTTTTTTTTTGGTAAAGGGGGCCAGATGTTGGGAAATACGTGCTTTCCCTTTTGATGGAAGAAATGCGATTGCTCTCTCTGTCTCTGTCTCTGTCTCTGTCTCTCTCTGTCTGTCTGTCTCTCTCTCTCTCTGTGTGTCTCTGTCTCTCTCTTTCTCTCTCTTTGTCAGAGACTCTGTCTCTTCATACTGTTTCTCTACTCCCCAACCTCTCTCCCTCTCCCTCTCCATCTCTCTGTCTGTCTGTCTGTCTGTCTCTCTCACTGTCGTTCTCCATCGGTTGTTCTCCATCCCTTCCTCCCTTCCACACTCTCTTTCTCTAAATATATATTGCATTATTCGTTCTAGCTTGTTACTTATTCATTGTTGTATATGTGTGGATATGCAGTTCTGCGCGATGTTTTCTTTCATATATTTAGATGTCTTTCCTTTGTTTGAGAATTAGATGAAAAAAGCCGATGACTTTGTGTTCTTTTTCTTTCCCTCCATAAATCTCTCTCTTTCTCTCTGTCTCTGTCTCTGTCTCTCTCTCTCTCTTTGTCTGTTCTCTCTCTCTCTCTCTCTCTCTCTCTCTCTCTCTCTCTCTCTCTCTCTCTCTCTCTCTCTCTCTCTGCGTACCTACTTGCATGATTATCTATGTTTCTGTCTCTCTTCAGTACGAGGGTAATCTTTATCTCTTGCCTGGTCTGTCGCCAGTTATCTGTCCGACTATCAGTCTCTGTTTGTTTATGTGTCTGTCTGTATGCTTGTCTGTGTCTCTCTGTCTGTCTGTTTGTCTGTCTGACTATCTATCTAACTATCCACTGTTTTACGTTTACATGCTGACAATGGTGTTCACAAGTAAAAAAAAGACTTTACCAGCTCTTGAACACCTTACTATTTCAATACATCAGTTGAATTTCAAAATACAATCTCTAACAATAATACAGACAAATGTAAAAAAAAAAATCATTATCCGGAAAGCCCCGATGATTTGTCATGATGTCAGCCTGGGTTGAAAAGGTCTGTGATGGTGCTGAGTCTGACATGAACTCATGGTTCCGAGCATTCAATCACTCCTGAAAACGTCAATAGCTACCCATGGACAGCGGGCAAAATGGTCTTATACATAAGAGCCACTAATGCAAATTGACTTGCAGGGGCAATACGGAAGAAGAAGAAGAAGAAGAAGAAGAAGAAGAAGAAGAAGAAGAGAAGAAGAAGAAGAAGAAGAAGAAGAAGAAGAAGAGAAGAGAGGAGAAGAGAGAGAGAAGAGAGAGAAGAGGAGGAGGCGAAAAAAGGAGAGGAGAGAGAGGAGAGAAGAAGAAGAAGGAGAAGAAGAAGAAGAAGAAGAAGAAGAAGAAGAAGAAGAAGGAAGGGAAGAAGAAGAAGAAGAAGAAGAAAGAAGAAGAAGAAGAAGAAGAAGAAGAAGAAGAAAGGAAAAAGAAGTATACGGAGAAGAGGAAGAAAAAGGAGGAGGAGGAGGAGGACGAGGAGGGGGAGGAGAAAAAGAAGACGACA
>CM065720.1:3036205-3043705 GCA_033310375.1 Conus canariensis
AATGATAATGTTACATATTATTCTCACAAGAAGCATCCATAAGATACTGGCTTTGCAAAATATCATCAACAATATACCGGTACGTACGCTGCAAACTCCGCCTGTCGACGTCATATGTGACAAGCGATGAGTTGGCGAAATTGTACGAGAACTTGTACAATAGAAAAAAAGGTCTGCAGATTCTCAAAACTCTGTTTTGTTTTAAAAGATGTATTTCTCCAGGAAGCAGTAGCCATGCATGCACAAGCTACTCAAAACGCACCCAGCTTCGATCTGAACATGAAAAGTAGGTTCCAAGCAGTCTGAAGCTGACTTTAATGTTTCTTTAAACTACTGCTAGGTGCAGGCCAACTACCATTGCCTGTGTTTTACTGTTAATATTGGTGATACTTCAGAATAAAATTCATTTAAATGCAAACGACTGCATTTTAAAAGTTGTACTGCATTCACGCCATGTGATGTCGACACTGTGATAATAACTTTTTATGTATTTGGGGCACCAGTGCTAAACTTTCGGTGTTCCATTTTTTTTCTTCTAAAGAATGATTGAATTTCTTCAGTGGCATCAGAAAACAAAAAGTTTAGTCATACATTTGTTACTAAGAAACGAAAACCATATGATTGTCTTTAACCGTTCACAGAACGCGGAAATGACGCAATGGGCTGGCGAACCATCCTTTTTAAAAACAAAATGGAGCCATGTCATCAATTTTATCAAAATTCTCATGACTGGAACATCCAACTGTAGGAACAGATAATTCGAGGTTAAAAAAAAAGATGTACGCTATAGGAACTGTCCGCAGTGCTGTCTATTCACAATCTATAGGAACTGTCCGCAGTGCTGTCTATTCACAATCTATAGGAACTGTCCGCAGTGCTGTCTATTCACAATCTATAGGAACTGTCCGCAGTGCTGTCTATTCACAATCTATAGGAACTGTCCGCAGTGCTGTCTATTCACAATCTATAGGAACTGTCCGCAGTGCTGTCTATTCACAATCTATAGGAACTGTCCGCAGTGCTGTCTATTCACAATCTATAGGAACTGTCCGCAGTGCTGTCTATTCACATCTTAAAAACAACAAGAACAGGCAAACAATGAACAGGAACAGACATGGCACCGAAGACTCGTCACCCATAAAATACTGTCCGTGCTGAGTGGCTATACGCTGACCGTTGTTGAGGGTGGTTAGGAAGTGGTTCAGAAACTGGCACTCAAGCCGATCAGGTGACAGCTGCAAAGGCCTTCACTGCCACGCGAACACTTCAGGGGCAGCTGGTCACACAGAACTGATCGACTGCTGATATACTGCGCTCAAGTCTTCTCTTTGTAATACCGCACGGTCCAAAGAACGAGCGGGTTCATACTCACCATATATACCTCTCAGAGTCTGCTGAGGATACAACAAAGAGCAAAATGAACTCAGAAACTGTCATGAAGGGGGAGGGGGCAATGGGGCAGGTGGGGGGGGGGGGGGGGTAGGAACAAACAACCACATTAAGCAGAGCATGCTTCAACTTCAATCAGTATTGTACAGTAACAGAAATGTGCACAATGACCCCTCTTCCTGTGTTCACCAGATTTATGTTGTCCAAATGCATTCACATGGCTTCAGCTTTGTGAAGCTCCTTTAAAGCATATACATGGAATCGTAGAGAGAGAGAGAGAGAGAGAGAGAGAGAGAGAGAGAGAGAGAGAGAGAGAGAGAGAGAGAGAGAAGAGACAGACAGACAGAGAGACAGAGAGAGAGGGAGATAGAGAGAGAGACAGAGAAAGAGCGACACACGGAGATAGATAGACAGATAGATAGATAGATAGATAGAAAGAGAGAAAGAGAGAAAGAGAGAGAGAGAGAGAGAGAGAGAGAGACAGACAGACAGACAGAGAGAGAGGGACAGACAGAGACACACAGACAGAGAGAGAGAGAGAGTCTTTCAGCTTTCCTGTAAACATCAGGCCGCATAATAGCAGAACTATATTGCACGATACAATTCCAGCTTTCTGAGAATGCTTTATATTGAATTACGTTATATGAACAGATTTCCCCATGCGGAATTCAGGCTCTCCAATCCCATCCTCCAACCCCACCCCCTCCCCCACCCCTCCCCCGCCCGGAGAGAACGTGTTGCCATTCTTCAGCCACGCGTGATATACTCATTTTCCCGGATGTAATTTTGTGTCTGCATTAAAATGGATTTTTTCTACAAGAATTTCGCTAGGAACAACTTCAACGCTGCCCTTTGACGTTCGCCAGATGCATGCAATTATGTGGTCAGTATAGCTGACGTGAAGTGTGTCAAACTATTATCTGACCATACGAAGATCCACTAATATTAATTAACAGCTCAGAATTCTACGATGCTATGGCCACGTAACACGATCAAGTGACCATGCCAATGCAAAATCCAAGGGAAGCCTTGATAGAAGGGGAGATGGAGGGGGTGGGGGTGGGGGGCACAGAGAACATGATAGACTGCAGCATCTCAGAATGGACGAGTGAAAACGTTTGCAGAGGTCCAAGCCTTGAGGGTGGGGAGGGAGGGGGGGGGGGTACAGTGAACACGATAGACTGCAGCATCTCAGAATGGACGAGTGGAAACGTTTGCAGAGGTCCAAGCCTGGACAAACAACCGACAGAAGTGGAGACACTTAGTTCTGGAGGAACTGTTGGTCATGATGGTGGTCCAGCGGCTCCATGGAGTAAACGAGTAAAGAGAGAACAATGACATATAAGACGGAAACACGCACGCCGCTCACGAGACCTCGGTTTATTGGCTTGCAAGCACTGACTTACACTTAAGATCTGGTTGAAACACGCACAGACACACATAGACAACAGACAGACAGACAGACAGACAGCACACACAACACGCACGCACGCACGCACGCACACACACACACACACACACACACACACACACACACACACACGCACACACGCACACACACACACAACACACACACACATGCACACACACACACACACACCACACATAATCTGGTGGAAACACAGAGACAGACAGACACAGACATACACAGACAGACAGACAGACAGACACACACACACACACACACACACACACACACACCACACACACACACACACAGCTTTCGGGAGACAGCAAACCTCCGCCAAGCTGGAGCGCTTATCGATCCGCTTCTTGAGTTAGTTCATGATGACCGAAAGTATGTCTTTTCGCCAGGGGAAGTAATCATATCCGAGAGTTACGTCCCTCGCACTTTTAAGCAAGATACGGAAAGTAAAACTGATGTCAACGTTTGCATCAGTAGGAGGTTTCAATATTCCAAGAAAAGATATGATTCTATGCACAGTTATGAACCAACGACTGAAACTTCAAAGTGTCAAAACATAGCAGAAAATTGGTACTGATCCTGTGTGGACTTGAATACGCCATCACTTTCACATCTGCACCATATATGGGCACCAAATTGCTGTGGATACAAATAGACACTTTGGCAATGATCCATCCCTCGACCACGAATGGTTCAAATCGGCTGCTAAGGTTTTTGCCTTGTCGTGCTGGCAGACAAGTAATCCGACGGGGTCAGGTTGAAACGACACCTCCTTAGCGGAGCGAATGGGTTAAAGAATCCTTAGCGGAGCGAATGGGTTAAATAATCCTTAGCAGAGCGAATGGGTTAAAGAATCCTTAGCGGAGCGAATGGGTTAAAGAATCCTTAGCGGAGCGAATGGGTTAAAGAATCCTTAGCGGAGCGAATGGGTTAAAGAATCCTTCGCGGAGCGAATGGGTTAAAGAATCCTTAGCGGAGCGAATGGGTTAAAGAATCCTTAGCGGAGCGAACGAGTTAAAGAACATCAGCAATGGGCGTCGTAGAGTTCAGGCTCACGTCAGAACTTTCGTGATGTTCACGTGTTCAGAGACACCAAAACAGAATGGTCCTTGCGCATTCAGCTCCACATATGTTGTCCGTAAATGTCTATAACCTTTTCCTGTGTTCAGCAGAAAAGCTCTCTCTCTCTCTCTCTCTCTCTCTCTCTCTCTCTCTCTCTAGGAGCAAAGAGCCGTGATCTTAACTAAACACACACACACACACACACACACACACACACACACACACACACATGTAAAAAAACCACATGAACAATAGACGCACATTTCTCCTTCATCATTTTTTCCCCCTATAGATGAAATTATTTTTTTTACTGCTCAAAAAACTATAGACGAATTCAGATCACAAAAAATTCGTAAAAGATTTTCCATCACGTGGAGCTGCAGATATTTATAAAATTGTGTTAATGCGAGGCCATGACTGTTCTTTAATCTCTCACTCTCTCTCCCTCTCTCTCTCTCTCTTGTTCTTCTGGGTCTTTTTCACCTTACCCCTCTTCATCCTGCTTAACATTTTTCTTATTATCATAATGAATGCTTATATAGCACCTATTCTCGGCTAGAGACCAAGCTCTAAGCGCTTTACAAGCCACACCCGTTTACACAACGGGCTGCCTACCTGGGTAGTGCCGACTGAAGAGCTGCCAGCTGGCGCTTTATTCAGTCGTTTCCCGTGTCATCTAGTCCATGTCATTCACTATTGTTTACTCAACTTCGTTACTTCCTTCATTCTTTCCATTTCTCACGCAGGGTGCACGCTATGTGTAACGTGTCATCCATACCAACGGTCAAACTGGCCTTCTCTTCCGAAAGTTGGTGATGGGATTTTACGTGTGTGCATGTTGTTATGCGTGCGTTCACACACGGAATCTCGGTTTATAGTCTCATTTGGACTGTATGGGAAATGGAGTCAGAACCAATGTTATCTCCGAGGGAAAAATCCCTCTGTACCGAAACGGCCCGGCGGAGATTCGAACCCGCAACCCCAGGATCACCAAGATCGCGAGTCCGGCGCTCTACCAACTGAGCTATTACGCGCCCCCCCCCCCCCCCTCACACACACACACGGCATGCACATACACACTGGGTCAGAATAACTTGAAAATTGATTGTATTTGCATGTGCATATGTATCTGTGGAGAGAGAGAGAGAGAGAGAGAGAGAGAGAGGAGAGAGAGAGAGAGAGAGAGAGAGAGAGAGAGAGAGAGAGAGAGAGAGAGAATGTAATATGTATTCTGCCATACGATTATTTTCTAATGTCTTTCTCCACTGTCTTGTCAGCAGTCGAAAAGAAGAGACTACAGAGGTGTGTTGAAACAATGACCCTATGTTCATGCTCCTCCTCCTCCGAATGCCTGCTATTTCTCCCCATACCTCTTCTTCTTTTCCTTGTTTCTACCCCTCCTCCTCCCAATGCCTGCTATTTCTCCCCATACCTCTTCTTCTTTTCCTTGTTTCTACCCCACCCACCTTCTTCTTCTTCCTCTCCACCGCCTCCTCCTCCTCCTTCTCCCCTACCATCTGCCACCTCCTTTCTACACGCAGGATTTAATGTTAACGACTGCCTTCACCTCTGGCAGTCTCGACAACCACACTGGAACTTCAGGAGACAGGAAGCAACAATTTCAAGCCAAGATGGAGTTAACACCGAAAGTCGACGCCTCACTGTCTCGTTTGGAAGCAGTTAAGCAAGCTCTATAGTGCGCATCCAACCTGTTTCATGCCAGACGATATCGTCGTGCGGAGAAACGTAACAAGAGTTCAGCCAACAGAGCGAAACAGCTGCCGTGGACGAAACAATTTCGCCCCATCCTTACAAGGCATCCAGTGATGTTGGAGGACATTCTCCTGCTTAATCTATCCGTCTGTCTGTCTAACTGTCTGTCTGACTGCTGTCCGCTCTCTCACTGTCTATCTCTACCGAAAGAATTTCTCTCTCTCTCTCTCTCTCTCTCTCTCTCTCTCTCTCTCTCTCTCTCTCTCTCTCTCTTCTTCTTTGCTCGCTCTATCGCTCTGCGATCCTACTTGCACGCTCACCTGTTTGTGTTTCTGTCTCTTTTCAATACGAGGGTAGTCTTTGTCTCTTGCCTGGTCTGTTTGTTGCCATTTGTCTGTCTGTGTCTGTCTCTCTGTCTTTGTTTCTCTCTGTCTGTCCGCCTGTCTCCTATCTCTGTCTCTCTGTGTGTCTATATATCTATTTCTCTCTCTCTCTCTCTCTCTCTCTCTCTCTCTCTCTCTCTCTCTCTCCTGTCATCTGTCTGTCTATCTATATGACTTGTGAGTTGACTTCAATGTGGTGACAGCCCTGATATGGCCTTTTGCAGTAAGCTGGGCTGTAAGCAACATTACCTTACCTTACCTATCTGTCTGTCTGCTGCTGTCTGTCTATTCTATCTATTATCTATCTATCTACCTATCTATCTACCTATTTCAATGCATATTTGTCTGTCTGACAGTCTGTCTCTCTGTCTGTCTGTTTCGCTGTCTCTGTCTCTGTCTCTGTCTGTCTGTCTGTCTCTGTCTCTGTCCTCTGTCTCTCTCTCTCTCTCTCTCTCTCTCTCTCTCTCTCTCTCTCTCTCTCTCAACTGTTTTACGTTTACACGCTGACAATGGTATTCACAAATAACAATTGATTTTACCAGCACCCCAACGCCTTGCTATTTCTATATATTAGTTCAGTTTCAAATTACAATAGCCAACAACAAAACAGACATGTATTAAAAAAAAAGCATTATCCAGAAAGCACCGATGATTTGTCATGATGTCAGCCTGGGTTGAAAAGGTCTGTGATGGTGCTGAGTCTGACATGAACTCATGGTTCCGTGCATTCAATCACTCCTGAAAACGTCAATAGCTACCCATGGACAGCGGGCAAAATGATCTTATACATAAGAGCCACTAATGCAAATTGACTTGCAGGGGCAATACAGAAGAAGAAGAAGAAGAAGAAGAAGAAGAAGAAGAAGAAGAAGAAGAAGAAGAAGAAGAAGAAGAAGGCAAGAAGAGTGATGAAGATGAAAATAAAAAGAGAAGAATGTTTTGAATTCACTGCCAGTTAAAGCCAATGTCACAGCTTTTGCTGTTACACACTCCTTCTCCTGTTCCTCTCCACCATCCCCAACACACACACACACACACACACACACACACACACACACACACACACACACACACACACACACACACACACACACCCCTATGTGGTTTTACGTTTGCCTTCTTCACGAAGCTATGAAAACAACCAAAGAAACAAACAAAGCCTGCAGTTTCTACAGTTGTTTGCAGATCGATGAAGATCTCTATCTTACATGCGCTTGTCTTGACCAGTTTAAAAATAGGCATGATTTTTTTGTATAAACCTGAAGCTGAAATCCAAATGGTCAACAAAACCATAAATAAGGACGTTCCATTTCGGGAATGGGAATCCAGTGACGCTGCCATTTCTGAACAGCCTTTCAACATACTGCGAACGATCTACCACTCACAAGGTAAGCTAAGGCTGTGTGCATTGTGGACCCAGACCGCCCGTCAGGGAGAAAAAAACCCTGCTCTGGTTCATCTCTTTTCCAACTTACTGACGACGGCCAAAGCCGTGCATAGTGCACCCGGCCTGACCCGTGTGATGAG
>CM065720.1:3048705-3051205 GCA_033310375.1 Conus canariensis
GTCTTTTTTTATTAGATACCATCTCTTGAAATATTTATACTTTGCTTTTCGCTTCATTGACGTCACAAAATTTCTCTGCTTTGCAAAACCAACGTCGTTTTTTGCTTTTAAAAGTTCTCTAATGTGTATTTCTTTATCTATTTCCTTTGATATCCACGGCGGTTTAAGATGGTATTTTACTCGTTTAGCTCTGATGGGTGCATGTTTATTGTAGATATTGGAAAATGCATTAATCCAAACATTTGTTGCTTTTTCAGGATCGGTATAATGGTATATTTGGGACAGAGGAGAATGTAGCAGGTCAGATAAAAAATCATTTTCGTTAAATCTTTTAAAACACCTATATAGGATAGATTTATGACCTGGTTTTGGAATTTGTATCCCCCTTTTCCCCCAAGTAATACAAACTGGGGAGTGATCACTGCACCCAGTCGCTGGAGAAGAGATTTCCACAATGTTATGTTTAGATGTGACATAAATGTGGTCAATGAGAGTACTGGAATTAGTTGTAATTCGTGTTGGTCGATCCACCATCTGGTGTAAATTTAATGAGGTATACATTTCGGTCCATTGTTTTTGAGGCTTTAACAAGTCAATATTGAAGTCACCGAACATAAATATTTCTTCATTGTCAAGTAGAGCGGCATCCATCATTCCACTAAAGTTATCAAACCAATTTGATCTTTCAGCCGGATTTCGATATATGAATCCAACAAGTATGGGACTGATATGCTTTATTTTTATTTCTAGCCACATTGATTCGACACCAAACTGTTCCAGATTCCCTTTCTGTTTTATAGTTATCGACTGATTATAGTAAACTAACAAACCTGTGTCCATTTTAGCTTTTGGATCTAGGCGTATAACTTTATAGCCAGGCATAGCTATATCAGAGTCTAATGTAGTCTGTTAATCGTGATTCTGAAAAACAAAACAGATGAAAGGGATTCCCGGAATTTTCTAAGATCGCTGATATATCAGTTAGCTTGCTTAATACACGGTTAATATTTAGATAGCCAATCCGGAGTCCTTCTTTACAAGGCCAGGTACTCAATGTAGACATAATGAGAACTAATGAACGAGAACAAATGAATAAGAGATTAATAAGCACGACTAGAAACAACCACGCACAAGAGGGAGAGAGAGAGCGAGAGAGAGAGAGAGAGAGAGACAGAGAGAGAGAGAGATAGAGAGAGAGTGAATATGGATCTGAATCAACATATATATAAGAGAGAGAGAGAGAGAGAGAGAGAGAGAGAGAGAGAGAGAGACAGAGAGACAGAGAGACAGAGAGAGATAGAGAGAGACACACACACTCACACACACACACACACACACACACACACACACACACACACACACACACACACACATACACACTCGACACACACTCACACAGTCACACACACACAGACACAGACAGACAGACACAAACACACACACACACACACACACACACACACACACACACACACACACACACATACACACACACACACACACACACACACACACACACACACACACACACACACACACACACACACACACACACACACACACACACAACCAGCAGACAAACACACCAGACAACTAACTGATCAAGACCACCCACTGGCAATGGAAAAGGAGAACCTCATCCAAAGGCTAATGAAAGTAGCACAGCTGGACACCAACCTGCTCAAAGGTTACGACCCCGTTAACTCATTGCGTGCACTGATAAAGGTCTTTTGTTTGTTGCCTGTGTTCCACAGTCTCCTTTTTGTCTTCGCGTGATATAGGCTAATGACCATCCTTTGACAGGCTTTTTGTGGGTTTTTTTTTTGACAGTCACCCCAGCAGCATGAAAGATCTTCAGTTAAAGTGCGAGACGGCGGGAAAAGGTTGAGCGGGCGCTAGGAGTGGGGAGGTAGAAGGGGAAGGGCTTGGAGAGGCGCTAGGAGTGGGGAGGGAGAAGGGGAAGGGCTTGGAGAGGCGCTAGGAGTGGGGAGGTAGAAGGGGAAGGGCTTGGAGAGGCGCTAGGAGTGGGGAGGTAGAAGGGGAAGGGCTTGGAGAGGCGCTAGGAGTGGGGAGGTAGAAGGGGAAGGGCTTGGAGAGGCGCTAGGAGTGGGGAGGTAGAAGGGGAAGGGCTTGGAGAGGCGCTAGGAGTGGGGAGGTAGAAGGGGAAGGGCTTGGAGAGCGTAGAAGAGAAACTGCTGAATATACACCGGTCAGAGCAGGCACTGTCGGGAGGTGGCGGGGTGAACTGCTGAATACACACCGGTCAGAGCAGGCACTGTCGGGAGGTGGCGCGGGTGCGGGTGGGGGGTGAGGTTGGGGGTTGGGGGGTGGGGTGGTGGGGTTTGAAGAAAGTGAAATAGGAAGACAGGGACTTACAAAATGCCAGCTCGAGTTCAGACAACTTCAACGATGAAACACACACACACACACACACACACACACACACACACACACACACACACACACACACACACACACACACATTTGGAATGTTTCAACA
>CM065720.1:3058705-3068705 GCA_033310375.1 Conus canariensis
ACCCATCCGTAGTGTTGTTGACACCAATCAGACTGCTTCCTCCGTCACCATATCACTCCAGCCAACCCCCACCCCCACCACCCCCACCCCCTCCACCGCTGTATGTGTTGACACCCACCCCACCCCACGCCCATCCACCGCTATATGTGTTGACACCCCCACCCCCACCCCCACCCCACCCCATCCCCATCCACCCTGTATGTGTTGACACCAATCAGACTGCTTCCTCCGTCACCATATCACTCCAGCCAACCCCCACCCCCACCCCCACCCCCACCCCATCCACCGCTGTATGTGTTGACACCAATCAGACTGCTTCCTCCGTCACCATATCACTCCAGCCAACCCCCACCCCCCACCCCCATCCACCGCTGTATGTGTTGACACCAATCAGACTGCTTCCTCCGTCACCATCTTATTCCAGCACACCCCCACCCCACCCCCATCCCCCATCCCCATCCCCACCCCCCATCCCCACACCCCCACCCCCACCCCCATACCCCCACCTCCATCCCTCACCCACTCCCACCCACACCACCACCCCCACCCCCACCCCCATCTCCACCAATAGTGCCCGTGTAAATGCTGGCCCTGACAACATCAGGATATCTGTCATACATGTATCTTCTGCAATAGTCGCCATGTATTGGTTGACCCTAACACCATCTGAACATTTGTCACCATGTCTTTCTAGCGATGGTCCCCGTGTGATTGCTGACTCTGACAACATCAGAACATCTGTCACTATACCTCTCCAGTAATAGTTTCCAAGTAATAACTAACCCTGACAACATCAGAACATCTGTCACTATACCTCTCCAGTAATAGTTTCCAAGTAATAACTAACCCTGACAACATCAGAACATCTGTCACTATGCCTCTCCAGTAATAGTTTCCATGTAATTACTGACCCTGACAACATCAAATAATTGTCACCATGTCTTTCCAGCGATGGTCCCAGTGTAATTACTAACAACATCAAACATCTGTCACTATGCCTCTCCAGTAATAGTTTCCAGTAATAACTAACCCTGACAACATCAGAACATCTGTCACTATGCCTCTCCAGTAATAGTTTCCATGTAATAACTGACCCTGACAACATCAGAACATCTGTCACTATGCCTCTCAGTAATAGTTTCCATGTAATTACTGACCCTGACAACATCAGAACATCTGTCACTATGCCTCTCCAGTAATAGTTTCCATGTAATAACTGACCCTGACAACATCAAATAGCTGTCACCATGTCTTTCCAGCGATGGTCCCAGTGTAATTACTAACAACATCAGAACATCTGTCACTATGCCTCTCCAGTAATAGTTTCCATGTAATAACTGACCCTGACAACATCAAATAGCTGTCACCATGTCTTTCCAGTAATAAGCCCCGTTGATTGCTGATCCTGACAACATCAAATAGCTGTCACCATGTCTTTCCAGTAATAAACCTCGTTAACTGCTGACCCTGACAACATCAAATAGCTGTCACCATGTCTTTCCAGTAATAAGCCTCGTTAACTGCTGACCCTGACAACATCAAATAGCTGTCACCATGTCTTTCCAGTAATAAGCCCGTTAATGCTGACCCTGACAACATCAAATAGCTGTCACCATGTCTTTCCAGTAATAAGCCTCGTTACTGCTGACCCTGACAACATCAAATAGCTGTCACCATGTCTTTCCAGTAATAAGCCCCGTTATGCTGACCCTGACAACATCAAATAGCTGTCACCATGTCTTTCCAGTAATAAGCCTCGTTAACTGCTGACCCTGACAACATCAAATAGCTGTCACCATGTCTTTCCAGTAATAAGCCACGTTAACCTGCTGACCCTGACAACATCAAATAGCTGTCACCATGTCTTTCCAGTAATAAGCCCTGTAATTGCTGCCCTGAACATCAAATAGCTGTCACCATGTCTTTCAACAATAGTCCCCATGTAATTGCTGGCCCTGACATCGTAACATCTGTCACCATATCTCTTCAACAATAGTCCCCATGTAATTGCTGACCCTGACATCGTAACATCTGTCACCATATCTCTTCAACAATAGTCCCCATGTAATTGCTGACCCTGACATCGTAACATCTGTCACCATATCTCTTCAACAATAGTCCCCATGTAATTGCTGACCCTGACATCGTAACATCTGTCACCATATCTCTTCAACAATAGTCCCCATGTAATTGCTGGCCCTGACATCGTAACATCTGTCACCATATCTCTTCAACAATAGTCCCCATGTAATTGCTGACCCTGACATCGTACATCTGTCACCATATCTCTTCAACAATAGTCCCCATGTAATTGCTGACCCTGACATCGTGACATCTGTCACCATATCTCTTCAACCAATGTCTCCCATGTAATTGCATGACGCCCATGACATCTGTCACCATACTGTCACCATATCTCTTCACCATTAGCTGTCCCCATGTAATCTGTCACCATGACGCATCGTGACATCTGTCACCATTATCTCTTCAACCATTATCGTCCCATGTATTGTGCCCTGACATCGTAACATCTGTCACCATATCTCTTCACCATAGTCCACCATGTAATTGCTGGCCCCGATAACACAGATATCTTCCCCACCGGACCCATCTCTCACCGATCATCTTCACCGGATTAGTCTCTCACCAGTGATCGTCTCTCTGCAATAGTCTTTCATGTGTGTGCTGTACCTTGACAACATCAAACATGTCACCATGTATCTGTCACCATGTATCTGTCACCATGTATCTGTCACCATGTATTCACCATGTAGCTGTCACCATGTATCTGTCACCATGTATCTGTCACCATGTATCTGTCACCATGTATCTGTCACCATGTATGTCACCATGTACTGCTCACCATGTATCTGTCACCATGTACTGTCACCATGTATCTCTCACCATGTATCTCCAACAATAGTCTCCATAACCTCATCGCCACAGCAGCTGGAAACGTTTGTTCTTCTGTGTTTTCTGGAAACTGTTGAAGATTATGACGATGCTGATATAATTATATAGACTCTCACGTTTATACCAAACTACATGTGAAGACTCTTCACTACAAATTTCTTTGTGGTAACAAGTCCCGGGATGACCAAGACATATACATAAAATTGTAGTTCTGGCCAGGAGGTTTGCGCAGCACTGCCATGCTGTAAAGCAGACGAAGCTCAGCCGATGGTTCCAGACTTCCTATCAGGATGCACGTCACAATTCTGGGCTGAAGCAGGCCAAGGCAGAAATATTGGGCAGTGATAATAGACTCTAACTGAATTGTCCCGTAGAAATATTGGGCAATGATAATAGACTCTAACTGAATTGTCCCGTAGAAATATTGGGCAGTGATAAAAGACTCTAACTGAATTGTCCCTTAGAAATATTGGGCAGTGATGATAGACTCTAACTGAATTGTCCAGTAGAAATATTGGGCAGTGATGACAGACTCTACCTGAATTGTCCGCGTAGAAATATTGGGCAGTGATAAAAGACTCTAACTGAATTGTCCAGTGGAAATATTGGGCAGTGATGACAGACTCTACCTGAATTGTCCCGTAGAAATATTGGGCAGTGATGACAGACTCTACCTGAATTGTCCCGTAGAAATATTGGGCAGTGATAAAAGACTCTAACTGAATTGTCCCGTAGAAACATTAGGCAGTGATTAAAGACTGTAACTGAATTGTCACGTAGAAATATTGGGCAGTGATAATAGACTGTAACTGAATTGTCCCGTAGAAATATTGGGCAGTGATAAAGACTGTAACTGAATTGTCCCGTAGAAATATTGGGCAGTGATAATAGACTGTAACTGAATTGTCCCGTAGAAATATTGGGCAGTGATAAAAGACTGTAACTGAATTGTCCCGTAGAAATATTGGGCAGTGATAATAGACTCTAACTGAATTGTCCCGTAGAAATATTGGGCAGTGATAAGAGACTGTAACTGAATTGTCCAGTAGAAATATTGGGCAGTGATGATAGACTCTAACTGAATTGTCCCGTAGAAATGTTGGGCAGTGATGATAGACTCTAACTGAATTGTCCCGTAGAAATATTGGGCAGTGATAAAAGACTGTAACTGAATTGTCCCGTAGAAACATTGGGCTGTGATGATAGACTGTAACTGAATTGTCCCGTAGAAATATTGGGCAGTGATGATAGACTCTAACGGAATTGTCCCGTAGAAATATTGGGCAGTGATAATAGACTCTAACTGAATTGTCCCGTAGAAATATTGGGCAGTGATAAAAGACTGTAACTGAATTGTCCCGTAGAAATATTGGGCAGTGATAAAAGACTGTAACTGAATTGTCCCGTAGAAATATTGGGCAGTGATAATAGACTAACTGAATTGTCCGTAGAAATATTGGGCATTGATAATAAACTCTAACTGAATTGTCCCGTAGAAATATTGGGCAGTGATAACGGACTCTAACTGAATTGTCCCTTAGAAATATTGGGCAGTGATAATAGACTGTAACTGAATTGTCCCGTAGAAATATTGGGCAGTGATAGTAGACTCTAACTGAATTGTCCCGTAGAAATATTGGGCAGTGATAAAAGACTGTAACTGAATTGTCCCGTAGAAATATTGGGCAGTGATAATAGACTGTAACTGAATTGTCCCGTAGAAATATTGGGCATCGATAAGAGACTCTAACTGAATTGTCCCGTAGAAATATTGGGCAGTGATAAAAGACTGTAACTGAATTGTCCTGTAGAAATATTGGGCAGCGATAATAGACTCTAACTTAATTGTCCAGTAGAAATATTGGGCAGTGATAATAGACTCTAACTGAATTGTCCCGTAAAAATATTGGGCAGTGATAAGAGACTCTAACTGAATTATCCAGTAGAAATATTGGGCAGTGATAATAGACTGTAACTGAATTGTCCGGTAGAAATATTGGGCAGTGATAAAAGACTGTAACTGAATTGTCCAGTAGAAATATTGGGCAGTGACGATAGACTCTAACTGAATTGTCCAGACTCTTGCCTTTTGACTCATCAGCTATTCCTTTGTCTGTCTGCATGTCTGCCTGTCTGCCTGTCTCTGTCTCTGTCCGCCACCACGCCTCTCTCTCTGTCCCCATCTCCATGCCACGTCCCCGCAGTGTGGTGTGTGTGTGTGTGTGTGTGTGTGTGTGCGTGCGTGCGTGCGTGCGTGCGTGCGTGCGTGCGTGCGTGCGTGCGTGTGTGTGTGTGTGTGTGTGTGTGTGTTCTCTCTCTCTCTCTCTCTCTCTCTCTCTCTCTCTCCCCACTCTTCTTCTTCTTCCTCTCTCTCTCTGTCACGAAAAGCTGAGTTTTCTGTTTATTTTGCTGTTATGCTACGCTGTATGTATGTACTCATGTATGCTTGTATGTATGTATGAATGTATGTATGTATGTATGTATGTATGTATGTATGTATGTATGTATGTATAATGTATGTTGTATGTTATGTATGTATGTATGTATGTATGTATGTATGTATGTATGTATGTTTGTATGTTGTATGTACGTACGTACGTATGTATGTATGTTTGTATGTTTGTTTGTTTTGTATGTATGTATGTATGTATGTATGTATGTATGTATGTATATCACCTTTTTCTTACAGTGAACGTGAACACTGATTTTCACACGTTCTCTGGTAATAACAGTGGACCTAATTATGTATTCTCCAAACTAGTTCAGCGTCTCATAGGCATCGTTTCCCTCACTTTCCTGTGGTGTACTTAGTGAACAGACGAAGTTTGATCACCTGTTTCAAGAAACTGCCGATCTCAGTCAGATCTACTCAAAACATGAACACAGAATAGGAGGACTCTGCCGTTTGAGTCCTTAACCTTTTCACAACCGATTTTATCAGCAACAGCTGGGAACAAGCTCTGCCTTTTCAGATGTTAATGCCGCGGATTATTTTGCTCCGTTCGTCACGCCACCATCAGCACAGGGTAAGATAGTTCGTCTTTTCGATCTTGTCAGACAAGTGGCGAGGTCAGATTGTTCTCAAGTAATTTGACTGTAAAACATTGACTTGCGTTATTCTGTTCTCCTTTGCATCAATTTCTTTTTCTAACCAATGCTCATTTGTCACAGCCTTCTTTCTTTCTGTTCATTAAACGCGTAGACTCCAGTATGTCTTTGAAGTGCTATTTTTGTCAGGCTTCTTCTCTACTCGTCACACACACACACACACACACACACACACACACACACACACACACACACACACACGCACGCACGCACACACACACACACACACACACACACACACACACACACACACACAGAGAGAAGAGAGAGAGAGAGAGAGAGAGAGAGAGAGAGAGAGGAGAGAGAGGAACTGAAAGCTTTATACAATATAAACCTATTGCCAGATTTGAAGCGGTGCGAGCACAAGCACTTCATTTCGCTTTATGGTGTTTGAAACTTAACATCGTGAGAGTCGTGCATGTCCCTGTTCGCCATATTGTGAGTTCTTCCGGTGGGCCATGTCCGTCAACCTCACCACACTACCTACAGCTCCCTTTGGGTATCGTCCACAAGAGTCACCATGAATTAAACACAAGAGTCACCATGAATTAAACACAAGAGTCACCATGAATTAAACAGAGTCACCATGAATTAAACACAAGAGTCACCATGAATTAAACACAAGAGTCACCATGAATTAAACAGTTTCACTGTACCATGAATTAAACAGTTTCACTGTTCTGTTAAACAATATCAATTAGAAACTGTTTTTGGCGCCTTTCTCTGTGTGAATTTATTCCAGCTAAGCGAGGAAATCATTTTTATGATCGGTGATCTGAACATGGTCAACTAAGTTGGTTCAGGTGACAACCAATATGAAGAAGAGCTTTTGATGGATAGCAAAGGCATCCACAACAATATTCTATCTCTACTATAGAATGAAATCAGATGGGGAATTCTGAAAAAAATGATTAATAGCACTTCTATCCAGAGGAGGAGCTTGGAACTGGAATGAGTAGAAAAATGCCAAATGCTGACGAAAGGAGCATGTACGTCAAATTTAAATCAAAGAGTTTCCGGTGATGATTTCTAAGAAGACCCTGAGGGCCTCTTTCGTGCAGGAAGTGCAAGTAGTTGAGAGGTAAACAAAGCAGACAGTGCTTTTGGGAGAAGTCAGATTGGATTATCAATCAGATAAAGAGGATGGTCCAGAAGCCAGATTGGATTATCAATCAGAGAAAGAGGATGGTCCAGAAGCCAGATTGGATTATCAATCAGAGAAAGAGGATGGTCCAGAAGCCAGATTGGATTATCAATCAGAGAAAGAGGATGGTCCAGAAGCCAGATTGGATTATCAATCAGAGAAAGAGGATGGTCCAGAAGCCAGATTGGATTATCAATCAGATAAAGAGGATGGTCCAGAAGCCAGATTGGATTATCAATCAGAGAAAGAGGATGGTCCAGAAGCCAGATTGGATTATCAATCAGAGAAAGAGGATGGTCCAGAAGCCAGATTGGATTATCAATCAGAGAAAGAGGATGGTCCAGAAGCCAGATTGGATTATCAATCAGAGAAAGAGGATGGTCCAGAAGCCAGATTGGATTATCAATCAGAGAAAGAGGATGGTCCAGAAGCCAGATTGGATTATCAATCAGATAAAGAGGATGGTCCAGAAGCCAGATTGGATTATCAATCAGATAAAGAGGATGGTCAAACTGATAAACTCTTTGACAAAATGTCAAAAAATAGAAAGGTGCCACAAAACCTGTGCTTGGAGTCAAAGCGTTGGTCCAGAAATCTGCGTCGCCCTGCATAATGGCGCCAGAGCAGATGATCTACGCATACGAAAAGAACAGAAGCACTGCAGCAGAAATCTCTGACAGGACAATGGAGACGGAGGGCGCTTCTGATCTCCTGCCAGATGCTATGGATGTAATGCAGAGAAGTGTACAAGATCTACCACCAGACAGGAGAGTCAAAACTTGTAGCGGTTCCAGCACCAGTAACCAAAAATACACAAAACTTTCATCAAGTGAGGTACCTGTCGTTGACCGCCTCTTCAGCGCTAATCTGAAAGCGTCGCTTGCAGCAGATGAAAGCCCATTAGAACCAAGGCAAGTCCTGACCCGGTCGAAAGCTAGGCAGAATATGTTTTTTCACCACTTCCGTAAAAATAAATGGAGAATTCCACCCCACCACCCAACCCCCCTCAACCCCCCCCCCCAAAAAAAAAGTGAATCAGTGCAAAGAGAGACGGTAAGGGGCTGTTGAGGAGGACAGAGATGGATTAGTGAAAGACCAGTGAGGGGCCAATGTCAGATGTGAGCAAGAGGACTACAGCTGAAGAAAATGAATCATCCACTAATCAGTCAAATGTCGGAAATGATGATTGAGGCTGGATATGAAGACAGATCACTTCGATGCTGGGCACAGCAGGCATTTCCTGTCAAAGTGGAGTCACTTCAGATCAGATCCAGGCATTTCCTGTCAAAGTGGAGTCACTTCAGATCAGATCCAGGCATTTCCTGTCAAAGTGGAGTCACTTCAGATCAGATCCAGGCATTTTCCTAATGGCTACAGGAGCAAAAATGTCATGACAAAAGTACCCTAAACTGACAGGAATATGAAAAATCTGATTCATTTAAGGACAAAAAAATCATTAAAGAAATAAAAGAAAATTACTCTCCATGAAAGCTCTTGAAACATTATGCAATAAAAATGATTATGTGCTGTCGAAATTTTTTCTCATGAGTGGATGACACATATAAACTGATGTTTAAACTTATAAAGAATGATGAAAATGTAACACATGAGCATCTTTGAGAGGGAAAAAATTCACAGTAGCCGTTACAATCATAAAGATTTTATGGTTTCTGCTGATTTCAGATATGTGTATTCTTCTATTCCCATACATCAAGACTTGAGAAGGCATCTTGACTTTGAGTTGAAATCTCAGTTGAACCAATGCACCTGGCATACGGGCTTGCATGTTGCCCTCCAGAAAGGTATCCGAACCTGTTTAAGTTGCTTTGAGAGTAAGGTCTTCTGTCTGTATCAGTTATTGATAGTATTTATCAACACAGACCTACTGCAGAAGAATGTTAGGAAGATATTGACAAAATCGTCCACATTTTTTCAGCCAATGGGTCCCACAGGGCATCCAGAATAATCTCACAGCTGAAGATTCAAACGAAAATTGTATTTGAAGGTTTGTTCGTGATTATGAAAAGATGACAGAAATCAAACCATAAAACAGAACTGAAACAAACGTGCCTATGACTTAACATAAATAAATTCAGCCAAGTGATGGGATAACAGCATTTCCACTATGCCAGTAAGACCTCCTTTAGTAGTCACCTACAGAACCTGAGGATCAATGATCAGCATTTCTATGACCCCACCCCCTTCTATAAGCCATTTTTAGGTTCAAGGAATCACAGCCGAACTTCAACTGGTAGATCTTGTTTTAGTACTTCATCAAATCATACGAATTATTCACATCAGTACTGCCTGTAGTTGAAACTGCGCTACTGGTAATTCCCGTTACTGTAACTGAAACAAAATAGTGTATGATAGCAATGTATATTGTGTCCATAGTTATTCTGTGTTGACATGTTTTTTCAAAGAGACCTTGTAGGGACGAACAGAGAACCTCTACATTGTAGTATTATCATTAACAATAAAAACAATGTCAGTCAAAATGTAGGTTTTTGATCGAGGTGCGTTTTAGGTATACAGTGTATTCTGATATCATGGATTCCAGAACAACATAGCCAAACATGAACTTCATCTTCAAGTGCTTTACACAGTAGACTGGTTCTTTCACTCCTACGACAGCCGATGATAAATACTGCTGTTTTCTGACGCCCATTCTAAAGGCATTTTGGTCAATACAATCGAGCATTTTGATACTGAATATGATATACGGTTAGACACTCAGAATTGTCTTAACTTTTAAACAGTAAATAAATCTGTCGCTTGCATTCAAACGATTATTGCATCTATGTGTAAATGACTTTATAAAAGACCCTTCAGTAT
>CM065720.1:3071205-3078705 GCA_033310375.1 Conus canariensis
AAAAAGTAACAGAAAAGTTCATGTAACTAAGGCTCACCACAACCCCCACCCACCCACCCACCCATCTATCTACCCTCCACCCTCCCCTCGGCTTTGCTCTGTATCTGTTCGTCACTCCTTCTCTCTGTCGCCTTGTTTCTGTCCCCCTTCTTTTCCTTAAAGCCACGTCCTCTCTCTCTCTCTCTCTCTCTCTCTCTCTCTCTCTCTCTCTCTCTCTCTGTTGCCGTTGTTCTAGCCATCCCTGTAGATTTCTTACATACCTGTCTCTGGCACTCTTTTCCGTGCACTTCCCTTGGCGTTCAGAAACTAAGTGCGAGCAAACAGGACGTGACTCAGATTGGTTTACAAGACTCAAGGAGAAGACATAAGGCACAGCGCTATCCCATACCCCCCACCCCCACCCACCCCCACTCCTTTAAAAAAAACTCTCAAACAACACTAAAATACTCCAGTGTTTTTTTTTACACATCGTTCATGAGGTCAGTGAGTTCAGAGACGAACTTCTCGGAACATACAGGCTGAATCAAGGACGGAATCTGGATGGAAATTTTGCAAGGTTATTGAAGGTAACGTCTAGGGATGGGAATTTTGCAACGGTTATTGAAGGTAACGTCTAGGGATGGGAATTTTGCAAGGTTATTGAAGGTAACGTCTAGGGATGGGAATTTTGCAAGGTTATTGAAGGTAACGTCTAGGGATGGGAATTTTGCAAGGTTATTGAAGGTAACGTCTAGGGATGGGAAGTGGACGGGAAGTAAATGGGGGAAAAGGATCAGACTGATCAGAACTGGTTTTGGGAGAGAGAGAGAGAGAGAGAGAGAGAGAGAGAGAGAGAGAGAGAGAGAGAGCAAACCTTTCTCGCGCAGGCACCCCCAACCTCTCTCTCTCTCTCTCTCTCTCTCTCTCTGCGTGCCTTTCTTCTCCTTTCCAGTTTCTTTAGCTCATTCCTTTGTTCGTTTATTTAGGTGTAATTATTAACACTGTTGATTGTGCGTGCTCATGCCCCGCCTGTGCTCATGTTCATTTTGAATTATAGATCATGCCCATGTTCATTTTGAATTATAGATCATGCCCATGGTCCATCGCACATATTCGTTCGTTCCTTCTTTCTTCTTTCACCATTTCTCCCCATTTCACTCACTCTCTCTCTCTCTCTCCTCTCTCTCTCTCTCTCTGTCTATCTCTGTCTGTCTCCCTGTCTGTCTCTCTCTTGGTCTATCTGTCTGTCTCTGTCTATCTGTCTGTCTGTCTGTTTGTCTCTCTCTGTTGGTCTGTCTGTATGTCTCTGTCTGTCTGTCGTTGTCTCTGTCTCTGCCTGCCTATCTGTCTGTCTGTCATTCTTCTGTCTGTCGGTCTGTCTCTCTGTGTCTGTCTGTCTGTCTGTCTCTCTGTGTGTGCCGGTCTGTCTGTCTGCCTTTCTGTGTGTCGGTCTGTCTCTCTGTCTCTGCCTGTCTCTGTCTGTCTCTGTCTCTGCCTGTCTGTTTTCTGTCTGCCCGTCTCTCTCTCTTCTATCTCTCTCTCTCTCTCTCTCTCTTCTCTCTCTCAGTCTCGCCTGCCTTCCTGCCTGCCTGCCTGCCTGTCTGTCTGTGTGTCTGCTCGTCTCCCTCTCAGTCAGACTCTTGCCCCAGGCCACATAACACACAGCACGGCTCCATAACCCTATGTCCTGAAGCGGCGGCCGACTCTCCCCGCTTTCTATACTGCACTGATGAGGTCAGCCGCTCCGGATACGTACACTAGGAGCACGAGGCTGTTCTGATGTTGTAACTAACTGACTGGGCCACCAATGCCTGGGCAACTTGTGTGTGTGTGTGTGTGTGTGTATGTGTGTGTGTGTGTGTGTGTGTGTGTGTGTGTGTGTGTGTGTGTGCGCGCGTGTGTGTGTGTGTGCGTGCGTGCGTGTGTGTGTGTGTGTGTGTGTGTGTGTGTGTGTGTGTGGAAAGAAAGAAAGAGAGAGAGAGAGAGAGAGCACCACACACAAACAAAACACACACACACACACTTGCATACACAAACGCACGAATACACAGACATAGACATATATGGACAAATACACACAAACGCACACTAAGAGAGAGAGAGAGAGAGAGAGAGAGAGAGAGAGAGAGAGAGAGGAGAGAGAGAGAGAGATGCGAAAACCTAAATCATAATTTAAAGGCATATCTGACTTAGAAATACATGTTCCTCCTGCTCAGCCCTCACCCTCCACCCCGTACCCCCCCCCTCTCTCTCTCTCTCTCAGAATGGATCATGCATTGTAATCAAAACATCTTCATTTCATGATGCCCTCTGTGTGTGTGTGTCTCTCTCTCTCACTCTCTCTCTCTCTTTCTCTCTCTCTCTCTCTCACTCTCACTCTCTTTCTCACTCTCACTCTCTTTCTCACTCTCTCTCTCACTCTCTCTCTCCTCTCTCTCTCTCTCTCTCTCTCTCTCTCTCTCTCTCTCTCCGGCCCGGATGGACTCATTGGGGAATTTTACAAAAATAGCATTGAGCAAATATTGCCTTTCCTTGTTAAATTTTTTAACTATCTCTTTGATCATGGGCTTTTTCCTGACGAGTGGTCATTGTCCATTATTCAGCCTCTGCACAAAAAGGGCGATTTGAATGTTCCAGATAATTATAGAGGCATTTCTCTTCTCAATATTTGTAGTAAGGTGTATAGTTTTGTATTGAATAAGCGCATTTCAAACTGGATTGACGACAAGGGAATTGTTGGTGAAGAGCAAGCTGGATTCAGGAAGGGTAACTGTACAGCAGATCACATATTCACTCTCTATGCTATGGTACAAAAGCAGCTCGTGAGACACAGGAAATTGTATGTAGCATTTATAGATTTCCGTAAAGCTTTTGATACTGTGTGCAGAGAAAAGTTGTGGATTATCTTGCATAAAAACGGCCTACAAGGCAAGATACTCAGTGCATTAAAATCGATGTATAATGTTGTCAAAGCAAGGGTGCGTGTTGGTGGTGAATTAACAGATGCTTTTTTGTGCACTCGAGGCTTGAAACAGGGGGAGGTTTGCTCACCTGTGCTTTTTTCGCTTTTTATAAATGAGCTGACGAAAGAAGTGCTTGAATCTGGTCGCCATGGCGTTCAGTTGACGCCAGATTTTATTCAAATACTAATCCTCCTATTTGCTGATGATGTTGCACTAATATCTGATAGTGTTACTGGTCTTCAGACGCAGTTGAATATTTTGTCTGATGTAGCTAAACGTCTTGATCTCATTGTAAATATGGAAAAATCGAACATTGTCATTTTTCGGAATGGGGGATACCATGCCTTAAGGGAAAGATGGGTTTTTGATGATAACGAATTAAAAATTGTGAATATGTACAAATACCTTGGCATTCACTTGTCAACAAGATTAAGTTTTGTATATACGATGTCTGATCTCGCAGACAGGGCCAAGAAAGGAATTACAGCAATCATAAGAACGATGTGGTCAATTGGCGAGCATTCTCCTGCCTTCTTTTTAAACTTTTCGATTGTCAGATTCAACCCATTTTAACATATGGAGCTGAAATCTGGGGCTTGACGCAAAATCAAGAACAGATAGAAAGAATCCATTTGTTTGCTCTGAAACTATTTCTGGGTGTGAATATAAAATCGCCGAAGCATGTTGTTTATGGAGAAACAGGCAGGTATCCTTTGTATATATTAACGTTTGTCAAATGTGTCAAGTTTTGGTTACGTCTTGTACAGATGGACAATGATCGATATCCCAAAAAGGCCTATGAAATGCTTTTAAATTTGCAACGTCAAAATTATGAAACATGGGCATGTAAAGTTAGAAATGTACTGTATAAGTTTGGTTTTGGGGAAGTTTGGGAAGCTCAAGGGGTTGGTAACGTTAACATCTTCCTAGCATGCTTCAAGGAAAGGCTTATAGATTGTTTTAAGCAGGACTGGCATGCGTCTTTGGAGTCGCATACATTTTATAACGTGTATGCTTCTTTCAAGCAGTCCTTTTCAATAAGTCCACATTTATGTGAGATCAGTTACATCAAGAAGCGTAATGTATATTCGAGATTTAGAATTGGAATGTCTCCATTGAAATGTCATTTTTTGATGTTTAGACCCTACCCGAACAATGATGTGAATTGTCCATTTTGTCCCAATGTTCCAGAAACTGAACTCCATTTTTTGTTCGTTTGCCACCAGTATGAAAACCTTAGACAAGAATTGTTGCCTAGAAAGTTTTATAGACAGCCTTCCATGTTTAAATTTTCGTTGTTGCTTGCGAATACGAACAAACGCATTATGGAAAGGCTGTCCCTCTTCATATTCAAAGCTTTAAGGTTAAGACATGAGAGTATGAATGTGATTTGATTATTGATTTTGAATATTCACTCCATTGTATGGGCAAATGGCCTGATCAATTAAAACATTCCGACTCCGACTCCGACTCTCTCTCTCTCTCTCTCTCTCCAGCAAGCAGCCCAGCTGAAACCAGCCTATCGACACAGGCGACTTCGCCGTACATGAGTAGCCGCGAAGTACGAAGCAGTAATTGTTGGTTATCCCTTTGTATGGGCACTAACTGATCTGCATTCAGGGGACGGTGGGCGCAGAGGACTGGGGGGATTTGCGCAGGAAGAGGAATGAATAGGAAGCTCTCCGTCCGCTTTTGTTCACATCATCAGTTTTGGTGGGATAGGACACCAGAGAGAGCGAGAGAGAGAGAGAGAGAGATGGAGCATCTTGAAATGAAGATGTTTGATTACAATGAATGATGCATCCTGAGAGAGAGAGAGAGAGAGAGAGAGAGAGAGAGAGAGAGAGAGAGAAACGGGGATGAAGAGAGCGAGAAAGAGACAGAGAGAGAGAGAGAAGAGAGAGAGAGAGAGAGAGAGAGAGAGAGAGGGGGTTATTTAGTAAACAGCAGAAAAAGAGAACATGTTTTCCTTCCTCTCTGACGAAGGAGTAGGAAATTAGACTTAAAAACAAAGCAAAGTAAAGAAAACCAAAGAAAACAAAAACAAAGCCACACACACACACACACACACACACACACACACACACACACACACACACACACACTAAATGGCAACAAGAATAACAACAAAAAAGGGATTTTGTTTACAATGAGCCGGACAGATTAAGTAACAGAAAAAGACAAGGAACGAGAAAGAAAGTAAAAAAAAGGAAGCAAAGAAAGGAGAGGAAAACACCAAAACAAATAAAGATTGAATGAATGAAAAGGAAAACCCTGCAAGAAGGAAAGAGAAAAGAATGGGAGAGGAAATGAAAAGAATGACAGAAGAAAAAAGTGAAATGAAGAAGCAAAGCCTATAAAAGAAACACAGGTTAGAATGACTGATTGAAAAAGAACAGACTGAAAAACACAAACAAATGAACAGAATGTTCTGAAATAAAATCAATGAAAAGAAAGAACCTGAAAGAAAAGCATAGAAAGAAAGAAAAAAAGATAGAAATTGAAAGAAGAAAACAAAAAAATGATCAAAGTCCTGAACGGCTAATGGAAGAAACAAGATATGAGGAAGCATGAAAATGAACGACAGAAAACCGAAAAGAAAGGATGAATCAATAAATGAATGAACGAACAAACGAACAACAAATCAAGGAACTAATCAATAACTGACTGGATAATTTAAATCGCAAGATATGATATTACGCAACAACATTTAGCAGAGCAAAACAAATAAACAAACAATCAAGAAGAAATAACAAATGATCCAACAAAAGAAAAAGGATCAAACATCCGAAGTGAACAATTTGGAGGAAGGGCATAGTTCTTTTGTTTTTTGTTATTGTTTTTGCTTTCTTTTCAAAAATGAGAAGAGAGAAATAGAGAAGGCAAAATAGATAGATAAATAAATAAATGAATAAAAAAATCAGAAAGGAAAACGAAAATGCGAACAAGTCCCAGGAAAAAAGGATCTATAAGCAAGACAAGAGGAGGAAAATATAACAATCAACAGCAACCAAGAATTAAAAAAAACCCATTACAATACGATCTATGTTCGCTACCACAACAACGAGGTGAAATTAAAAAAAAATTGAGAAAAAACAGACAGACAAACAAACATTTCGTCTCACCGTTTCAAATGTAAAACAAGATCAGTCACAATGCCACTGGAAGCACTCGTCAAGGAACGGTCCTCCACACAAAGACTTGGGATGACATCCAATATTCACAGTGTCTGGAATCGTCTGGCAGGTTTGGCTCGTCACGTCTACAATTAAAACCAACAGGCCAATTAATCATCGATCATGTGATTCCGGCTGCTTTCACAAATCATAATGACGGCATCTCGATCGGATTTGATGATTCGAATTACCGAGAACGCCGCATGACAAGTCATATTAAAATGCAAATCTCTCTCTCTCTCTCTCTCTCTCTTCTCTCTCTCTCTCTCTCTCCTTTAATTATCGGTTATCCCGGGCCATTTTTGCCACTGACGTTGGGATTCCCCAATGGACGGTGGGCGTACAGCAGCCAGCGAGCTAACAGTGACAGTAAGTTTCACTCGTACCTCTCTGCACGTAAGATATTCGACCATGAACTGTATGCCATCTGGAAAGGACGCATGACGCGGCACACACACACACACACACACACACACACACACACACACACACACACACACACAGAGAGAGAGAGGGGGGGAATTACGTGCATGAGTATGCATACAGGCCTAATGGTCTAATGCAGTCGAGTCACGTCCTACAATGGGGAACTTGCCCGCTGCAGTTTGCGTGCGGAAATGACGATGCATTCATTGTCTTCTTGTGACGCCTTAGAAATTCGACCTCTTCAAATCTGTCCCTTTCTTTCTTTCTTTCTTTCTTCTTCTTTTTTCAAATGACAAAGAACAGAATGAGCGGTTGAAATGGAATGGAGTGGGATTGGGGGGACACAGACAAAGAAAAGAGGGTGGGAGATGTGGGTGAAGGGTGAGAGAGAGAGAGAGAGATTGTGTTGACAGAGAGAGAGAGAGAGAGAGAGAGAGAGAGAGAGAGAGAGAGAGAGATATTGTGTGTTGACAGAGAGAGAGAGAGAGAGAAGAGAGAGAGAGAGAGAGAGGAGAGAGAGACAGGCAGACAGACAGACAGACAGACAACAGACAGTAAGACAGAGAGATCCTGAAGACTCTGAAAGACTGACTAGAGAACACAGTGTATGAAGGAGAAGTTCACTGCAGATGCCTCCGCAGCTAAACAATAATTATTGTCGTCAGTCGGAGGGGAGAGGATGGGGGTAGGGGAGGGGGGGTTAGGAGGTAGTATCCTGCCCTTGTGGATCCGCAGATGAACAGGACATCGCTATGATGAGATGAAGTGCCACTGAACATCGCCGAAGAGACTTGGCAGCAGTGCAGTGTCTCCGCTTACCTCATGACGTACTGATATTGGCTGGTCACTGTGAAGTGCCGATGTCGGGGCAGGAGTAGGACGAACCGGGTGTTGCTTTGTACAGGGGACCCGGGTGTTGCTTTGTATAGGGGAGCCGAAACGAGCGGTGCACCAGT
>CM065720.1:3083705-3093705 GCA_033310375.1 Conus canariensis
GCGGCATGTCCAGATGCACAATAAGATGACTGCTAATACATCGAGGTTTGCCTTCAGCGTACACAGAATCTGAGAACTGACCTATTTTTGAACAGTTGTCTCCTCCGCCCCGCCCCCACCCCCGAGTGGTTTTAAGTGTTCGTCCAGTGTGCTAGCTGTCTACAATGAGAAAAGCCAACAGGCCCTTCGATCACTGTCGATTGAAGTTAGCAATAATATCCTGCCCAGGCAAATGACCCACTTTCCTCCGCTGCCCTCCTCCTATACCACCCCTCACTCCTCATCTCCTTGCCTCCCTCAATCCCTCTCTTGCTTTCCTAACCTTCTCTTGTCACCAAAACTTTGTAAGCTAGCACATCTCTCCTCTCTCTCTCTCTCTCTCTCTCTCTCTCTCTCTCTCTCTCTCCCAGCTCGTGCATGCGTGTCTATGTGTCTTTACTTCTTTCTCTATCTTTAAGTCTCCATTTTCTGCGTTATTGTTCCATGCGTACGTTTTCTCCTTATTAACAATCTCTCTCTCTCTCTCTCTCTCTCTCTCTCTCTCTCTCTCTCTCTCTCTCTCTCTTCTCTCTGTGGACTGGATGTAAAAAAGTACATAAGTGCTCATCTATTATCCTCGTAAATAAAGAATTTTGTCGTGTCTTGTTTGTCTGGTCTTCTTTTCTCTCTTTTCCTCTCTCTCTCTCTCTCTCTCTCTCTTAAATCGCTGAACTGGTGTCAATAATCACATGCGAAGTGGTTTGAACATCACCGTCCCCCGACACATACAAAGTACTCTCCCCTTCCTCCTCTCTCTCTCCCCTGTAGTTTGTTGCAGCCTATGTTTTATAAACACGATATTTCAGGGAAACTCGTTCGTTGATTAAAAGCATGTTCAAACGTATAAAGGCAAGTGTAAGATGTGGGGCAAAACTGACTGAAGTTCTGCACTGGTCAGCTAGTGTAAGGCGAGGGATGCTCTCAATCCGTTTTGTTTTCTTTGTTCATAAATGAGTTGACAATCACTGCTACTGAAAAGAGAAAACATGGTGTATACTTTTGTGAGGTACTTTGGAACTATTTATATTTGATTAACTGATAATGTAGTCCTTTTGTCTGAAACTGCGTTTGGTCTTCAAAATCAACAGTTTACATGACGCGACATTATCTTTTGGTCTTAAGGTTAAATATAGACAAAAAATAATATCAGTGTTTAGAAAGCGTGGTTATCTGAGAGCTAATGAACAATGGCTTTTGGATGTAAATAATAGGCCAATGTTTATAACAATTTGGGATTTTGTTTTCAACTCGACTGAGTTGAAATGCTGCTTATAGTGGTTTTGCTAGTAAAGCTAAACGCGCATATCTTTACTCATTAGAAGTTAAAAACAATGAACAATTTTCAGTAGAATTATTATGCAACATGTTTGATGTTCAGATACAGCCTATAGCACCGTTCGGGTCTGAAATATGGTGTCTGGATAAAACTGCTGTTTACTGTGATAAAGTACATGTGTTCGCTCTGAAGAAATTTCTCAGTGTAGACGTGCGGACACCAATTCATCTTGTGTTTGCTGATTTGAATGGATATGTTGTACATATTAATGCTGCTGTGAACTGAGTTCGACACTAGTTAAAGTTGACACGCATTGATACATACCGATTACCGAGGAACGCTTATGTAATGTATGCAGTTTAGTTAGACGAGAGAGAATCCAACACGTGGATGTCAAATATTTGTTGTTTTTTTTTTTATAATTCAGCTTTGGGTTTGTTTGGTTATATCAAGATGCGGGAGAAGTAAGAAATTTCGTGAGAGTTTTTTTTTTCAAACAAAGGCATACAGACTATACATGGCAAGAATGCAACGACCATCTCCACAACAGCGTTAGATTTAATGTGTATTGTACATTCAGTCATAATTCACACTGGGTTCAAACTTATCTGCTAACTAATACGGACAGACACCTGAACTATATAATGACTAACTGTCACTTTGGGGTATCAGATTTGACCTGTACGTTATTTCTATAGCAGAAATCATACATACTTTCATTTGCTATGTCCACTTTGTAAAGAAACTGAAGAAGATGAATTGGACTTTGTAGCATGTTGTCCTGATCTGTTTAACCTTAGAAAAGAATTAATAGCAGGACAATTATACGTAAGTCCTAATGCTTTCAAATTGAGCGTGTTGATGCCATCATATTGGAATGTTGTCATAAGAAATATCAGCATATTATACATGACCTTTCAGCAGAGAGAGAGAGAGAGAGAGGGGAGAGAGAGAGAGAGAGAGAGAGAGAGAGAGAGAGAGAGGGAGAGAGGGAGAGGGAGAGAGAGAGAGAGCATAAAAATCATAATATCATTTTGTTTGTCTTGCTATGTTAATTGTAATATGCACTTGTTTATGATGCACACATCCTTCATTAAGGGAAGCTGCCTTTGTATGAATAAATAATTGCCATTGTCATTGTCACCGTCATTCTCTCTCTCTCTCTCTCTCTCTGAGAGAGAGAGAGAGAGAGAGAGAGAGAGAGAGAGAGAGAGAGAGAGAGAGAGAGAGAGAGAGAGAGAGAGAAAGCGAACAAGGTCAACGATCGTTGATTATGTTCGCGAGATTTATTGTTTAGTTTTGTGTGTTTATGCATATACTGTATTTGACGATGCATTGATTTCTTTCCTTACTTATTTCATTTGCGATCAGTTTGATTTTGTTTTCACCCCCTCCCTCTGTTCCCATTGACACGGGCATGTGGCCTAGTTCAATTAAAACATTTGTCTTGTCTTGTCTTGTCTTGTCTTTTCTCTCTCTCTCTGTCTCTGTCATTAAGGGGCCTTGGCCTATTATATGAATAAGTCATCTGAATCTGAATCTCTGTCTCTGTCTGTATGAATGTCTGTTCTCTCTCTCTCTCTCTCTCCTCTCTCTCTCTCTCTCTCTCTCTCTCTCTCTCTCTCTATCTCTCTCTTTCTCTCCCTCTCTCCCTCCTTCCCTCTTCCTCTTTCTCTCACACACACAGATACACAAACAAACTATCAGCTGCCTACCTACCTACCTGCCCTACCTGCCTACTGCTCCTGCCTGCCTGCCTGCCTACCTACCTACCTACCTACCTGTCTGTCTGTCTGTCTATCTATCTATCTATCTATCTATCTATCTATCTATCTGTCTGTCTGTCTGTCTGTCTAACTATCTATCTAACTATTACATAAAAATATAAGATGTGTGTGGCACTTGAAAGCTGTAGTATTCCTGAAAATGTATGACTTCGTGGCCAGATACAAATTCCTAATAGTAACCTCACATACTTTATGTTCAGAGGGAAATAAAGCTAAATAATCATGCTGACCAGATCCTGAATTCTACTATCTGATCCAGATCTGCACCAAGATGGAAATGCTTCAACAGTGGCGTCATGTTATCTGTCCGTCAAGCCTACACAAAATGGCTTCATCAGATGTTGCGTCATCCAGTCTGCACTGACCCCTGTGGCCAGTCCCTTAATGCACTGTTTGACCCGGAAACCACTGGACGGATCGGCAAACACAATTGAAGGTGTGCGTGTTTGAGCCACACTCTTTATTTCCATCAAAATTGATAAAACAGGCTCAGTGGTTTTGCAGTGATCTTGCACACACACAAATAAAGAAAGAAGAATAAGAAAAAAAAAAGACATCCGCTCCCCCACCGCTTCCAAACAGACTCATTGTTTACAAACCGGCGGATGTGAACACAAGTTTAATCTCCCTAGCGGCGTCATGGAACCACAAACATCATGCAACCAAACCAAACCAAACCAAACCACACACACGACTAGAGAAACGAGCTACCTTTTCTGACTCACACGTGATGAATACGCACCACACGAAGATGAAGGACACAAAACCTTGGAGGGACGAATCAAGATATAGAGGAAAGAGGATTGGTATCTAACCTCGCCTTTTCTCTTTCTTCTTTTTCAGAACTCCGATAGCTCACCTCCAGGGAAGAAATTGTTCAACTGCCTGCACTGTCCTCTCAGTTACAAATAATTATATGCCAACTTCTTCTTGTCTGCTGTTCGGAGAGGTCGGCTACACGGCTACTTTGCTCGTAGCCTTCGGCTGTTGCGGAAACCATTGTGTCTTTGCTTCAAACTTGACAGCTTGATACTGTCACCGGTGAAGTGTGGTGAGCCAACAGTCACCACGTCAACAGAAGGCAGACAGCGCCATTTAGCTCGCGAGAGAGAGAGAGAGAGAGAGAGAGAAGAGAGAGAGAGGAGGAGTCCTGTAGGGCGCGCCATGGAACTACAACCAGTGAAACGCGAAGATACTGTTCCTGTCCACTCTTCATCTTTGGACAAACCACTGGGGATGAGACATGCAGATCTTGCTTGCATACCACAGAAAATCTAATGCATTACATAACAGCTACAGAGTACGGCCGTTGTGACAGAATCAGGAGTCATATCTACAGAGAGAGTTTGTGCACAGTGACAGGAGGTGATGTGTGTGTGTGTGTGTGTTTTTTTGTGTGTGTGTGTGTGTGTGTGTGTGTGTGTGTGTGGTGTGGTGTGTGTGTGTGTGTGTGTGTGTGTGTGTGTGTGTGTGTGGTGTGTGTGTGTGTGTGTGTGTGTGTGTGTGTGTGTGTGTCGTGTGTGTGTGCGTGTGTGAGTGCGCGCGCACGTGCGTGGGTGCGTGCATGTGTGTGTGTGTGCATGTGTGTGTGCGCGCGCGCGTGTGTGCAGTGGGGGGAGGGGGAGAAGGGGGGAGCTTTGTGGATAGTTCAGAACGGTTGGTGGAGAAAGGAATGAACGGAAGGCCGTCTGCCGACACTCTGACTCAGTGTTCTGTGACTGAAGGGACGCGTGATGCCAGTGAACTCATACCGGCAAACGCTTTGCTTCCAATTTCTCATTTCCTTGACTGACAGTCGAGTCTTAGTACTGACTCGCTCCAAATGCACGTCGACGAATAACATTCACGTATGTTACAGTACTGAAGGCACAGTTAGTAAGATTACTATTGGCCCCTACATTCCGACTAACAGCTTTCTCCAGCAAGACAGCACTGTTTGGGTTTACTAAGGTGAAGCGTTATCTTCTAGGACTTCTACGCATTATGTATGTTCATATTACCAGAAGAAAGGCGTTATAAGTATTTTCATCACGTATACATTCTTTTCCTAAACATTATGCCTCCTGCTTCCACACTCCCTCCGCCTTCCATTCATTTTACTTGGCATTTCAGGAACTGAGTCAAAAATGCGCTTGATATCACAGACATCTGATAAACAGTTCTTTTCAGCCTGTGAGATTCCAGCTCCATTTCAAATCTAGTCCCCATACACCACAAATGCTATCACTGGACTGTTGATAACGGTGCGTATTTCAACTGTCAGATTAGGCTGATCGACGTTTTGATATCAAATGTACGCACCTTTATTCTGTGGGGAAGAGTTTTTCCCCTTCTTGGTCCATGCTAGTGATAATGTTGCAACACATAGTCATCTATGTTTCCTGAACTGGATGACCCATAGTTCCTGTCACAGTGCAGAGAGAGAGAGAGAGAGAGAGAGAGAGAGAGAGAGAGAGAGAGAGAGAGAGAGAGAGAGAGAGAGAGAGAGAGAAGAGAACTTTTGTGAAGTTTAACACAGGAGGAACTGTTCAACGAAATGACTGTGCCAATATTTTCAACTTTGCCATTAGCTTTGGGCATACGTTACTTATAAGAAGTCCTATTTTACGCGGCATACACTATGCGTTCTGTTGTGAAATGCATCCACCTTGGATTCTCCTGGGATCAGCAGTATTTCTATCATTTTGATTCTCCCGGGATCAGCAGTATTTCTATCATTTTGATTCTCCCGGGATCAGCAGTATTTCTATCATTTTGATTCTCCCGGGATCAGCAGTATTTCTATCATTTTGATTCTCCCGGGATCAGCAGTATTTCTATCATTTTAGCTACAACTGACAAAGTATTTCGACAGCGATAGCCCTTTCTCCCCACCCCCACCCCCGTGCGAGTGCGCGATTGTGTGTGTGTGTGTGTGTGTGTGTGTGTGTGTGTGTGTGTGTGTGTGTGTGTGTGTGTGTGTGTGTGTGTGTTGTGTGTGTGTGTGTGTGTGTGTGTGTGTGTGGTGTGTGTGTGTGTGTGTGTGTGCGTGTGTGTGTGTGTGTGTGTGTGTGGTGTGTGTGTGTGTGTGCGTGTGTGTGCGTGTGTGTGTGTGTGTGTGTGTGTGTGGTGCGTGCGTGCGTGTGTGTGTGTGTGTGTGTGTGTGTGTGTGTGTGTGTGTGTGTGTGTGTGTGTGTGTGTGAGGGAAAGCAAACCAAAGTACGAATCGACACCCAAAACGGAGTCTAAAGTAACGCTTACATGATACTCTCACGGCTGAAAATGACCATTACGTTGCCATTTTCCCGCCTAAGTCACACCTGGGAGCATTGTTTCATGCATTTTGTATGAGGGGCATTTGTGACATCTGAAAGAGACAAATTTGGCGAAAATCCATCTGCCTGTTTTGTATAGTGTACTGAATAAGCGTTGCTATGCTCTCTCTCTCTCTCTCTTTTTTTTTTTTTTTTTTTTTAAATATATCTACTACATTTTGTACTTGCAGCCTCCCGCAGCAGCTGGCGATGTGTCCTTGGGCAGAGTGGCGGGGGAAGGCAACATCTATCGTTCTGACACGTTGGGCTGTGCTAGTGCTGATGACTGCAGAGCAAAGGCCCATGTTACATTTCTCTACATATACAAACACATACACAGACACGAAGAAGATGCACATACATAAACAGGCACACACACACACACGCACACACACACACACACACACACACACACACACACACACACAAGAGAGAGAAGAGAGGAGAGAGAGAGAGAGAGAGAGAGAGAGAGAAAATGCAGACGCACGCAAAGAAAACCGAAACAGGATGATTATTTGGACTCACATTGATGACACATGTAAGTCCAAAAGTGAAACAATACGGATGGATTCCACTCTTAACTCCGACATGATATCATGTACATTTTATTGTACGTCAAGCATACTATAATTTTCAGCATTCGCTATGCATAAACACGTGATGAAATGAAACCAAGTGGGTTTTAGCTCATGCCTGCGTAATGTATGCGGCGTTGTTTGTCAGTAATGATACTAATTTATCTATATTTTTGTAAATGGAATACATTTTAAAATCAGAGAAAGCCACGGTATTTTTTCGTCACTTTCCATATCTGTTTGTCAGTTCTGTACGGAGGAAGAAGTGGGTCTGTCGCTCAGTTCTGTAACAAACCGTTCGTCATGTCCACTGTCCGAAACATCCTCACAATTCCAAAGCTAGATCTTCCTTCGCTCTGTAAGCTCGACATTCTTTTGCATGATCATCATGTCATAAATGTTTGATGTGAGCGAGTCAATGGAAGTTTGAAAACAATGCATTTCACAAATGATTTTATAGTCAATGGCAATTGTCATGTTTGCTACACGAAACACTGTTGAATCAATGCATCGGCATATGAGAAAAAAAAAAAAGCAAACGAACGTACTTATTTAACTTGTAAATCTATGTTTCATTCCCAAATTCCAGCAGCATATGAAAGTAAGGGTACATTTCATTAAAAAATAAACAAAAGTGTAGCCCATTCCGACGTAACTATTGAACTTCCAAATGGCTTCATTGTCATTTAATTTTTCTTCATTTTGGAAAGAATTGTCACCCTAAGTTTGTACACTGCAGGAACATGTCATGGGTTCCCCCCCCCCCCCCCCCCCTTTTTTATTTTTTATTTTACTTTTTTCTTTTTTTTTGTGCTTACTTTATGAAAAAGAGCTAGACGTTGGCCGTACCATCCCTCCTTTGATGACGTTGGCCGTACCATCCCTCCTTTGATGACGTTGGCCGTACCATCCCTCCTTTGATGACGTTGCTGTCCATCCCTCCTTTGAGACGTTGGCCGTACCATCCCTCCTTTGATGACGTTGGCCGTACCATCCCTCCTTTGATGACGTGGTACCTCCCTCCTTTGTGACGTTGCCGTACACTTTTTTTCTACCTCCCTCCTTTGATGACGTTGGCCGTACCATCCCTCCTTTGATGACGTTGGCCGTACCATCCCTCTTTGATGACGTTGGCCTTTGATGCCACCATCCTCTTGATGACGTTGCCGTACCATCCCTCCTTTGATGCAGATAGTGCACTGTGGTGCATAGTGTCTCTCGTGGATTTTTTTCCTGCCCCCCCCCCCCTCCCTTTCCAATGAAAATTCTATTTCAATTTCACGCATCTTAGGTAATGGCCACAATATCTTGATGAGATTAACAAATGAAATGGCAAAGGGTTCAAAGTCAGTGCCTATTACTAACTATACGTAGGACATACCTAAACACTTCAGCATACAGTAAAGTATATTTGTAATGTAACAAAAATTGCAAAAGGTGTATTTAATAATGCAAAACACACACACACGCACGCACGCACGCACGCACGCACGCACGCACGCACGCACGCACGCACACACCACACAACACACACACAAAACACACACACACACACACACACACACACAACACACACACACACACACACACACGTGGAATCCCTCGTGGATTCTTGTTTCTTTGGAGCTGTGTAGGTTAACATTAGTTAACGATTTCAGAATTTCACTGACACCCCTCTTTTTTCAATCTATTTCAGCACAGTTCCTTACAATGCTGTCTTCATTTTGCTGAAGCAGTCATCCATTAGTGTTTGTATTAATTAAACATGTTAACCCTATAACTCTCATTTTGCTGAAGCAATCATCCGTTAGTGTTTGCATTAATTAAACATGTTAACCCTATAACTCTTGTTCTGCGGTACGTGGGATCCACCCTCTCTGAAGATGATGGTTTATTTCATCAACGATGTTTATGTTTAAGCGCCCTTTCGTTATAAATGCCTGCTGCTTCCTTTTTTTTCAAAAGTTTTAGTTGGTTTTGCAATCCCATAACTGTTCCAGACAGAATGATATCAGTGTCAGCAAACAGAACTGGACTTCTTTAACGTCTTCCAATACATTCCTGCGGGGGGGGGGAGAGAGAGAGAGAGAGAGAGAGAGAGAGAGAGAGAGAGAGAGAGAGAGAGAGGAGAGAGAGAGAGAGAGGAGAGGTGTGTGAGAGAGAGTGTGAGAGAGAGTGTGGGTGTGTGTGTGTGTGTGTAGAGAGAGAGAGAGAGAGAGAGAGAGAGAGAGAGAGAGAGAGAGAGAGAGAGAGGGTGGGGTTGAGGATTTCAAGCCATATTGATCCCCAAACTAACACTTTGCATGTGATCAGAGAAACAGATGTGTTCCAAACCTCATGAATATTCCTCACGGGACCCGAGGCAGTAATGGCCGCCCACTAAGCATGCATGTGCAAACACACATGTCCCCTTCTTGTGTAGAGAAGTTCAAATTAAAGCAATCAACTGCCCCGTGACTGAAATGTAAAGTGCCCATGACTGAAATCGTTTGTTTACATTTTTTGTGTGTGCAGAGGGTACAAAAAAATGATTAATCGCCTGAACACTCCTTAAAAAAAGCAGGTGTTTTAAAATGTAATATTCATTAGAACCCAAACAAAAAGATAACCTGACACAGGAAAGAAGTAAACAAAGTGGAGAAGATAACCTGACACAGGAAAGAAGTAAACAAAGTGGAGCATAAAAACAAACTAACACGCGCTCTCAAAGGAGTCTGACCATATATATTCAAGACACCACAACCATTTATGGCGTACTTCAGGAGCGTTCAGCACTGCTTCCCTCACAGAGCACCGTCTTTCTGGGGAAACGTCAAGATGCTCTGCAATTCCAGCTAGGGGATGGAATCCTTGTGAGAAGCATTCAGACATCAGGCGGGAAATGGCCGAGGGGGAAGAAGAAGAAGAAGAAGAAGAAGAAGAAGAAGAAGAAGAAGAAGAAGAAGAAGAAGAAGAAGAAGAAGAGAGAGAGAGAGAGAGAGAGAGAGAGAGAGAGAGATGTCATGGTGGGCTGGGGTGGAGGGTGGATTC
>CM065720.1:3101205-3116205 GCA_033310375.1 Conus canariensis
CAAAAAAATGAAGAGGTGGATTTGTGTAAGTGTGTGTGTGTGTGTGTGGGGGGGGGGGGGAAGGGAAGAAAAAAGGACAAAAAAAGAAAGAAAGTGACCGCCTTAGGTGCTCCGTTGGTCCTATAACTGATGCCGCCAAAACAAAAACAAAAACAAAACAAAACAAAAAAGAAAAAAAAAAAAAAAAGAAACTGCTTTTTGGTCCACAAATCCATCTTTCCACCAAAGTCCATTAAAACTGGCTGCGCATGTTTCCTGTAATCCTGCTAACACACAGACAAACTTACAGTCACAGGTGAACACCATGTCACTTCCGTATCCCAGGTGACAATAATGCTCCAACACTTTCTGGCCAGAATAGTCATTCGTAAACAACGTACAAGTAGGATAACTCTTGCTCTTATGAAAAAAAAAAAACCAGTAGTGATGTCTCCTTCTATGTTCTAAGCGCTTGCTAGACGATTTGGTACTGAAAGCAGCATTCGTTTGGAGCTATGGGCGTGTAATTCTTTCCTCATGGGAGCATTAGTTACCCTACTTGTTCATTATTTACTTTCTGACCAGATTAAAACAAAAACAAAACATACGTGACCCTACCCCACTACCCCAAGTGGAGACTAGAAGAGTTGCAAAAATGAATAAAAAAAAAACAAAACAGGGAGGAAAAGGTAATCCAAGGGAAAGATTAACCAAACGTTTCAGACCTTAGACCCTTTTTCAATGATAAAGAACGATGAGAACATAGCAATTTGAAAGAAGGAAAGGTGAACATAAATCATGGTGAAAGCAAACTCAAGCAAGTGGCTGCAGGGCCGAGTAGAAAATCAGATGTGTTAGTTGAAAGGAACAAGATGCAAAGCATATAAACGTACTCCCAGTTTATCTTGAATACGCGTGAGATATTCCATAAAGAGGAAAAACCGTTTTGGCCCGTTATAGCCGTTTGTAACGGCTATTCTGGTAAACATCGGCCATCATCTGTGACCCATAATGAACATACCTACAAATTTCAGAAAGATCGGTCGAGTACTTTCTGAGATATTCCATAAAAAAGAAAAATGGCTATAACGGTAAAATAAAACATCGGGCATCATCCGTGACCCATAATGAACATGCCTACACATTTTCAGAAAGATCGGCCAAGTACTTTCTGAGATATTCCATAAAAAGAAAAACCGTTATGGCCCATTATAGCCGTTAGTAACGGTAGAATAACACATCGGGCATGATCCGTGACCCTTAATGAACATGCTTACAAATTTTCAGAGAGATTGGCCCAGTAGTTTTGTCTGGAGCGAGTGGAACACATTTTGACCACGAACGGACAGACAGACAGACAGAAGACAGACAGACAGACAGACAGACAACACACACACACACACACACACACACACACACACACACACACACACACACACACACAAACAGCATTTCTTCGTTCCCATTGTAAAGTACTCCCTGTTCTATAAGAACTGGGAGTGCAAAAAAGAAAAGTGAAGTTGAAGAGAGAGAGAGAAACGGAAACGGAAAGTTTATTCATGCATAGGCCATTGCCCCTCATGAAGGGGTACATAACTTCTATACACAAATGCATAATTAACAACATATTTAGTATCTAATCAAGAAACCAGAACAGAACGCAACTTGAATGCTTTGTAAAGATAAATAGACAGTTGTTTCACAGTTTCTTTATGCTCTGTTGCCATAAGCAATGCAAGTCTAAATTTATTTGGATCTGCATAAAATTTACTAGGTATATACTGTGTTCTTAAGTCACTCAAAACAGAACAACATAAGACAAAATGAACATCATCTTCTTTTTCATTTTTGCAAAGCGGACATTTTAAGTCAGCATTAGTATGTGTTTTGTAACGTAAACGATGTTGCGCTATTTCAGAAATGCCCAGAGAGAGAGAGAGAGAGAGAGAGAGAGAGAGGAGAGAGAGAGAGAGGAGAGAGAGAGAGAGGAGCTGACCTCCATCTTTTGCCATACAGAAAGCAGAGGCTAGAAGACTGCGAAAGAGGCAGATTCTGTTGTGGTTTCAGTGAGCGGCTCAGACGAAAGGAGGGGCGATTACAGGGAGAAACGTGTTAGGGGTGTTAGGGTGGTCAGATTACGGAACAAAGCCGAAACACCGAGTGGTAAAGGTGACAGAGACAGCAGAGATAATGAACCCCGGAGCTGGAAGCGCGTTTTCGCTGACCACGCTTGTCTGGTCTGGTCAGAGTGTTATGTGTTATCTAGTCCATTTTGTGGCGAAAATGTATGAGGGAAGACCGTGCTAGAGATTGCAATATGTCTATGAGATAATTGTTGTTTTATTATTTTGTATCTTAGAGGTATTGTCATTCAGGTGGTGCTATATTTTGTAAGTTTATCCATGCACCTTAATGAAGTGTACTGATATCGGAAAGGATGGGAGGCAATAAATTTGGAGCACAGCGTGGGCTGAGCACCGGGGGCTTGAGTCACGAGAGGTGTCAGACTGTTATGTGTAAAAAAAACAACAACTGAGACTCAGAGGTGTCAGACTGACATGTGTAAGAAACTCATACACAGAGATGTCAGACTGATATGTGTAAGAAACTCAGACACAGAGGTGTCAGGTTGATCTGTGTAAGAAACTCAGACACAGAGGTGTCAGACTGACATGTGTAAGAAACTCACACACAGAGATGTCAGACTGATATGTGTAAGAAACTCAGACACAGAGGTGTCAGGTTGATCTGTGTAAGAAACTCATACACAGAGGTGTCCGACTGACATGTGTAAGAAACTCAGACGCAGAGGTGTCAGGTTGATCTGTGTAAGCAACTCATACACAGAGGTGTCAGACCGATATGTGTAAGAAACTCATACACAGAGGTGTCAGGCTGACATGTGTAGAAACTCATACACAGAGGTGTCAGGCTGACATGTGTAAGAAACTCAGACGCAGAAGTGTCAGGTTGATCTGTGTAAGAAACTCATACACAGAGGTGTCAGACTGATATGTGTAAGAAACTCATACACACAGGTGTCAGACCGATATGTGTAAGAAACTCATACACAGAGGTGTCAGACCGATATGTGTAAGAAACTCATACACAGAGGTGTCAGACGAATAAGGAAGGGGAATCTCTAAAAAGGACTGGAGAAGGAGGCACGATCAATATGTGACGGAGGAGAGAACATCTATTAAAGGCCAGAGCCCCGAATGACACGACTGAAAAAGACTGCAAATATAACTTACAGAGACGGACAAGCAATGCCAGAGCACCTTATAGAGACGGACAAGCACTGCCAGGGCACCTTACAGAGACGGTAAGCACTGCCAGGGCACCTTACAGGATGACAAGCACTGCCAGGGCACCTTATAGAGACGGGGACAAGCACTGCCAGGGCACCTTATAGAGATGGACAAACACTGCCAGGACACCTTATAGAGACGGACAAACACTGTCAGGGCACCTTACAGAGATGGACAAGCACTGCCAGGGCACCTTACAGAGACGGATAAGCACTGCCAGGGCACCTTACAGAGACGGACAAGCACTGCCAGGCACCTTACAGAGACGGACAAGCACTGCCAGGGCACCTTACAGAGACGGATAAGCACTGCCAGGGCACCTTACAGAGACGGACAAGCACTGCCAGGGCACCTTACAGACACGGACAAGCACTGCCAAGGCACCTTATAGAGACGGACAAGCACTGCCAGGGCACCTTACAGAGACGAACAAGCACTGCCAGGACACCTTACAGAGACGGACAAGCACTGCCAGGGCACCTTACAGAGACGGACAAGCACTGCCAGGGCACCTTACAGAGACGGACAAGCACTGCCAGGACACCTTACAGATACGGACAAGCACTGCCAGGGCACCTTACAGAGACGGACAAGCTCTACCAGGGTACCTTACAGAGACGGACAAGCACTGCCAGGGCACCTTACGGAGACGGACAAGCTCTACCAGGGTACCTTACAGAGACGGACAAGCACTGCCAGGGCACCTTACAGAGACGGACAAGCACTGCCAGGGCACCCTACAGAGACGGACGGACAAGCTCTGCCAGGGCACCCTACAGAGACGGACAAGCTCAGCAGCCGCCGTGGCGAAGTGGTTAGCGTCGCGGACTCCCGGCTGGGAGGTCGTGGGTTCGAATCCCATCAGAGTCATGTGGGTTTTTCTGCCCCGACCGGCTCCTACCCAGAGTTGAGTTTGCTGCGGACTCAGTTGGGAAGATTGGGACAAACAGTCGAGTTTCATCCACTTAATGGATGCGTTTCTGAGAGTGTTGCTCAAATTTCCTGACCAACACTGCAGGTGCCTGTATCTCTCGGGCCTGATTTGACGCCGGGATATATTATGAAAGGAAGCGTAGAGTACAGCCCTGTCATGTAGTCTCAGACCGAAATGGAAATCCGTAGCATCATCTTAATCATCCTCATTCTCATCGATCAGCATAAAAAAAAGTCTCAAATTCTGTGGCCCTTCATGCCCTGCTCTCATGGTGACCTCAGTTTCGATGTCCTCTCCTCGTCTGTGGCCTTGGTTCCGTCGAGGTCACCGGTATCGGCGAGTCCATGGGGGCTGTCGTTGGACGGACGTGGTGGCACCCTCCGGAGGGAGAGCTCACTCACGCCGGCTCCGCGACTAAGCAATTATTGTCGTCAGTAGGGGGCTTAGTAGGTGGTGTCCTGCGTATGTTAGATCAGAACAGGCGCCACTGAACACCACCGAAGTGACTCGGCAGCAGTGCAGTGTCTTCTCCGGTGGGTTGCCGCTTGACGACTTGACATTGACTGCTCCCTGTGGATTGTCGGTGCCGGGGCTGCGGCGGGGCTGACCGGGCTGTGGCTGTGGATGGGGTGTCGGAATGAGCGGCGTGTGTGCACTGCCTCTGAGGTGGCGCAGAGGTTGGGACAGCAAAAAAAAAAAAAAAAAAAAAAAAAAAAAAAAGAGACGGACAAGCTATGCCAGGGCACCTTACAGATACGGACAAGCACTGCCAGGGCACCTTACAGAAATGGACAAGCACTGTCAGGGCACCTTACAGAAACGGACAAGCACTGCCAGGGCACCTTACAGAGACGGACAAGCACTGCCAGCAGGTACCTTACAGAGATAGACAAGCACTGCCAGGGCACCTTACAGAGACGGTCAAGCACTGCCAGGGCACCTTACAGAGACGGACAAGCACTGCCAGCACTGCCAGGGCACCTTACAGAGACAGACATGCACTGCCAGCAGGTACCTTACAGATATGGACAAGCACTGCCAGGGCACCTTACAGATACGGATAAGCACTGCCAGGGCACCTTATAGAGACGGACAAGCTCTGCCAGGGCACCTTACAGAGATGGACAAGCACTGCCAGGGCACCTTACAGAGACAGACAAGCACTGCCAGGGCACCTTACAGAGACAGACAAGCACTGCCAGGGCACCTTACAGAGACAGACAAGCTCTGCCAGGGCACCTTACAGAGACGGACAAGCACTGCCAGGGCACCTTACAGAGACGGACAAGCACTGCCAGGGCACCTTACAGAGACGGACAAGCACTGCCAGGGCACCTTACAGAGACAGACAAGCTCTGCCAGGGCACCTTACAGAGACGGACAAGCACTGCCAGGGCACCTTACAGAGACGGACAAGCACTGCCAGGGCACCTTACAGAGACGTGATGAGGAAGCTGAAGAAGGGACAGCTCAGAATGTCGTGTGGAGAGCAACGTGGTGAGAGAGACATGTATGATGAAATGCCTGATGAGTCGACCAATATATAGCAACGTGGTGATAGAGACATGTATGATGCTATGCCTGATGAGTCGACCAATATATAGCAACGTGGTGAGAGAGACATGTATGATGATATGCCTGATGAGTCGACCAATATATAGCAACGTGGTGATAGAGACATGTATGATGATATGCCTGATGAGTCGACCAATATATAGCAACGTGGTGATAGAGACATGTATGATGATATGCCTGATGAGTCGACCAATATATAGCAACGTGGTGATAGAGACCTGCATGATGATATGCCTGATAAGTCGACCAATATATAGCAACATGATGATATGCCTGATAAGTCGACCAATATATAGCAACGTGAGACATGTATGATGATATGCCTGATGAGTCGACCAATATATATAGCAACGTGGTGATAGAGACCTGCATGATGAGTCGACCGATATATAGCAACGTGGTGATAGAGACCTGCATGATGATATGCCTGATGAGTCGACCGATATATAGCAACGTGGTGATAGATACATGCATGATGATATGCCTGATGAGTCGACCAATATATAGCAACGTGGTGATAGAGACCTGCATGATGATATACCTGATGAGTCGACCAATATATAACAACGTGGTGATAGAGACCTGTATGATGAGTCGACCAATATATAGCGACGTGGTGATAGAGACATGTATGATGATATGCCTGATGAGTCGACCAATATATAGCAACGTGGTGATAGAGACATGTATGATGATATGCCTGATGAGTCGACCAATATATAGCAACGTGGTGATAGAGACATGTATGATGATATGCCTGATGAGTCGACCAATATATAGCGACGTGGTGATAGAGGCATGTATGATGATATGCCTGATGAATCGACCAATATATAGCAACGTGGTGATAGAGACATGTATGATGATATGCCTGATGAGTCGACCAATATATAGCAACGTGGTGATAGAGACATGTATGATGATATGCCTGATGAGTCGACCAATATATAGCAACGTGGTGATAGAGACATGTATGATGATATACCTGATGAGTCGACCAATATATAGCAACGTGGTGATAGAGACATGTATGATGATATGCCTGATGAGTCGACCAATATATAGCAACGTGGTGATAGAGACATGTATGATGATATGCCTGATGAGTCGACCAATATATAGCAACGTGGTGATAGAGACATGTATGATGATATGCCTGATGAGTCGACCAATATATAGTGACGTGGTGATAGAGACCTGCATGATGATATGCCTGATGAGTCGACCAATATATAGCAACGTGGTGATAGAGACATGCATGATGATATGCCTGATGAGTCGACCAATATATAGCAACGTGGTGATAGAGACCTGCATGATGATATGCCTGATGAGTCGACCAATATATAGCGACGTGGTGATAGAGACATGCATGATGATATGCCTGATGAGTCGACCAATATATAGCGACGCGGTGATAGAGACCTGCATGATGATATGCCTGATGAGTCGACCAATATATAGCGACGTGGTGATAGAGACATGTATGATGATATGCCTGATGAGTCGACCAATATATAGCGACGTGGTGATAGAGACCTGCATGATGATATGCCTGATGAGTCGACCAATATATAGCAACGTGGTGATAGAGACATGTATGATGATATGCCTGATGAGTCGACCAATATATAGCGACGTGGTGATAGAGACATGTATGATGATATGCCTGATGAGTCGACCAATATATAGCGACGTGGTGATAGAGACATGTATGATGATATGCCTGATGAGTCGACCAATATATAGTAACGTGGTGATAGAGACATGTATGATGATATGCCTGATGAGTCGACCAATATTAGCGACGTGGTGATAGAGACATGTATGATGATATGCCTGATGAGTCGACCAATATATAGCGACGTGGTGATAGAGACATGTATGATGATATGCCTGATGAATCGACCAATATATAGCAACGTGGTGATAGAGACATGTATGATGATATGACTGATGAGTCGACCAATATATAGCGACGTGGTGATAGAGACATGTATGATGATATGCCTGATGAGTCGACCAATATATAGCAACGTGGTGATAGAGACATGTATGATGATATGCCTGATGAGTCGACCAATATATAGCGACGTGGTGATAGGGACATGTATGATGATATGCCTGATGAGTCGACCAATATATAGCGACGTGGTGATAGAGACCTGCATGATGATATGCCTGATGCGTCGACCAATATATAGCAACGTGGTGATAGAGACCTGCATGATGATATGCCTGATGAGTCGACGAATATATAGCGACGTGGTGATAGAGACATGTATGATGATATGCCTGATGAGTCGACCAATATATAGCGACGTGGTGATAGAGACCTGCATGATGATATGCCTGATGAGTCGACCAATATATAGCGACGTGGTGATAGAGACCTGCATGATGATATGCCTGATGAGTCGACCAATATATAGCGACGTGGTGATAGAGACCTGCATGATGATATGCCTGATGAGTCGACCAATATATAGCGACGTGGTGATAGAGACATGTATGATGATATGCCTGATGAGTCGACCAATATATAGCGACGTGGTGATAGAGACCTGCATGATGATATGCCTGATGAGTCGACCAATATATAGCGACGTGGTGATAGAGACCTGCATGATGATATGCCTGATGAGTCGACCAATATATAGCGACGTGGTGATAGAGACATGTATGATGATATGCCTGATGAGTCGACCAATATATAGCGACGTGGTGATAGAGACCTGCATGATGATATGCCTGATGAGTCGACCAATATATAGCGACGTGGTGATAGAGACCTGCATGATGATATGCCTGATGAGTCGACCAATATATAGCGACGTGGTGATAGAGACATGTATGATGATATGCCTGATGAGTCGATCAATATATAGCGACGTGGTGATAGAGACCTGCATGATGATATGCCTGATGAGTCGACCAATATATAGCGATGTGGTGATAGAGACCTGCATGATGATATGCCTGATGAGTCGACCAATATATAGCGACGTGGTGATAGAGACATGTATGATGATATGCCTGATGAGTCGACCAATATATAGCGACGTGGTGATAGAGACCTGCATGATGATATGCCTGATGAGTCGACCAATATATAGCGACGTGGTGATAGGGACATGTATGATGATATGCCTGATGAATCGACCAATATATAGCGACGTGGTGATAGGGACATGTATGATGATATGCCTGATGAGTCGACCAATATATAGCGACGTGGTGATAGAGACATGCATGATGATATGCCTGATGAGTCGACCAATATATAGCGACGTGGTGATAGGGACATGTATGATGATATGCCTGATGAATCGACCAATATATAGCGACGTGGTGATAGAGACATGTATGATGATATGCCTGATGAGTCGACCAATATATAGCGACGTGGTGATAGAGACATGTATGATGATATGCCTGATGAGTCGACCAATATATAGCAACGTGGTGATAGAGACATGTATGATGATATGCCTGATGAATCGACAAATATATAGCGACGTGGTGATAGGGACATGTATGATGATATGCCTGATGAATCGACCAATATATAGCGACGTGGTGATAGGGACATGTATGATGATATGCCTGATGAGTCAACCAATATATAGCGACGTGGTGATAGAGACCTGCATGATGATATGCCTGATGAGTCGACCAATATATAGCGACGTGGTGATAGAGACCTGCATGATGATATGCCTGATGAGTCGACCAATATATAGCAACGTGGTGATAGAGACATGTATGATGATATGCCTGATGAGTCGACCAATATATAGCGACGTGGTGATAGAAACATGTATGATGATATGCCTGATGAGTCGACCAATATATAGCGACGTGGTGATAGAGACATGCATGATGATATGCCTGATGAGTCGACCAATATATAGCGACGTGGTGATAGGGACATGTATGATGATATGCCTGATGAATCGACCAATATATAGCGACGTGGTGATAGGGACATGTATGATGATATGCCTGATGAGTCGACCAATATATAGCGACGTGGTGATAGAACATGTATGATGATATGCCTGATGATATCGACCAATATATAGCGACGTGGTGATAGGGACATGTATGATGATATGCCTGATGAATCGACCAATATATAGCGACGTGGTGATAGGGACATGTATGATGATATGCCTGATGAGTCGACCAATATATAGCGACGTGGTGATAGAGACCTGCATGATGATATGCCTGATGAATCGACCAATATATAGCGACGTGGTGATAGAGACCTGCATGATGATATGCCTGATGAATCGACCAATATATAGCGACGTGGTGATAGGGACATGTATGATGATATGCCTGATGAATCGACCAATATATATCGACGTGGTGATAGGACATGTATGATGATATGCCTGATTAGTCGACCAATATATAGCGACGTGGTGATAGAGACATGCATGATTATATGCCTGATGAGTCGACCAATATATAGCAACGTGGTGATAGAGACATGCATGATGATATACCTGATGAGTCGACCAATATATAGCGACGTGGTGATAGAGACCTGCATGATGATATGCCTGATGAGTCGACCAATATATAGCGACGTGGTGATAGAGACATGTATGATGATATGCCTGATGAGTCGACCAATATATAGCAACGTGGTGATAGAGACATGTATGATGATATGCCTGATGAATCGACCAATATATATAGCGACGTGGTGATAGGGACATGTATGATGATATGCCTGATGAATCGACCAATATATAGCGACGTGGTGATAGGGACATGTATGATGATATGCCTGATGAGTCGACCAATATATAGCAACGTGGTGATAGAGACCTGCATGATGATATGCCTGATGAGTCGACCAATATATAGCGACGTGGTGATAGAGACCTGCATGATGATATGCCTGATGAATCGACCAATATATAGCGACGTGGTGATAGGGACATGTATGATGATATGCCTGATGAATCGACCAATATATAGCGACGTGGTGATAGGGACATGTATGATGATATGCCTGATGAGTCGACCAATATATAGCGACGTGGTGATAGAGACATGCATGATGATATGCCTGATGAGTCGACCAATATATAGCAACGTGGTGATAGGGACATGTATGATGATATGCCTGATGAGTCGACCAATATATAGCGACGTGGTGATAGAGACATGTATGATGATATGCCTGATGAGTCGACCAATATATAGCAACGTGGTGATAGAGACATGTATGATGATATGCCTGATGAATCGACCAATATATAGCGACGTGGTGATAGGGACATGTATGATGATATGCCTGATGAATCGACCAATATATAGCGACGTGGTGATAGGGACATGTATGATGATATGCCTGATGAGTCGACCAATATATAGCAACGTGGTGATAGAGACCTGCATGATGATATGCCTGATGAGTCGACCAATATATAGCGACGTGGTGATAGAGACCTGCATGATGATATGCCTGATGAATCGACCAATATATAGCGACGTGGTGATAGGGACATGTATGATGATATGCCTGATGAATCGACCAATATATAGCGACGTGTGATAGGGACATGTATGATGATATGCCTGATGAGTCGACCAATATATAGCGACGTGGTGATAGAGACATGCATGATGATATGCCTGATGAGTCGACCAATATATAGCAACGTGGTGATAGGGACATGTATGATGATATGCCTGATGAATCGACCAATATATAGCGACGTGGTGATAGAGACATGTATGATGATATGCCTGATGAGTCGACCAATATATAGCGACGTGGTGATAGAGACATGTATGATGATATGCCTGATGAGTCGACCAATATATAGCAACGTGGTGATAGAGACATGTATGATGATATGCCTGATGAATCGACAAATATATAGCGACGTGGTGATAGGGACATGTATGATGATATGCCTGATGAATCGACCAATATATAGCGACGTGGTGATAGGGACATGTATGATGATATGCCTGATGATCAACCAATATATAGCGACGTGGTGATAGAGACCTGCATGATGATATGCCTGATGAGTCGACCAATATATAGCGACGTGGTGATAGAGACCTGCATGATGATATGCCTGATGAGTCGACCAATATATAGCAACGTGGTGATAGAGACATGTATGATGATATGCCTGATGAGTCGACCAATATATAGCGACGTGGTGATAGAGAACATGTATGATGATATGCCTGATGAGTCGACCAATATATAGCGACGTGGTGATAGAGACATGCATGATGATATGCCTGATGAGTCGACCAATATATAGCGACGTGGTGATAGGGACATGTATGATGATATGCCTGATGAATCGACCAATATATAGCGACGTGGTGATAGGGACATGTATGATGATATGCCTGATGAGTCGACCAATATATAGCGACGTGGTGATAGAGACATGTATGATGATATGCCTGATGAATCGACCAATATATAGCGACGTGGTGATAGGGACATGTATGATGATATGCCTGATGAATCGACCAATATATAGCGACGTGGTGATAGGGACATGTATGATGATATGCCTGATGAGTCGACCAATATATAGCGACGTGGTGATAGAGACCTGCATGATGATATGCCTGATGAGTCGACCAATATATAGCGACGTGGTGATAGAGACCTGCATGATGATATGCCTGATGAATCGACCAATATATAGCGACGTGGTGATAGGGACATGTATGATGATATGCCTGATGAATCGACCAATATATATCGACGTGGTGATAGGGACATGTATGATGATATGCCTGATGAGTCGACCAATATATAGCGACGTGGTGATAGAGACATGCATGATATATGCCTGATGAGTCGACCAATATATAGCAACGTGGTGATAGAGACATGCATGATGATATACCTGATGAGTCGACCAATATATAGCGACGTGGTGATAGAGACCTGCATGATGATATGCCTGATGAGTCGACCAATATATAGCGACGTGGTGATAGAGACATGTATGATGATATGCCTGATGAGTCGACCAATATATAGCAACGTGGTGATAGAGACATGTATGATGATATGCCTGATGAATCGACCAATATATAGCGACGTGGTGATAGGACATGTATGATGATATGCCTGATGAATCGACCAATATATAGCGACGTGGTGATAGGGACATGTATGATGATATGCCTGATGAGTCGACCAATATATAGCAACGTGGTGATAGAGACCTGCATGATGATATGCCTGATGAGTCGACCAATATATAGCGACGTGGTGATAGAGACCTGCATGATGATATGCCTGATGAATCGACCAATATATAGCGACGTGGTGATAGGGACATGTATGATGATATGCCTGATGAATCGACCAATATATAGCGACGTGGTGATAGGGACATGTATGATGATATGCCTGATGAGTCGACCAATATATAGCGACGTGGTGATAGAGACATGCATGATGATATGCCTGATGAGTCGACCAATATATAGCAACGTGGTGATAGAGACATGCATGATGATATCCTGATGAGTCGACCAATATATAGCGACGTGGTGATAGAGACCTGCATGATGATATGCCTGATGAGTCGACCAATATATAGCGACGTGGTGATAGAGACCTGCATGATGATATGCCTGATGAGTCGACCAATATATAGCAACGTGGTGATAGAGACATGTATGATGATATGCCTGATGAGTCGACCAATATATAGCGACGTGGTGATAGAGACCTGCATGATGATATGCCTGATGAGTCGACCAATATATAGCAACGTGGTGATAGAGACATGTATGATGATATGCCTGATGAGTCGACCAATATATAGCGACGTGGTGATAGAGACCTGCATGATGATATGCCTGATGAGTCGACCAATATATAGCGACGTGGTGATAGAGACATGTATGATGAGTCGACCAATATATAGTGTGTAATTGGGGGAATAATGGGGCTAGAAGAGAAAAGGAAGTGTGTGTGGTGTTGTGTGTGTGTGTGTTGGTGTGGTGTGGTGTGTGTGTGTGTGTCTGTGGGTGTGTATGAGCGTATGCATGAGCGCGCGCGCGCGCGCGCGCGCGTGTGGTGGTGTGTGTGTGTGTGTGTGCGTGTGTGTGTGTGTGTGTGTGTGTGTGTGTGTGTGTGTGTGTGTGTGTGTGTATGTATGGGTGTGCAGAGCGTGTGTGCATGAGTGTGTGTGTTGTGTGGTGTGTGTGTGTGTGGTGTGTGTGTGTGTGTGTGTGTGTGTGTGTGTATGAACGTGTGCATGCGTGTTTTGCGTGTGTGTGTGTGTGTGTGTGTTGTGTGTGTGGTGTGTGTGGTGTGTGTGTGTGTGGTGTGTGTGGTGTATGTGTGTGTGTGTGTGTGTGGGGTGTGTGTGTGTCTGTATTGCATTGTGAATGCTCTGTGTAGTATATTTTAGTATGAATCTAAGAGCAGAGCATTTCGTATAGTCACGTCCAATAATCATGCCCGCATCGAGTTACATAATATTGTCTGATCAAAAGCGTCGTGTCCTGTGCTATATGGATTGCCTGGCAAGAAATAATGATTCAGTATGGTGTGAAAAACTCCCATGGTTGAGCCACATCTCTACACCACACAAGGCTCGCATAAAATTGATTGTTTATGATCTCTCTTCTACACATCGGACTAAGACTGTGGTATTTGAGACTCCAGGGAATGTCTAAAAGCTACCAGATCAGGTAGTATGTCATCATCATCATCATCTTCTTTTTGTTCATCGTTGTCATCCTCTCAGACAGGAACATTACACCCGGACCAGACCAGACAAGCATGGTCAGCAAAAACGCGTCTACAACTCCTGGGTTCAAATCTCTGCGGCGTCTCTTTCACCCCCACAACTCAGGGTTCCGGACGTTTTCCGTAATCTGATCATCCTGGCTTTCTGTAGACAAAATATGGAGATCTGCTCATCTGGTGTCCGCTTGAAGACATAGGACAGTTTCAGTTTATGATATAGTCAGAGAGTGTTGTCACCTCAGCTGTGGAGGTTCAATGGTTTTCACCCAGGACTGTTGCTTTGTCTCTCTGTCTGCAGGATTACACGAAACATACGGAACCGACCTGAACCACACTTGGTGGGAAGATGGAATGTGGTCTGACAGGGACACCAGGAGCTTGGATGAAGGCTGCCACCCTCTGCAGATCCTCGAAGGTCTGATGAT
>CM065720.1:3121205-3148705 GCA_033310375.1 Conus canariensis
AGAGAGAGAGAGAGAGAGAGAGAGAGAGAGAGAGAGAGAGAGAGAGAGAGAGAGGGAGGGAGAGAGAGTAATGGTAATGTTGCTTAGAGCCCAGCCGGCCGCGAAGGGCCATATCAGGACTAACGCGGTGAAGTCGACTCACAAGTCATTGAAAAGGTGAAAAAAAAACCCCCAAAAACAGAGAGAGAGAGAGAGAGAGAGAGAGAGAGAGAGAGAGAGAGAGAGAGAGAGAGGGAGGGAGGGGAGAGAGAGTAATGGTAATGTTGCTTAGAGCCCAGCCGGCCGCAAAGGGCCATATCAGGACTAACGCGGTGAAGTCGACTCACAAGTCATTGAAAAGGTGAAAAAAACCCTCAAACAGAGGAGAAGAAGAGAGAGAGAGAGAGGAAGAGAGAGAGAGAGAGAGAGTGACAGAAGGTGTTGTGCCGTGATCGAGTACGATGGTTCGTCGCGTCGTAGTCGAGGAGAGAGGTTGTTCAGTATAGGGTGGTAGTCGTAGTGTCTCGTGGTCTGTAGTCGTCAGTTTGTTAGGGAGTAGTAGTAGTAGTTAGTATCTTCGAAATAGAATAAGGGTAGTCATACCGAAAAGACAAAAGACAGAGAAAGAGGGGGGCGGGTGAGGGTGATTGGGGAAAGGGGATGGGACGGGGGAAGAGGGATGGAAGAAGAGAAATGGGTGTGGGGGTGAGAGGGGAAAAATGGAGCAACTAAAATCTCACACAAACATGGAATATCATCCAGTCACACACAAGAAACAAAGAACTTGACATAAGTAAGGATAGAACGCCCTGCTATCCTGTTTACAGCCTCAGGCCTGTCAACCAGACTGACAAATCCAGTTGCTTCAGGACAGCAAAGAAGTTTATCTTGTCAACTGGCAGGCTTGACTGCCAGACTTCTAGAGCCTCTTGGCTGCAGAGACAGCACTGGTGCTGTGGACGATGTTCCAACATTGTCGGTTACATTTGAAGGTGGATTCGCTGTCTTGTTTGTCCGCGACGGTTACATCCAGTCCCTGGAGGTTTTTGTCGTTTCGTTGTCCTTTGTGGTCTCCAACTCCCTTTGGTATCGCCCCTCCTTTCTCCCCTTCTTCCACGTGTTCTACTGGCACTGACATTCAGTGGGGTAATCAGTACGGATGTCATTCAACGCAATGTGTAGTATATGTGAAAATCAAGGATATTCAAATTATAGAAAACATCTACCATCTGACCCCTTTTCTCTGTGTTTTCCAGACCCATGACGTATTCAGTTTTCAATACATATAATGAGAATCGTTATGTAGAAAATGAAATATCCTTAGTATGTATACAGTATCTGTTGTGAGAATGTGTCCATTCTACATATTTCCCATGAAATGTCCAATGCTAAACAGACCATGTACAAGGTATAGTAATAGTTCACGCCTTCCAGAAAAAGAAAGCTTGCAGTTGTTTGTACAAAACTGATTTATCACATTCATATATCTATATGCTTCACCATGATTTCTGATGTCATCGATTTTTTTTGTCTTCAAAATTTTCCTTTCAAAATTTGTTAATATGTGGTTTGTTAAGCTGTGAATGTGTGGTTTTTGAAATTTGCTGTTCTTTTTTGTGTAGAATTACAATGTAGGTGAACACATTGAATAAAAGATTAATTACCACACCATTTTGTTTTGCAAATCCTTGCTCTGAGAACACTAGGACAAGTCTCGTCACAGCCCCAGCACCGGAAGACTGTAGAGAGTAAATCAATATCTATGGACAGACAACCCTTCAGAAGAATCCTAAATAAATGTTAGTGAACCGCCAAAAACAAAAAGAAAAAAAAAGTGGACAAACGAATCACAAGACAAAGCAAGACGTGTGTCGACCTCTTAGGTCTTCTTCAGGCAAGATACAAAACAATTAGGATAACGAAAATGAACGAGCAATCACTTATCTTCAATCACTTCAGCGCAAGATAGGCGTTGAATCTATGGTGATTCGTTTGTTCACGTTTTTTTTTTTTGTGGCGGTTGGTTAACATTTATTTAAGATTTGTTTAGATTTCCTCCTGCGGTCGTCTCACTTTGCCTTGAGAGGAAGCTCAGCATTGCGGGCGGTGTTCAGGGGCACCATGTCTGACGCAACATACGCAAGACACTGCTTACTAATTACCTGGCGGACGGCCATAATCACTTTGTCGCGGGGCCATAGTGAGTGAGCGACACCGCTCTTGTTTTGGATGGGTCTGATTCCGTGCACACCCCCACCTCCACTGTATTCTGCACGACTAAGGACGATTGTCTGTATTCAGTTCTTCGTTTTGGAAGATGATCATTGTCTGAGTTGTGCGGTGTCTCGTCGTGATGTAGACACTTGATGACAGAACCTCAGTGTGCTTGTTGTGCAACGAAAACCGTTTCACTACAGAGCAGCTCCAAATCAGAGTGATGGAGCATTGGGGACAGAGCAGCTCCACATCAGAGTGATGGAGCATTGGGGACAGAGCAGCTCCAAATGAGAGTGATGAAGCATTGGGGACAGAGCAGCTCCAAATCAGAGTGATGAAGCATTGGGGACAGAGCAGCTCCAAATCAGAGTGCTGGAGCATTGGGGACAGAGCAGCTCCAAATCAGAGTGATGGAGCATTGGGGACAGAGCAGCTCCAAATGAGAGTGATGAAGCATTGGGGACAGAGCAGCTCCAAATGAGAGTGATGAAGCATTGGGGACAGAGCAGCTCCAAATGAGAGTGATGGAGCATTGGGGACAGAGCAGCTCCAAATCAGAGTGATGAAGCATTGGGGACAGAGCAGCTCCAAATGAGAGTGATGAAGCATTGGGGACAGAGCAGCTCCAAATGAGAGTGATGGAGCATTGGGGACAGAGCAGCTCCAAATGAGAGTGATGGAGCATTGGGGACAGAGCAGCTCCAAATCAGAGTGCTGGAGCATTGGGGACAGAGCAGCTCCAAATGAGAGTGATGAAGCATTGGGGACAGAGCAGCTCCAAATGAGAGTGATGAAGCATTGGGGACAGAGCAGCTCCAAATGAGAGTGATGAAGCATTGGGGACAGAGCAGCTCCAAATCAGAGTGATGAAGCATTGGGGACAGAGCAGCTCCAAATCAGAGTGATGGAGCATTGGGGACAGAGCAGCTCCAAATGAGAGTGATGAAGCATTGGGGACAGAGCAGCTCCAAATGAGAGTGATGAAGCATTGGGGACAGAGCAGCTCCAAATGAGAGTGCTGGAGCATTGGGGACAGAGCGCTCCAAATGAGAGTGATGAAGCATTGGGGACAGAGCAGCTCCAAATGAGAGTGATGGAGCATTGGGACAGAGCAGCTCCAAATCAGAGTGATGGAGCATTGGGGACAGAGCAGCTCCAAATGAGAGTGATGAAGCATTGGGGACGGAGCAGCTCCAAATAAGAGTGATGAAGCATTGGGGACAGAGCAGCTCCAAATGAGAGTGATGAAGCATTGGGGACAGAGCAGCTCCAAATGAGAGTGATGGAGCATTGGGGACAGAGCAGCTCCAAATCAGAGTGATGAAGCATTGGGGACAGAGCAGCTCCAAATGAGAGTGATGAAGCATTGGGGACAGAGCAGCTCCAAATGAGAGTGATGAAGCATTGGGGACAGAGCAGCTCCAAATCAGAGTGCTGGAGCATTGGGGACAGAGCAGCTCCAAATGAGAGTGATGAAGCATTGGGGACAGAGCAGCTCCAAATGAGAGTGATGAAGCATTGGGGACAGAGCAGCTCCAAATGAGAGTGATGGAGCATTGGGGACAGAGCAGCTCCAAATGAGAGTGATGGAGCATTGGGGACAGAGCAGCTCCAAATCAGAGTGATGGAGCATTGGGGACAGAGCAGCTCCAAATCAGAGTGATGGAGCATTGGGGACAGAGCAGCTCCAAATGAGAGTGCTGGAGCATTGACAAAAGAACTCAAACAGATAAGGGTAATGTAAAGAGTCAAACAGATAAGGATAATGTAAAGAGTCAAAGAGATAAGGATAATGTAAAGAGTCAAACAGATAAGGATAATGTAAAGAACTCAAACAGATAAGGATAATGTAAAGAGTCAAACAGATAAGGATAATGTAAAGAGTCAAACAGATAGGGATAATGTAAAGAGTCAAACAGATAAGGATAATGTAAAGAGTCAAACAGATAAAGATAATGTAAAGAGTCAGCGCCAGTTCCTTTGGGCCGCTGTCCATTCTTGTGTTGTGTGTAGAATGCATAAGGACATGGAGGGAGATGGTTAATCCACGATCTGGTGACATGGAGGGAGATGGTTAATCCACGATCTGGTGACATGGAGGGAGATGGTTAATCCACGATCTGGTGACATGGAGGGAGATGGTTAATCCACGATCTGGTGACATGGAGGGAGATGGTTAATCCACGATCTGGTGACATGGAGGGAGATGGTTAATCCACGATCTGGTGACATGGAGGGAGATGGTTAATCCACGATCTGGTGACATGGAGGGAGATGGTTAATCCACGATCTGGTGACATGGAGGGAGATGGTTAATCCACGATCTGGTGACATGGAGGGAGATGGTTAATCCACGATCTGGTGACATGGAGGGAGATGGTTAATCCACGATCTGGTGACATGGAGGGAGATGGTTAATCCACGATCTGGTGACATGGAGGGAGATGGTTAATCCACGATCTGGTGACATGGAGGGAGATGGTTAATCCACGATCTGGTGACATGGAGGGAGATGTTTAATCCACGATCTGGTGACATGGAGGGAGATGTTTAATCCACGATCTGGTGCGTAGGCGAGAGAATAATAATGGACTGATGTTGAGGCGTGGATTAGATGCCCCTCCCTCCCTCCTATTCCACCCCTAGCCCTGCTGCTGGCTCAGTTCGGATACACAACAAAATCTGAATGTGTTTTTGCATTGTCAGAGAGGAGAGAGAGAGAGAGAGAGAGAGAGAGAGAGAGAGAGAGAGAGAGAGAGAGAGAGAGAGAGAGAGCAACAGCAGCAGCAAATGCATTATCAGCACATACTGTACACAGGGGAGCATGCAGGGTGTGTGTATCCCACACCTACCCGTCTGCTCCCCTCTCACTACACTCAACACCCTCCACACCCTCCCCTCTATGTCTCCTTTCCCCCCTCTTCTGTTCTCATTGCCTTCCTTCCCCCTCCCCAGTATTCCTCAGTCTACAACATTTTGTTCAGTGTGCTTATTCTCTTAGTGAATATAAGTTCTGCTTCTGCCATCTTTTTTGTTGTTCCTTTTGACCTCCGAAATTAATCTCCTTTCTTTCCTATCCGCAACGGCCCTGGATTGTAGATAATGTGATGTCACTGACACTTTTATTGGAAAAGGAAGAGCAGAAGGTTGTTTGTTGCAACGTCGTGATCATGCGATCTACATGAAACGTACTGCCGTCATTTTGGTTACAGGATTTATTCCTGAAAACTCCCCACAGAACATAGGGATGAAACTGCATTACAGTAAGGATGATAACATACCACACTGCTTCCAGGCAGAATACGCATTCTACAAGCGTCCCCACTATGAAGAACAATGAGAATGTTGAGGCTCTTTCTTGTCAAGCACATCACGCAAGGAAATACCTGCGGTAAAGAACAGTACGTTTGAGTAACTGAACAACAGACAGCTGGACTGCACACAGCTGATCAATGACATTGGCCCTCACAGTTCTTGTTGGCGTCTGTTTATGTCACATTTTAAGATTTCACCCCTCAGTTAAATTGGAATCAATCGGCCTGAAACATTCTTTCTATGTTGTTGATATTTTCAAACAGACTTCTATCCATTTTTTTCTCCTTCGTGTGCTTTCTCATCTTCTGTGTCACCTCAGTGGCATTGCACCCACGCTGTTCATTGCAGGTCTCCAGCGACGGTTAGAACGTGGCCTGTCCCGCCACAGCTCCGGCACCATCACCACGTGGCCTGTCCCGCCACAGCTCCGGCACCACGGTCACAACGTGGCCTGTCCCGCCACAGCTCCAGCACCACGGTCAAAACGTGGCTTGTCCCGCCACAGCTCCGGCACCGGCAATCTACAGGAAGCAGTCAATGTCAAGTCGTCATGAAGCAACCCACCAGAGGAGACACTGCACTGCTGCCGAGTCACTACGGTGGTGTTCAGTGGTGCCTGTTCTGATCCAATATACGCAGGACATCACCTACTAACCCTCTGCTGACGACAGTGATGGCATAGCTGCAGAGCCAACGTGAGGTAACTCTCCCTCCAGAGGGCGCTACCGCATCCGTCCAGCGACAGTCCCAATTAATTTACCGATTCCGGAGATTCCAACGGAATCTCACCAAAGGTATAGACGTGGAGGGGAAATTGAATTCAAGGTCACCATGACAACAGGAGCACGAAGAAATATAGAGTAAAACTTATCACCGAGGTGACTGTAACCACATTTTGCGAACAATCTTTCCTTACATTCCAAACGTGGTTCACTTATAAGGCCAATTTGTATTTGTGGTCATGTCTTTCAATAAACGCTTAGCTGAATAGAATTGTCGAGTATTGTTTAGGTTCAAACCTTTTCTTAACAGGCATTCTGTACTTTAAATGAATTTACTCGAACGGAAATCAGCCAGTCAGACTTGGACTTACTGCGTCTCCATCCTTAGCATTACTCGGTTAAAAATTACTTATTTATCTATTTATTTATGCATCTATTTATTTATGTACGTATGTATGTATGTATGTATTTATCTATTTAGAGAGAGAGAGAGAGAGAGAGAGAGAGAGAGAGAGAGAGAGAGAGAGAGAGAGAGAGAGAGAGAGAGAGAGGTGGGCATTTGCAGTACCTGTCGTTGAATAGAAAAGCATTGTACGAAATATAATTTACAGGAATACGAGGTGTTTTGGAAAATGCAAACGCAGCATGAAACAGACAGACAACAACAACAACCATAAAACTACAACAGCCAACCACCACCCACCACCACCCCCACCCCCACCCCCACCCACCACCAATTACAACAACCATAACAATTACAACAGCAGCAACAACAACAAATACTACTGGTTCTACTATTTCCACTACAACAGCAACAACAACAGCAACACTGATAATAATTACAGCGCTCCAACAACCACCGCTAACATCCCTTTACATGCTTTTCTGCTTTTCGTTGTCATCTCGGATAACATCTTAGTCTAAATCCACTGGATTTATCCTCATTTGCCACATACAGACGCCTTGCTGTTTTTGACACTAAGAAAGAGAAATATGGTCCAGAAATGAGAGAGAGAGAGAGAGAGAGGAGAGAGAGAGAGAGAGAGAGAGAGAGAGAGAGAGAGAGAGAGAGAGAGAGAGAGAGAGGAGACGGCCTGTTTTTGAAGTCTACAGAAACATATTTGTTTTGATGCTTGGGGCCGTTGGGTTTTAACCCAGATAGCTAAAGGTGTGTTGATACTCCTTAGAAAACACAAAATAAATTGTATATTTGCATATCTGTCCAGGAACAGAATTATGGAGAGAGAGAAGAAGAGAGGAGAGAGAGGAGAAGGAGAGGAGAGAGAGAGAGAGAGAGAGAGAGAGAGAGAGAGAGAGAGAGAGAGAGAAAATGAGAGCTTTCAAGATCTTGAATTTCAAAACTTATATAAACTGCAGATCCGCGGGATTTTTTACTAATTGTTTTTGTTTGCATTTGTTTATTCGATGTTCTATCTACGTATTAGCAATCCATTTCTTATACGTTTTAAATTAGATATGGCATGTGTGAAAAGCCCACGTTTCATCCAAAATGGGCCATTGTAATATATCATATTAAATCTCATTTTGTCATGCCCCTTACCGCCACCCTCCCCCCCCCCCCCCTCTCTCTCTCTCTTTGGCCTTGAGAATAAATTCATAGTGCTTGTCCGTAGCACTACCTTTGGTTTTGAGGTACGTGCTTCCTTTCCCCTCTCCGCTCCCTCCTGACTCATGATGCCACCACTCCAGTCTCCACTTCCTCTTCACTCATGATGCCACCACTCCAGTCTCCACTCCCTCTTCACTCATCATGCCACCACTCCAGTCTCCACTTCCTCTTCACTCATCATGCCACCACTCCAGTCTCCACTTCCTCTTCACTCATCATGCCACCACTCCAGTCTCCACTCCCTCTTCACTCATCATGCCAACACTCCAGTCTCCACTCCCTCTTCACTCATCATGCCACCACTCCAGTCTCCACTTCCCCCTGACCATCATGCCACCACTCCAGTCTCCACTTCCTCCTCACTCATCATGCCACCACTCCAGTCTCCACTTCCTCCTGACCCATCATGCCACCACTCCAGTCTCCACTTCTCTCACTCATCATGCCAACACTCCAGTCTCCACTTCCTCTTCACTCATCATGCCACCACTCCAGTCTCCACTTCCTCTTCACTCATCATGCCACCACTCCAGTCTCCACTTCCTCTTCACTCATCATGTCACCACTCCAGTCTCCACTTCCTCTTCACTCATCATGCCACCACTCCAGTCTCCACTTCCTCTTCACTCATCATGCCACCACTCCAGTCTCCACTTCCTCTTCACTCATCATGCCAACACTCCAGTCTCCACTTCCTCTTTACTCATCATGCCACCACTCCAGTCTCCACTTCCTCCTGACCCATCATGCCACCACTCCAGTCTCCACTCCCTCCTGACTCATGATGCCACCACTCCAGTCTCCACTTCCTCTTCACTCATCATGCCAACCACTCCAGTCTACACTCCCTCTTCACTCATCATGCCAACACTCCAGTCTCCACTCCCTCTTCACTCATCATGCCAACACTCCAGTCTCCACTCCCTCTTCACTCATCATGCCAACACTCCAGTCTCCACTCCCTCTTCACTCATCATGCCACCACTCCAGTCTCCACTCCCTCTTCACTCATCATGCCAACACTCCAGTCTCCACTCCCTCTTCACTCATCATGCCAACACTCCAGTCTCCACTCCCTCCTCACCCATCATGCCACCACTCCAGTCTCCACTCCCTCCTGACTCATGATGCCACCACTCCAGTCTCCACTTCCTCCTGACTCATGATTCCACCACTCCAGTCTCCACTCCCTCTTCACTCATGATGCCACCACTCCAGTCTCCACTCCCTCCTCACTCATCATGCCACCACTCCAGTCTCCACTCCCTCTTCACTCATCATGCCACCACTCCAGTCTCCACTTCCTCTTCACTCATCATGCCACCACTCCAGTCTCCACTTCCTCTTCACTCATGATGCCACCACTCCAGTCTCCACTCCCTCTTCACTCATCATGCCAACACTCCAGTCTCCACTCCCTCTTCACTCATCATGCCACCACTCCAGTCTCCACTTCCCCCTGACCCATCATGCCACCACTCCAGTCTCACTCCCTCCTGACTCATGATGCCACCACTCCAGTCTCCACTTCCTCTTCACTCATCATCCAACATCCAGTCTACACTCCCTCTTCACTCATCATGCCAACACTCCAGTCTCCACTCCCTCTTCACTCATCATGCCAACACTCCAGTCTCCACTCCCTCTTCACTCATCATGCCAACACTCCAGTCTCCACTCCCTCTTCACTCATCATGCCACCACTCCAGTCTCCACTCCCTCTTCACTCATCATGCCAACACTCCAGTCTCCACTCCCTCTTCACTCATCATGCCAACACTCCAGTCTCCACTCCCTCCTCACCCATCATGCCACCACTCCAGTCTCCACTCCCTCCTGACTCATGATGCCACCACTCCAGTCTCCACTTCCTCCTGACTCATGATTCCACCACTCCAGTCTCCACTCCCTCTTCACTCATGATGCCACCACTCCAGTCTCCACTCCCTCCTCACTCATCATGCCACCACTCCAGTCTCCACTCCCTCTTCACTCATCATGCCACCACTCCAGTCTCCACTCCCTCTTCACTCATGATGCCACCACTCCAGTCTCCACTCCCTCTTCACTCATGATGCCACCACTCCAGTCTCCACTCCCTCCTCACTCATCATGCCACCACTCCAGTCTCCACTCCCTCTTCACTCATCATGCCACCACTCCAGTCTCCACTCCCTCTTCACTCATGATGCCAACACTCCAGTCTCCACTCCCTCCTCACTCATGATGCCAACACTCCAGTCTCCACTCCCTCCTCACTCATCATGCCACCACTCCAGTCTCCACTCCCTCTTCACTCATGATGCCACCACTCCAGTCTCCACTCCCTCTTCACTCATGTTGCCACCACTCCAGTCTCCACTCCCTCCTCACTCATCATGCCACCACTCCAGTCTCCACTCACTCCTCACTCATGATGCCACCACTCCAGTCTCCACTCCCTCTTCACTCATGATGCCACCACTCCAGTCTCCACTCCCTCTTGACTCATGATGCCACCACTCCAGTCTCCACTCCCTCTTCACTCATGATGCCACCACTCCAGTCTCCACTTCCTCTTCACTCATCATGCCACCACTCCAGTCTCCACTTCCTCTTCACTCATGATGCCACCACTCCAGTCTCCACTCCCTCTTGACTCATGATGCCACCACTCCAGTCTCCACTCCCTCTTGACTCATGATGCCACCACTCCAGTCTCCACTCCCTCTTGACTCATGATGCCACCACTCCAGTCTCCACTCCCTCTTGACTCATGATGCCACCACTCCAGTCTCCACTCCCTCTTGACTCATGATGCCACCACTCCAGTCTCCACTCCCTCTTGACTCATGATGCCACCACTCCAGTCTCCACTTCCTCTTCACTCATGATGCCAACACTCCAGTCTCCACTCCCTCTTCACTCATGATGCCAACACTCCAGTCTCCACTTCCTCTTCACTCATGATGCCACCACTCCAGTCTCCACTTCCTCTTCACTCATGATGCCACCACTCCAGTCTCCACTTCCTCTTCACTCATGATGCCACCACTCCAGTCTCCACTCCCTCTTCACTCATCATGCCACCACTCCAGTCTCCACTTCCTTATTGTGCTCTTAAACTGACTTGTCAGCTGACGAGCTCAGCTCGTAAGACCTAAAGCATCTCTCAGATTGTAAGACCTAAAGCATCTCTCAGATCGTAAGACCTAAAGCATCTCTCAGCTCGTAAGACCTAAAGCATCTCTCAGATCGTAAGACCTAAAGCATCTCTCAGATCGTAAGACTTAAAGCATCTCTCAGATCGTAAGACCTAAACCATCTTTTCATTGGGATTCTGTGAAGGGCCTCCGGCGAGTTTTGCCGATCTCGGTATCTAATTTACTTTGGAAACACTACCCTCCCCCCTCTCTCTTTCCCTCGTTAATAACTATACACATCTAGGATTTACCTTAACGACTAAATTATTTATAGACATTTCACTTACAGAGTTTGCAGGAAGAGCCAAAAGCAAAGTGATAGATATCATGAAAACTATGTACAGCCTGGGTAATATGGATATGTCGATTTTCTTTAAATCATTTGATGCACAGGTTAAACCATTGATATCATATTCATCAGAAATATGGGACCTCACAAGTGTTAAAGCAATAGAACGCATACATCTCTTTGCTTGTATAAAGTTCTTGGGAATTGGCAAAAAGACGCCAAATACTCTTGTTTATGGTGAGCTAGGCAGATACCCTGTATATATTGATTGTACTGTACGGGCAGTGAAATACTGATTCAAGATTTAATGACGCCAAACCGAACACCGAAACAAACATACGAAAAAGAATTGAAAGAAGTTAGTAAATCCCCTAACTGGGCTTTAGACATGAAACATTGTTTTGACTCCTACGGATTTTCAGAAGTGTGGATAAATGGAGGAGTGGGAGATGAAAAGGCATTCTTATCAGTGTTTAGACAGAGAATGGTAGACTGTTTCAAACAGGACTGGCACAGTAGATTAGAAGGTAGTGATCGTTATACTATCTACCGATCCTTTAAATCACTGCATCAACCTGAGAAATACTTATATGATATCACAATTACAAAATTCAGAAAGGCATTAGTAAAAGTCAGATTAGGTGTAAATGAGCTTGGAACAAATAAAAAGTATACCGATACGACAGTAATAACCACCTGCCCTTTTTGCAGTGAAGAAGAAACCGAAGTACATTTTCTTCTAAAATGTCCAAGTTACAAAATACAACGAGAAAAATATAATCATGAACACTACAAAGATAGCTTTCCTGTCCAGTTGAAGACACTATAGCGAAACCAAAATGCTTTCATGATGAGAGATGTTGCTATGTTTGTATATTACGCTTTACGTGTTAGAGAGGAACAGTTGTTATGAAATAATATAAACCTAAGTTTGTTACTTTTGTTATCGCCAAATGAGCATCGTTCTTTTTGAAAATTTTTCTATATAAATCATTCATTTTCAACAGCATAAACAGTTTCATGTTACGTGTCACATGTGGATAGGCTGGAGGCCTCACATAAAAGTCACAAGTTCACGAGTTCGTGCAGGCGTACTCAACAGTGCACCGTGCAGACGATTCACCTTTGGGGTTTCCAGTGCATATGGCTTCGAAGTCTTCATTTCAGACTCTTTTACAAAGTTGACAGATAAATTCGATTCTCTGAGACTCTGTGAGGACTGAACAATATTGTATTACTACTGACAAAAGATTTAATTTTCCTTGGAAGAGATACAGACAGGATGTCTTTTCCCCTTTCTCTGTTACTTATTTCAAACAAAAATCTGATACGTGTCTATCTGTCTGACTGTCTTTCTTCTGTTTACTGTCCTCCTGTCCCTCTTCTCCCCCCCACCTCTCTCTCTCTGTCTCTCTCTCTCTCTCTCTCTCTCTCTCTCTCTCTCTCGTTGTCTGTCTGTCCCTGTCTCTGCTGCTGAGACTATACGTTCAATTTGCAATGCTATTTTCCCCCTTTTCCCCCTTTAATTAAACAACAACAACATGATGATGATGATGTTGATGATGATGATGATGTTGATGATGATGGATGATGATTATAATATCCTTATTATCATTCTTTCAGTGCACAATAAAAAAAAAATCACAACCAAAACAAAGCAAAAGTACAAACTGAGCAAGGTCAGTCCTGATGATCTCCCTCATGGTGTCAGCAGCAATGCCACATATCAAACTGGTCAGGGAGCGTCACGTGTCAGCAGCAATGCCTCATATCAAACTGGTCAGGGAGTGTCACGTGTCAGTAGCAATGCCATATGTCAAACTGGTCAGAGAGTGTCACGTGTCAGCAGCAATGCCACGTATCACACTGGTCAGGGAGTGTCACGTGTCAGCAGCAATGCCACATATCACACTGGTCAGGGAGTGTCACGTGTCGGCAGCAATGCCACATATCAAACTGGTCAGGGAGTGTCACGTGTCAGCAGCAATGCCACATATCAAACTGGTCAGGGAGTGTCACGTGTCAGCAGCAATGCATCATATCAAACTGGTCAGGGAGTGTCACGTGTCAGCAGCAATGACACATATCAAATTGGTCAGGGAGTGTCACGTGTCAGCAGCAATGGCACATATCAAACTGGTCAGGGAGTGTCACGTGTCAGCAGCAATGCCTCATATCAAACTGGTCAGGGAGTGTCACGTGTCAGCAGCAATGGCACATATCAAACTGCTCATGGAGTGTCACGTGTCAGCAGCAATGGCACATATCAAACTGGTCAGGGAGTGTCACGTGTCAGCAGCACTGCCACATATTAAACTGGTCAGGGAGTGTCACGGGCTCTTCAACCATCCCGACACACACGTCACTCCGAACAAACGAATCATGTTCATTGGACTAAAGAAAGAAGTTTGTCCTGTCACTCTACGATTAGACATAGTCCTATCTATCCATCTAGCTGGACCCTCCAGGTTGTAAAGACAAACAAACAAAATGAAATCCACAAAAAAACAACAACCAACCAACCAAAAACAAACAAACAAAAAAGGGGAATACAAAAAAAATAAGAGTTTCTTCAAATTGTGCTCTGCTGATAGAGAGCAACCAAGGGAGGTAACTTGATCTGGGCCTCCTGTCGTTTGTTGCTACGGTTTCATGTGTTCTACATGAAATGTATGGCAGCCTTTCGGAGTACCGGATTTATTCCTGAAACATCCCCATGGGAGTGTATGGATAAAACAGAACACATAAAAAGGGCACCATATATAACTGCATTGCTGATGACAAACGGCACTGGTTCCAGGTAAAATACGCATTCCAGAGAGCCACACACTAAGAAGTTCATGGAGAATATCACGTTCGTGCCGTTGTGCTGAACCGCCGATAGCTTGATCGGGTGCCCCAAATAGCGACTCGCAGTGAGATCAGCCTGCTTGTTTGTTGGTGTCTCTTTCTTTAAGTTTTTAATACTTCATGCAACAGGTTCAGTCGCAATGAGAACAAGTCAGTCTGAAACAAAGGTTTACCATGACTTTTAAAATTTGTCCTATCCACTTCCCATCTGCAGTTTCACTGTCAAGCGAGGAGAGGTCACGTGACTGCCAACAGCGTTGTTCCTTGGGCTATGACGCAGAAAGACAACTTTGCATTTGGTCGGACAACAGCACGTCGTGAAATGGCAGTACCCTTGGGGTAGCTTCCGGAATCTTTTGGTCGGACAACAGCACGTCGTGAAATGCTCAGTCACTTGGTAATACTTGTAAAAAGAAACGATCTGCCGTAAATGGCTTTATACTCTCCAATGATATCGACATTCTTTGTGTAACGGAAACGTGGTTCAAGGAAAGCGGCGATGAACCAAAGCTACGTGACCTGGCCCCAGCTGGCTATACCACCAAGTCCTTCCCCCGCCCCACCACGACCTGCGGGGGCGGAATCGCATTCGTCATCTCGGATAAGCTGCTCCCCTATTGCTCGTTTGACTCGTCTTTGATTTTCAGCATCGGACCTTTGAACTTGTTCACCTGAAACTGTCCCTGCCTAGCGCTCCTGTCACTAACATTTTTGGGATTTATAGACCGGTACCCAGCAGAAAGAACAAATTTACGCCCAGCATGTTTGTCAACGAACTTCCAGACTTTCTTGAATTTGTAAATGACCTTCCAGGAACATTGTTATTGATCGGCGACTTCAACTTCCATTTCATTAAGCCCACAGTTGGATACACGCCCGAGGTGTTAGAAATTTTAGATACTTTCGGACTCCAGCAGTCTGTGAATGAAATGACGAACAAACAGGGTAACATAGTAGACTGGGTAGTCTACAGAGACAGTGATCATCTTCTCAAATCCTCAACCGTTGACGATAACCTAGCATCGGATCATTATGCTGTGAAGTGTGAATTAGATATCGTTAGGCCCGCCGTTCCAAAGACTTACAAGGAAGTTAGGAAAATTTCTGCTATCGATATAGAGGCTTTCAAATCTGATCTGAGCACGGCCATACCGAGCGAGCCATCGGCCTGTCAGCTGACCTCTGCCCTCCGTGCCATGCTTGATAAGCATGCTCCAGTGAGCAGGCGCTTGATCACTGATCGCTCACTGTGTCAATGGCACAACACAGTGGGTCCCGAGTTGTCCGAGGCCAAGCAGGACAGGAGGGGGGCTGAGAGGCGATGGCGCGCCACGGGACTGACTGTTCACAGGGAAATATATCAAACTGCGAGAAATCATGTTACTGACATTGTTCATCAAGCAAAACTTTGTTCTATTCTTCAAATATATTGGCCTGTAATACGGCCAAGCAACTATTTAATGTCACAAATAGTCTCCTAGGCAAAGTCAGCTACTCCCCCCTTCCCACCATCTTCCAAACTCAAGAGCTCCCTCAGAAATTCTTAGAGTTTTTCAATGGAAAAATTGACACTATCCGTGAAAAGCTAGATTCTACTGCACCTGTACATCCTCTGAATGACAAAGTTTACTGTGGACCTCCTTTGGCTTGTTTTAGTCCTGTTAGTCAAGACTATGTCAAAAAACTTTGTTTGCGATGCAGCCCTAAATCATGTGAACTTGATGCCATTCCCACTAACTTGCTCTTTCAGTGCATTGATGATGTCCTACCCCATCTTACTCATGTTATCAATACCTCTTTGTCCTCTGGTCACGTTCCTGAAATCTTCCGGTCCGCAGTGGTACGTCCATTGATCAAGAAACCTTCATTAGATAAAAATGTTTTAAAGAATTATCGGCCTGTATCAAATTTGTCATTTCTATCAAAATTATTGGAGAAGATCGTTTTGGAACAAATTCTAGAACATCTCGAAAAGAATCACCTTTTGAATCCTCATCAATCTGCTTACAGACAAGGCCATAGTTGTGAGACAGCACTCCTCCGTATAGTCAATGACCTCCCTGCGGGCTTGACGATGGGAACGTTTCCTTATTAGCGATGTTAGACCTCTCTGCAGCATTTGACACGATCGATCATAATATTTTGTTCTCACGGCTTCAAACTTCCTTTGGATTCAAAGACACAGCTCTCGACTGGATTATCTCTTACTTGACTGGACGGACTCAGACAGTGTGTGTACAGGGAAGATACTCAGACAGTTCTCCTCTTAGGTACGGTGTGCCTCAGGGTTCTGTACTTGGGCCAGTCCTTTTTGTGCTGTATGCTAGTCCTGTGTCTGACGTCATCAGTGGTCACGCCATGTCGCATGAGAGCTTTGCTGACGATACTCAGCTTCATCAGTCGGCTCCCATTGCTGAAACTGACTCACTGATTTCTCGGATGCGGGGCTGCATTGCAGACCTGAAGGACTGGATGACAACCAACAAACTACAACCAAACGACGACAAGACGGAACTCATGTTCGTGACAAAACAGCCTAACCATCCTTCTCTGCCTTCAACTGTCACTATCAATGACTGTGCTGTCTCTGTCTCCACCTCTGTCCGCAGTCTAGGGGTCATACTTGACCAATCCCTCTCCTTTGAGAAACAGGTTTCAAATATTTGCAAGATTGCCTATTTAGAACTAAGAAGAATCAGCTCTGTACGTCACCTTCTCTCTACAGATGCTACTCATTTGTGCATTTGTCTTATCTAGAATAGATTACTGCAACTCACTTTTGGCCGGCCTTCCAAAATACCTGATAGAAAGATTACAGCGAATCCAAAATCATGCAGCCCGAGTCGTCTGTAGAGCAAGAAAACATGCTCACATTTCGCCTCTCCTCCACTCTCTTCACTTGCTATCTGTCTCAAACCGTATCTCGTACAAAATCTCAACTCTCACTTTCTCTGCTCTCTTTGAAAATGGACCTTCTTATCTCTCAGATCTCCTTAAAATCTACACCCCCTCTCGACAACTACGCTCCTGTGCTGACGACCGCCTTCTGCGAATGACTCGCTTCAGGACTACTACTGGTGAAAGATCTTTCTCTTTTCAAGCTCCAGCGACGTGGAACAGACTGCCAGACTGTCTCAGACATTCAGATTCTATCTCTTCTTTCAAGTCTAAACTTAAAACCCATCTATTTTCTCATAATTAGTCAATGCTGTGGGGAGAGGGGGGGGGGGGGTACAACCTAACTCATAGCGTCTGGGCCTTTTCAAATGTAGCGTATGTGTATGTTCTCTATTATATGTATTTGTTTATGATTGACGTATAGATTAATTTGTATATATTTGAAGAATAGTGAATGTCACATGGATTAGATTGTTTTATTGTAGTAATATATTGTAGTTGGTGTAGTGTATTATTGTATATAAAGGGTGAATGAGATGCTTGTAAAGGTTAGGAAATTCGTTTGATTAGCGCTATATAAGAAATATTATTATTACCTTGGGGTAGCTTCCGGAATTGTATTCTTAAAGTATGTCGAGAGGAAAAAATAAAGCACGTACTGACCATTATTCCGGCACGAAATAAAGCACGACTGCACAATTATTCCGGGCATCGAAATAAGCCGTACTCACATTATAAGCACCGAACTCACTATTATTCCGGCACGAATAAGCACCGTACTGCACCATTATGAAGCACCGTAAGACATATAAAGCACCGTACTGCACCATTATTCCGGCACGAAAATAAAGCACCGTACTGCACATTAAAGCACCGTACTGCACATTATTCCGGCACGAAAATAAAGCACCGTACTGCACCATTATTCCGGCACGAAAATAAAGCACCGTACTGCACCATTATTCCGGCACAAAAATAAAGCACCGTACTGCACCATTATTCCGGCACGAACACTGTTTCACTCTTCCTGTGTAACATTGTGCTGACACAACACAAAATCTCTGTCTGTGTGTCTGTGTATCTGCCTGTCTCTCTCTCTCTCTCTCTCTCTCTCTCCTCTCTCTCTCTCTCTCTCTCTGTTTTATTCATGAGTTCCTTAAGTTGAGATAAGTGTTTAGATAAGGCAGACGAGTTTTTGAGTGCAGGCATGTTGTGCAGAACACCAAGCAAGTGATTGGCATCTTTGTGTTCAGATGCAGATGGCTTTTCATAACTTCAGGTTTTTACATAAAGTTTTGAATTTAACTGCTGGTGGCACTACTAGGCTTGGAAAATGTTACTTTTCTAGGGACGAAGGACTGGAATTTCTGGAGAGATTCAGGTTTTCTGGGTGTCATTTTTTTCTTCTCTGTTACTTGCTTCATTCAAAGAACAACTCCCAGTCTGTTTGTCTCTCTGTTCTGTCTGTTTTCCACTCCGTTTAACCCTTTGTCATTGCCTCTGCTTCTTCTTGTTTTTCTTATTGTTGTTGTTGTTGTCGTTGTTGTTGTTGTTGTTGTTGTTGTTGTTATTGTTGTTGTTGTTGTTGTTCTTCTTCTTCTTCTTCTTTTTTTTCTTCTTCTTCTTCTTTTTCTTCTTCTTCTTCTTCTTCTTCTTCTTCTTCTTCTTCTTCTTCTTCTTCTTCTTCTTCTTCTTCTCTCTCTCTTTCATTTACCCTGTCTGTCTCTCGTTCTGTTTGTCTCTGTCTTGGTGAGGATGCATAATGTATGCATATATATTATATTTATATATTAATGTGTGTGTGTGTGTGTGTGTGTGTGTGTGTGTGTGTGTGTGTGTGTGTGTGTGTGTTGTGTGTGTGAAGGCATATTTTTCAAACTGTAGAGACCATACAGTCAATTTTAATGCTGGTCCTCTTCTCGTCAGGATATCATTATCGCACGTCTTTTTGAACAGTAGAGATAAAATCATAACAGCGGAAACGAAGCAAAGACAAAACAAAACAAAGCAAAAAAAAAAAAAAAAAAAAAAAAAAAAAAAAAAAAAAAACAACCAACAACAACAAAAGCCAAAAAGAACACAAAAATAAAACACAAAAGCAAAACAAAACAAAAAAAAACCACCAAAAAACAACCCCCCAAAAAAAAAAAAAAAAAACAGAAAAAAAAGAAAAAAAAACACAAAAAAAACAACACAAAACAAAATAAAACACACAAAAAACCCCTAACAAGCATGACTTTCGATTACCTCTCGCATGCTATTTGCAGTGATGCCATATTGAAAAGCCAGATCATGGTCATTCACCTGCTATTTCAACCCACAGAACTGACACATCACTACAAACAGACGGATCGAGTTCAACTGAAGCAGGACAGAAGTCTTTTCCTGTAAGGCTGCATGCTTTGAGTGGACACAGTCGTGTCTATCGATCTAGTCTGACCCTCCGAGCTGTAAAGACAGGGTTTGTTGCGCGGCTCAAGCAAGCAGACAAAAAAAGGAAGTATTTATTCACAGTCCTCCGCTGCTGATGGCGAGCAAGCATGGGGGGACGACTTCAACTGGGTTTCTTCCTGCGCTTGCCCGGATGTTGCGCATGCCGGTGTGGCCTTTTCCGGTGAGGCGATGGGGACTTCCATTGTGGTGGCAATCGTTTGTGAATGGAAACGGAGCTTGTCTGGGTCATCACTGAGTCGTAAAGATAAAGAAAGTGACGGTACAGACAGACAGACAGACAGACATACACACACGCGCGCGCGCGCGCGCGCTCGCGCACGCACGCTCGCACGCACTCACGCACACACACACACACACACACACACACACACACACACACACACACACACACACACACACACACACACACAAGAACGCGCGTGCGCTTATGAACTCTCTTACTATAGAGATAGAAAAACTTCTGTCTGGAACTCATACGTCTCACATCATGTGCTCGCATGTAAGGGTGTATAGCCAAAACATATACATTTAAGACCCATTCAGGAGCCAGAAGAGGGTCGCCTCGATAAGATGTCTTGCGTTAGACACAGATCAGCAGAGTCTGGGATGAAATGCTCAGCAAACACACGGCTACAAACAGAACATCCAAAGAAAAAAACAACCGACCTGTAGTATTATGAATGTGCTTTCTTTTTCACACGCAGTTGGCCTCACAACACACACACACACACACACACACACACACACACACACACACACAACACACACACACACACACACACACACACAACAATGCATACATACACACACTCACACACGCACACGCACACACATACACCACTCATGAGCGTCCAGGCACAAATACAGATAGACGTGCACGTATACTGATGTGTGTACAAACACACACACACACACACACACACACACACACACACACACACACACACACACACACACAGCACGCACGCACGCACGCACGCACGCACACACACACACACACACACACACACACACACACACACATGCACGCACACCACACAACACATATACACCGTGTACACAAACGCGCGCATGCACGCACGCACGCACGCACGCACGCATACACTCACACAACACAACACAAATTCAATTCAATTCAATTCAATTCAATTCAATTCAAATTTAATCCTTTGACCCCTGTTGGGGCATGGAGGATACAAATGTAACAAAGAGAAATACGAAACTCACTCAGAACAATGTGTGAACATAGTTGCGAAATGCTGAATTCTGGTGAACTGTAATGATCTCATTAAACAATCTTCCCATTTTTTAGAAACTTACTAATATTCAAACAAATGCGTCTTCCTTTTTGAAATAAATTACAAAAGTTGAAAACAGACTTTGGTTTTAGATATTTTTAGGGATGAATTTTTCACGAAGTTCATTATATTTTGGACATTCCATGATGCAATGAAATTCATCTCCAATTTCACCCATTTCACAGTTACGACAAATACGCAATTCTCTTGGAACATTATGGTGTCTTCCAATTTCAATTTGCAATTTATGGTTACTACATCTAAATTTAAATAAAGATATAACATAAATATCTGGTAAGGTAGAAATATAATGTTCTTTTCCAAAGACAGTCTTTACACTTTTATAGAATACACACTTGTTGCTGTTTTCAAGAGAACTGCGCCAATCACGAGCATAATTATTTTGCAACTCCTTTTTAACACACTTACATAAGTTACTTCTGTTTGTGAATGAATGAGATTCCCAAACACAATCAAAACCAGTTTCAAATAAAATTGCTTTTAACATAACTAAGCCATGGTGAAACGAAAATTCCTTTTGTATATAGTTCATGTAAGATATTATATACTTTGTTTGAATACTTCTTAGAATCAGGAACAACTAAGTTAGCCCAGAACCTTATCATTCTCACTTTAATCAGTACAGATAAAGGATAGATTCCGGTTTCACCATAAATCATTGAAGTCATTGTAGTTTTGTTTAATCTAAATAGATACTTTAAAAAACGTAACTGTAACTTTTCTAATATATCAACATTTTCATAACCCCAAATTTCACACACACACACACACACACAAAACACACACGCGCGCGGGCGGATACAGCGAGACAAACGCATGATCACAACACACACACACACACACAAACAAACACACACACACACACACACACACACACACACACATCACGCACCACGCACGCACGCACGCACGCACGCACGCACGCACGCACGGACACACACAGACACACACTCTCGCGGGTGATATGGAGAGACAAATGCACACACTCTGACAGACAGAGAGCTAAGCAAAAATGCAGACAGACAGACAGACAGACAGACAGACACCGCATAATCCTTGCCATTCTTATCCATTTCACATACATGACATTATAATCAACAGTTGTGCATGTATGCACCTTAAAACACAACCAAAAACCAAGTCCAATCCTGATTGGCCACCTAGACGTACACGGATCTTTATATTAAAAAAAAACCAAAATGTAAAGAAAGAGCACTTTCAAAGCAAGAAATCAATTGTCCTCATTAGAATGGGCTCAGAAATTTAACGAACCTTGTTAAATGAAACGTCAAGCGTCGTTATTCTAGAATAGTCAGCTTGCTTCTTGCATATTGCGCTTGGTTTGCTTTTTATTACACTGAAGCGAATCTTCTGTTGAGCTGTCTGTTATACACATGCTGTCCATAGGGATCTTCATCCCGTGAACTGTTCATTGTGTTGCACAAAATATCTATACCTTCGCTGGGGAGGAAAGTTAGCAAACTTAGAGAAAATATGAGGGAAAACGATATTCATCGCATTGGGAAACACATTGATATCTTTGTGTATCTTTGTACAGAGAACTGAAAAAAAATATATGGTTTTCTCTATCGTAGAAGATTGGTGAACTGAACTAGCTTTAACTCCCTCCTCCCCCCTCCCTGTCATTGGTGTTGGATATACACCCCCCCCCCCCGAACCCCCGAACAACCAGGCTAGATAGAGTGATGGGACCTTGTGGGTGTATTTTATAAGATCCGGCCCTTTGTTTCCCTTTCATCATTCACTTATTTACGGACGCATTTTAGTTGTCTTTTGTTTTATTAAAACAAATGTGATTCTTTCTCGGCTTGTGATTTTCTTCAAGTGTTTGCTATAATAGGAAGTGATATTTAACTAGAATGTAGATTAAATACAATTTCCTGGCTGCAAGTTATGCTACACCTCAAAACGCTGACATGGATTATAGAGTGATTTAGAGCCATTACATGGCTTATAGAGTTGCTTTAGAGCCATTAGCATTAGTGATATTATAGAGTGCTTTAGAGCCATTACATGGCTTATAGATGTTGCATTTATGATGTAGCCATTACATGGATTATAGAGTGATTTAGAGCCAAATCCTAACTGTGGTGTGTGGCCTGTGGACCCTTCCGGGGGAGTGATTTCCAATCGTAGAACGGATCGCTCGTGGCTGGGCCTTGCCATGAAAGAACAGGTTAGAAATAGATAATGTCTGGCTTTCTTCTGGCTGTCTTCTGGGTTCTTCTGGCTGTCTTGTGGCTGTCTTCTGGCTGTCTTGTGGCTGTCTTCTGGGTCGCAAGGAGAGAAACAAAGGAGCAACTGCTCTATGGAGCCAAAGATCACTGTGCGGTCCTTGTATACTGACGTTAGAAACCTGTTGGGGTCACTTAACAAACGGAGTCCCTGCAGTCCATCTCTCCTCCCATTATCTCTCTCTCTCTCTCTCTCTCTGTGTGTGTGTGTGTGTGTGTGTGTGTGTGTGTGTGTGTGTGTGTGTTGAGAGAGTGAGAGAGAGTGTGAGTGCGCGCGCGCGCGCGCGCGCGCGTGTGGTGTGTGTATGTGTGTGTGTGTGTGTGTGGTGTGTTGTATGGAGAGAGAGAGAGAGAGAGATACAGATACAGAGAGAGAGAGAGAGAGAGAGAGAGGGAGAGAGAGAGAGAGAGAGAGAGAGAGAGAGAGAGAGAGAGAAGAGAGAGAGAGTAGAAAAGGTCACAATTCACAAGTAATAAGCGTTTGTAATTTGAGCCATGCACCTCATTTCCTGTGTGCCCATCCCCAGCACCGTAAATTTTTGCTCTCCATCTCTCTCTCTCTCTCCTCTCTCTCTCCTCTCTCTCTCTCTCTCTCTCTCTCCTCTCTCTCTCCTCTCTCTCTTCTCCTCACTTGTTTCCCGAACTGGAACGATGAACGGAGTTATACTAGAGTTGTCTTCCCTTCTTTTATGCTGAGGACCTAACCGGAAATATAAAAACACGTTTTAATTAAGATCATGTGCAGAGTCTCCTGCTATATTTGCTGAACTGGCTCGCTTTCTTCTGTGAAATTCGGTATGATCTCTCTCTCTCTCTCTCTCTCTCTCTCTCTCTCTCTCTCTCCTCTCTCTCTCTCTCTCTCTCTCTTTCAGCCGAGTTTGCCTTTTTCTGTATAACGTTTTGTTTTAGTTATGGTATCCTTGTGTTTGAATAGACGAGTATTATTTTAGAGTACGCATGCTCAAGATATCAGAAATCAAGTGATTTTTTCATGTTTTTAATGCAAACGGCTTTCTATTTATTATTTCAGGTTTTTATACCCCGACACAGCTAAATTCAATCCCATGGGCCACTATCTAGGCTGTATAATGTCTTGTTTCCGCGGAGATTATACAGAACCTTTCTCAGGAGAGATACAGGTTTTCAGCATATCATTGTCCCTTCATCGATTATTCATTTTATTTAAAGAACGCGCCCCCTCCCTCTCTCTCTCCTCCCTGTCTGGTTGTCTGTTTTTCTCGTCTGTTCCCTTCATGTCTGTTGTCGTCTCTACCTCCCTTTTCTCTGTCTGCTTTTCTCGTCTGTTCCCTTCATGTCTGTTGTCGTCTCTACCTCCCTTTTCTCTGTCTGCTTTTCTCGTCTGTTCCCTTCATGTCTGTTGCCGTCTCTACCTCCCTTTTCTCGTCTGTTCCCTTCATGTCTGTTGTCGTCTCTACCTCCCTTTTCTCGTCTGTTCCCTTCATGTCTGTTGTCGTCTCTCTCTCCTTTCCTCTGTCTGCTTTCTTCTCGTCTGTTCCCTTCATGTCTGTTGTCGTCTCTACCTCCCTTTTTCTCGTCTGTTCCCTTCATGTCTGTGCCGTCTCTACCTCCCTTTTCTCTCGTCTGTTCCCTTCATGTCTGTTGTCGTCTCTACCTCCCTTTTCTCTCGTCTGTTCCCTTCATGTCTGTTGTCGTCTCTACCTCCCTTTTCTCTAGTCTGTTCCCTTCATGTCTGTTGTCGTCTCTACCTCCCTTTTCCTAACGTCTGTTCCCTTCATGTCTGTTGTCGTCTCTACCTCCCTTTTCTCTAACGTCTGTTCCCTTCGTGCTCTTTGTCGTCTCTACCTCCCTTTTCTCTACGTCTGTTCCCTTCATGTCTGTTGTCGTCTCTACCTCCCTTTTTCTCGTCTGTTCCCTTCATGTCTGCTGTCGTCTCTACCTCCCTTTTCTCTAACGTCTGTTCCCTTCGTGTCTGTTGTCGTCTCTACCTCCCTTTTCTCTAACGTCTGTTCCCTTCATGTCTGTTGTCGTCTCTACCTCCCTTTTCTCTAACGTCTGTTCCCTTCATGTCTGTTGTCGTCTCTACCTCCCTTTTCTCTAACGTCTGTTCCCTTATGTCTGTTGTCGTCTCTACCTCCCTTTTCTCTAACGTCTGTTCCCTTCGTGTCTGTTGTCGTCTCTACCTCCCTTTTCTCTAACGTCTGTTCCCTTTATGTCTGTTGTCGTCTCTACCTCCCTTTTCTCTAACGTCTGTTCCCTTCGTGTCTGTTGTCGTCTCTACCTCCCTTTTCTCTAACGTCTGTTCCCTTCATGTCTCTTGTCGTCTCTACCTCCCTTTTCTCGTCTGTTCCCTTCATGTCTGTTGTCGTCTCTACCTCCCTTTTCTCTCGTCTGTTCCCTTCATGTCTCTTGTCGTCTCTACCTCCCTTTTCTCGTCTGTTCCCTTCATGTCTGCTGTCGTCTCTACCTCCCTTTTCTCTAACGTCTGTTCCCTTCATGTCTGTTGTTGTCTCTACTACCTCCCTTTTCTCTAACGTCTGTTCGCCTCAGTCCCTTTTTTTCGATGTCTGGATTTGTTGTTGTTGTCTTTGTTGTTGCTGTTGTTGTTGTTGTTGTTCGTTCTTGTTCTTCTCTCTCTCTCTCTCTCTCTGTGTGTGTGTGTGTGTGTGTGTGTGTGTGTGTGTGTGTTGTGTGTGTGTGTGTGTGTGTGTGTGGTCAATATATTGAGAAAATAATTGTCCTTAACGTTGTTATTTCATTATTGCTGTTATCTTTGTTTTGATAAGGGGCTATCATCATCATCATCTCATCATCATCATCATCATCATCATCATCATCATCATCATCATCATCATCGTCGTCGTCGTCACATCATCATCATCATCATCATCATCATCATCATCATCATCATCATCATCATCATCATCATCTTTTATACTTCTTTTCCTTAATGAAAGCGTACAGAAACAAATCCAGTCACAACTAAACAAAGCAAAGCAACAGCAGCTCTGGCACCCCTTCCTCCCCCCTCCCCCCGACGGTGCTGGCAGCGACGCTACATAAAGAAACAATTCAGGGAGTTTAACTGGCTATCCGCCCCACAGAACAGAAGAGACACCTCACGCCCAGCAAACGGATCAGTTCACCCGAGACAGTAAACAAGGTTAATTTCAAAGCCAGGTGATTAAAGGCGGAAATTGAAGCATTTTTTTTTTTTAAAAAGAAAGGTTACTGGTTCCGTTGGACAAACTAGACCAACAGATTGCAGGACAAAACACGATGCATTTCGACCTCTTGGGTCTTCTTCAGGCAAAACAAACAACATTTAGGACAATGAAAACGAAGAACGAACAACCACTTATCTTCTCATATTCGGCGCAACATGGGTGTTGGATGAAAACGAGGCCGTCGGGAAGGGGACCATGGGAGTTGGAAATAATAATGATGACAATACCAGCCACTGTGGCGAAGTGGTTAGCGTCGCGGACTCCCGGTTGGGAGGTCGTGGGTTCGAATCCCATCAGAGTCATGTGGGTTTTTCTGTCCCGACCGGCTCCTACCCAGAGTTGAGTTTGCTGCGGACTCAGTTGGGAAGACTGGGACCACGCAGTCGAGTTTCATCCACTTAATGGATGCGTTTCTGAGAGTGTTGCTCAAATTTCCTGACCAACACTGCAGGTGCCTGTATTTCTCGGGCCTGATTTGACGCCGGGATATATTATGAAAGGAAGCGTAGAGTACAGCACTGTCATGTAGTTTCAGACCGAAATGGAAATCCGTAGCATCATCTTAATCATCCTCATTCTCATCGATCAGCATAAAAAAAGTCTCAAATTCTGTAGCCCTTCATGCCCTGCTCTCATGGTGACCTCAATTTTGATATCCTCTCCACGTCTGTGGTCTTGGTTTGGTTCCGTCGGGGTCACCGGTATCGGCGAGTCCATGGGGGCTGTCGTTGGACGGACGTGGTGACGCCCTCCGGAGGGAGAGCTCACTCGCGCCGGCTCCGCGACTAAGCAGTTATTGTTGTCAGTAGGGGGCTTAGTAGGTGGTGTCCTGCGTATGTTAGATCAGAACAGGCGCCACTGAACACCACCGAGGTGACTCGGCAGCAGTGCAGCGTCTCCTCCAGTGGGTTACCTGACGACTTGACATTGACTGCTCCCTGTGGATTGCCGGTGCCTGGGCTGCGGCGGGGCCGACCGGTCTGCGGCTGTGGACGGGGTGTCGGAATGAGCGGCGTGGGTGCACTGCCTCTGAGGTGGCGCAGAGGTTGAGAAAGCAAAAAAAAAAAAAAAAAAAAAAAAAAAAAAAAAAAAAGACAATAATAATGATGATAACGACAGTAATAACAGTGATGATAGTGGTGTTGATGAAAATATTTAGATAATAAGAGGAGGAATACTACCAC
>CM065720.1:3156205-3178705 GCA_033310375.1 Conus canariensis
GGAGTATCCAGCCTGCAATGTGTGTGAAATGTGTGGAGGGATCCATTCCACTGCGGCACTCACATAGAATCAGCATCTGTACTTTGCATGGTAATGCACCAGTAGAAAGAAACTCGTGGAGAGCGTGGCAGCAGAGAGTCCTCAGAAGAGAAGCCCCCTTCAAGCAAGTGTTTCGGCCCTTATCTCCTGACACTCTAGGGGGGTTGGGCCACACCCGGTTCATGACTCCGGATGTCCCTCTGCTGCCCCCTTTTTTTTCCCGTCTTGGGACGAGCCATGGCTGGGATTCGAACCCATGACCCTCTGGACATGCTCATTTTCCACTTAATGACTCGCGCTTTAACCACTGAGCCACAGGGACACCTGATATTTGTAGGGAAATTAAGCCTTATGAAGTTCACTTTTGTTCCTCCTTGACCAGATCCAGCTTGAACACATCTCTGCCGCTTCTGCCATTGCTTTCAGGGCTCTGGTTTTTTCCCTCCCTGCAACTGAGAGCTGTTTCATGAGGCTGTATGCAGACGTTCCTACAAACCCCCTAGCTCCAATTTCTGCAGTGAGGACTTTGACCTGATAGCCTTCTCTCCTCAGGCTGTTTGCCAGATCAGCATACTTTTCAGTCTTGTAGATTTGAGCTGCCTCCATTCTGTTCTCATATGGCACCGTGAGCTCGATCATGATCAGCTGCTTGGTTGACTTAGAGTGGACTACTATGTCTGGTCTCATGCCACTCCTGCTGATGATCTCTGGGTGACTCTTCCATTCTGGGAGGTCTGCAGTGCACTCCCAGTCATCTGCCCCGTCCAGCAGACTCTGCCTGCATGTTTCGAGTGGCACTGTTGTTCTTGGCCATGATTTGCTGCCTCCTGCCGTGAAGAATGTTGCGGGTGCTTTTGGAGTCCTGATTTTCCCTTTTGTGGTGTTGGTACTAACCCAGACTACTTGTACAATCTCTTTGAGCACTTGGTTGTGCCTCCATGTGTACCTTCCTTGAGCCAGGGCTACTTTACATGAGCTTAGGACATGCTCCACTGTTTGTTTTTCATGGCAGAGGGGGCATGCAGGATCGTCTGTTTTCCCCCACTTCACCAGGTTTGCATTTGAGGGCAGAAGGTCATATGCAGATCTGAGAATGAAGCTGATCCTGAGAGGGGCCATGTGCCAAATGTCATTCCAAGTGAGACTTCTTTGGAGTGCATTCTCCCACGTTGTCCATTGCCCTTGCTGGCTCTGCTGGACTGCTTTTTGGAGTCTTTTTTGGTCTTCTTCTTTTCTCATCTCCTGAATCATCATGTCTGTTTTGGCTTTTCCTTTGGCCTTTGACCACCATTCAGTTTTGGTCACCCCCAGTCCTTGTCTGTTGGTCTGTGTGTGTCCTGTTATTTCTCTGATCTTGAGACTTTCTTTTGCAGAATCCATCGCCTCTTGAACTTTCCACTTTCTGCCTGTCTTCAGCTGGGGCTTGATTGCTTCTACCACCTTGTCTCCTGAGTCCTCCAGCATGCTTTGAAGTCTGATCTTCCCTGCTTTGTATTCGTCCAGGATGGATTTCAGTGGTAGTTTCAGCTTTGCTTGGCGACAGTACAGCGCTATGTCAGTCAGACAGGGTGGGACACCAAGCCATTTCCTTGTGAACTTGTTGATTTTGGCTTCCATTGCCTCCACTATGCTGGTGCAGATGTCGTATATCATCAGAGGCCATAGGAGCTTTGGTATCAGCATGAACTGCAGACACCAGACCTTGTATTTGCCAGGGAGCCCACACTGGTCAATGGTCTCCAAGCCTTCCTCCGCCATCTGCTTGGTTTCTTTTGCTCTTTGTGTGTCTTTCAGCGTATCATCATACCATCTTCCAAGGCTCTTGACTGGTTCTTCTGTGACTGTTGGAATGGCCTGGTTGGCAACACTGAAGACCACAGATCCGGCCACTTTTCCTTTCCTCAGTGAGAGACTCCGTGATTTCTTTGGCTTGAACTTCATTCTGGATGAGGCAACTATGTCGTCCAGCCTCTCCAGCACATGACGTGTCTCGTCTTCTCTGGATGAAATCACTGTAGTGTCATCCATGAAGGCCTTGAGAGGAGGCATCTTGTATCCATCGCCAAGGTCTGTTTGTCTCGCGTTGTTTGTTGCTGCTTTCAAGATGAGTTCCATTGCCAGCACGAACAGTATTGGGGAAATTGCACAGCCCATTGCAATACCCACTTCCAAGTTGATCCAGTCTGTTGTGTACTCCTTGGTAGAGAACCGCATTGAGAAGCCATTGAAATACTTCTTGAGCATGTCGCGGATGTTCTTTGGCACATGGTACATCTCAAGAGCCACTGTATCATCTCATGGGGCACAGATCCATATGCGTTTGCCAGATCAAGCCACACTACGTCCAGGTCTCTCTTTTCTGTTTTTGCTTTTTGGATTGCGTCCCAGATCATTGTGGCGTGTTCTACACAGCCAGCCACGCCTGGGATGCCACCTTTCTGGACTGACACATCCAAGTACTTGTTTTCCATCAGGTACTTGGTCAGCCTTGCTGCCATGACAGAGAAGAAGATTTTCCCTTCGACGTTCAGTAGTGATATTGGCCTGAACTGGCTGATGTCACTTGAGTTTTGCTCTTTGGGGATGTACACACCATCTGCCGTCATCCACTGGCCGCTGATCTTCTGGTTTCTCCAAGCCGATCGCAGCAGCCTGTGGAGCCACTCCAGCACCTTGGGACATTTCTTGTAAAGCTGGTAAGGTATTCCGTTTGGCCCTGGTGATGATTTGGCTCTGGCTTTGTCGACCACCTTCTTGATTTCCGCCAACGTTGGAGGCTTGCCATTGAACTGTTCCTCAGGGTTGGTTGGCCACACCAGACCTTGAATGTCGAGTGGTGCTTTGCTCTGTGGGTCAGAGTATGTTTTCCTCAAATGCTGCTCAAGAACTCCTTTGTCCACACTTAGGGTCCCAGATTTTGGCTGCTCAAACAGTGTTCTGGCAAACCGGAAGGGGTCTCTGAAGAAGCGCTCTTGTGTCTTCTTCTTTTTGCTCTTCCTCTTCCTCGCAGATTCCGCTTTGCTGAGGGCGCTGTGTTTTTCTTTCAGGTCTTTCCACAGTTTTTCCAAGCCTTGTTTTTCAGCTGGCAATGCGGTCTTCATTTGCATCTTGAGGTTTTTCTTTTGGACCCTGATCTTGTCCATCTTTTCTTGACGTCTGGATTTCTTTGGAGGTGTTTTCTCTTTGGGTAGTTTTGCTCCATAGGCGTCTCTACATGTGGCATACACAATGTCCCCATATGTGGCTAGTTTGTGTTCCAGGGTGCTTTTCCCTATCAGTGCATCGAGTCTTTGGACGATTTTTGCATCCAGTTTCTCCCAATCTTCAGTTTCGTTTGCTCGTGGCAGGTTGAGTTTCAGGCGCCTGGCATCGAGGGCCTGTGCAAATTCCTCATCCGAACCAACAGCGTGGATGTCCTTGGCACTGTGGTTTAAATCCTGGCCTTGGTCTTCCGACGTCTTATCTGCTGATGCAGTGCGCTGCTGCTCATTCAGATGAGTCTTCACACATCCCATCTTTGTTCTGTGGATCTTCATGCCACGGGTGGTAGCGAAACGCTTTCCACAGACACATGGATATTCCATTTGGTCCATGTTCATAGTCCGTTTGGGATTTGCAGTCATGATTGGTTGAGCACCGATGGATTCATCATTCTCTCCCCCTTTCGGTGAATCCTGGGAGCATCTTTTCCTTTTATTCTTTGTAGCCACATGTTTAAGGCAAAGTGGGGAGCCAGCCCACAGAGCCCTTGGTTCTGGTCTTTCCCAGTGTCCTCCGGTCTTTCCCGGACGTCCTCCGGCCTATTCCCGGAAGTCAATGGTTTACCCATGCATCAGTAGAAAGAAACTCGTGGAGAGCGTGGCAGCAGAGAGTCCTCAGAAGAGAAGCCCCCTTCAAGCAAGTGTTTCGGCCCTTATCTCCTGACACTCTAGGGGGGTTGGGCCACACCCGGTTCATGACTCCGGATGTCCCTCTGCTGCCCCCTTTTTTTTCCCATCTTGGGACGAGCCATGGCTGGGATTCGAACCCATGACCCTCTGGACATGCTCATTTTCCACTTAATGACTCGCGCTTTAACCACTGAGCCACAGGGACACCTGATATTTGTAGGGAAATTAAGCCTTATGAAGTTCACTTTTGTTCCTCCTTGACCAGATCCAGCTTGAACACATCTCTGCCGCTTCTGCCATTGCTTTCAGGGCTCTGGTTTTTTCCCTCCCTGCAACTGAGAGCTGTTTCATGAGGCTGTATGCAGACGTTCCTACAAACCCCCTAGCTCCAATTTCTGCAGTGAGGACTTTGACCTGATAGCCTTCTCTCCTCAGGCTGTTTGCCAGATCAGCATACTTTTCAGTCTTGTAGATTTGAGCTGCCTCCATTCTGTTCTCATATGGCACCGTGAGCTCGATCATGATCAGCTGCTTGGTTGACTTAGAGTGGACTACTATGTCTGGTCTCATGCCACTCCTGCTGATGATCTCTGGGTGACTCTTCCATTCTGGGAGGTCTGCAGTGCACTCCCAGTCATCTGCCCCGTCCAGCAGACTCTGCCTGCATGTTTCGAGTGGCACTGTTGTTCTTGGCCATGATTTGCTGCCTCCTGCCGTGAAGAATGTTGCGGGTGCTTTTGGAGTCCTGATTTTCCCTTTTGTGGTGTTGGTACTAACCCAGACTACTTGTACAATCTCTTTGAGCACTTGGTTGTGCCTCCATGTGTACCTTCCTTGAGCCAGGGCTACTTTACATGAGCTTAGGACATGCTCCACTGTTTGTTTTTCATGGCAGAGGGGGCATGCAGGATCGTCTGTTTTCCCCCACTTCACCAGGTTTGCATTTGAGGGCAGAAGGTCATATGCAGATCTGAGAATGAAGCTGATCCTGAGAGGGGCCATGTGCCAAATGTCATTCCAAGTGAGACTTCTTTGGAGTGCATTCTCCCACGTTGTCCATTGCCCACCATATTCTGTTGCCATGGGACACAGGGGAGAAGAAGGAAGAGGTGCTGATTGAATTATAAAGAAACATTTGATGTGTCCACACTATGTGGTCAATATAGTCGGGCTCTCAGAATAGTCTGCAACCAGACTGGTGTCGCCCACCGGCATGCAGGTCTTGAGATCCAGCATCAAGTCAGCACATACGACTTATCAATGTATGTTGAGGGGAATGGTAGTGCATACCCTGGTATTGTTTACCATCATGGCGAAACGTCCTGAAAACGGGTCCCCAAGTGTGTAAAGAGCCCTCGGTGTTGTTTACCATCATGGCGAAACGTCCTGAAACGGGTCCCCACGTGTGTAAAGAGCCCTCGGTGTTGTTTACCATCATGGCGAAACGTCCTGAAACGGGTCCCCACGTGTGTAAAGAGCCCTCGGTGTTGTTTACCATCATGGCGAAACGTCCTGAAACGGGTCCCCACGTGTGTAAAGAGCCCCCGGTGTTGTTTACATCATGCGAAACGTTTGATGTGTCCCACTGTGGTAAATAGCCGGGTGCTCATCAGGAAATGTCTGAACAACTGGTGTCGCCCACGGCTGAGGTCCTTGAGTCCATATCAAGTAAAACGTCTTACAATGGGTGAGGGGATGTAGTGCACCCGGTATTGTTTACCATCATGGCGAAAGTCCTGAAACGGGTCCCCACGTGTGTAAAGAGCCCCGGTGTTGTTTACCATCATGGCGAAACGTCCTGAAACGGGTCCCCACGTGTGTAAAGAGCCCCCGGTGTTGTTTACCATCATGGCGAAAAGTCCTGAAACGGGTCCCCACGTGTGTAAAGAGCCCCGGTGTTGTTTACCATCATGGCGAAAAGTCCTGAAACGGGTCCCCACGTGTGTAAAGAGCCCCCGGTGTTGTTTACCATCATGGCGAAACGTCCTAAAACGGGTCCCCACGTGTGTAAAGAGCCCCCGGTGTTGTTTACTATCATGGCGAAACGTCCTGACACGGGTACCCACGTGTGTAAAGAGCCTCCTCGACGCGAGTAACCAGGAACTCCTTCACAGAGGCAGACAGGCCTTTGAACCGCAGAACCATCTGCCAACCATTGCCAGGACAAGAAAGGTGAAAGGATAACGACACGTTGCTAGGTCTGTCTGGCAAAACAATGGTCTACTGGGCAGGACAGCAGAAGCATAAAGAACAGGCAAACAGCAAGAGAAGAGGGAGGTCACCACAGAGTGGACATGCCTGTCCTTCGCCAGTTGTCAGAGGATGACGACAAAGAACGACAACTGATAGGGGTATAACGAGAAGAGGGAAGTCACCACAGAGTGGACAGGCCTGTCCTAGTTCTCAGAGGATGACGACAAAGAACGACAACTGATAGGGGTATAAAGAGAAGAGGGAGGTCACCACAGAGTGGACATGCCTGTCCTTTGCCAGTTGTCAGAGGATGACGACAAAGAACGACAACTGATAGGGGTATAACGAGAAGAGGGAAGTCACCACAGAGTGGACAGGCCTGTGCTTCGCCAGTTCTCAGAGGATGACGACAAAGAGCGACAAGCGATGGGGCTATATTTTCAAGAAGTTATCAATCGTTTCTCAGCAAGGGTGACGAGACAGACAAATCAAGACAAAACCTGTTGCGGATGGTGTGACAGGAAAAGTCACTTAAGTGTATAGAATAGATAAAGAAATGAAGTCATATTTTTCTTAAGAATTCCAGCTGATGATTTGGTTGCAAAGTGAGACGACTGCAGGCGGAAATCTAAACAAATCTTAAATAAATGTTTGCGAACCGCCAAGAGAAACGTGGACAAACGAGTCACATGACAAAACACGACGCGTTTCGACCTCTTAGGTCTTCTTGAGGCAAGACACAAATAAATAGGACAACGAAAATGAACGAGTTTGTCACTTAGCTCTGATCTTTGTGAGGAAGAAACAGCATGGTTGTCAATGCTTTCTATTTACGTGGTTCGCGAATTACGCTGGTGGAATTCATCGGGACAATAGACCTGATTTGGGCTGCTGTCAGAAACAATGAAGACACTGGTGATTCCTGATAACCCCATGATGACCCTGGGAATTGTGTTGTCAGGATATGACGTATAACTTGCGTGACACGAAAAGAGCTGAGCTTGGAGAGAATTATAGCATCATAATCTTGTCAAAAGTGATTTTCTCTCACGTATGTTCTGAAATTTCCCCCTAAGACTGTTTATCTTTACCTTTGAGGACCAGCAATATTCTGCACAGCAAAACTACTTTCATCTCTTAAACCTTTGGTTTGAAAATCAAGTGCTGAAGAAAACTATATCACGAAATCGCACATGGTGATAATGAATAAAATATATCATAAAATGCTCTTGTCAAAATAGATTTTTTGTATTTCTGAAAGAAAAACCTTTTTTGTTTCTTTGCTGAATCTTGAATGCATGTTTTTCTATATTCATGTACTGATGTCGAGAGTCATGACTGAGCTCGTTAGGATTCCAGTCAAACATGTCTCTAATTACAGAGAGAAAATGTTCAGAAAAAATGAGACAACAAAATAAAGAATTACGAAAATTCTGGGGAAAAAGTGATCACTCTAAAAGGGAAAAGTGACCTAACAATCAAAATTACGTCAAAATCTGGAAGTCGAAATAGACATTAAAGTCGTACGATTCCATATTTAAGAAATCATCATTTTTCACAGATCTATGTCAAAAACTCTGACATGAACAGAAACATATGGTGTGTGTGTGTGTTTTAAATGACAAAGTTGTGTTTCTTTTTTCCCCCATTCTGTTTTGTATTAGAACTCATAGCATAGTATTTTACCCAGTTTTATTGCCTGTGACAGATGCTATCACCATGTGTGCCTTTCTCTATTAGAATAGAGTGGCCTTCACATCATGATCAGTGCTGACAAATCGTGTGCCAGAATTCTCCTTCCATAGGTACTTGATGGTAAAGGAATGAAGTCAAAGACATGTCACACGGCGAGACAACAGAGTACAACTATGCGTTGTCACAGAGCAGGTTGTTTTGTGGTTCCTCCCTTTCTCTTGGTTTAGTATGGAACCTTTTCCCTTGCGTATGTTTAAAAAATCGATGTAAAAATATTTTCCATGTTGACTTTATGTTATATGACCGGCATTCCTATAGGACAATGTTGACGTTTTGAAGGAAATTATATTTGGGTGTCCACAAAGATAGAATAGGTTGTTTGTTTTGTCAGTTTTCAACGTGACAATGCCCCCATTATTGCATTATTAATAATCAGACAGAGGTTGACCATTTTCCTTTCTGAACCTTTCCAGAACTTGCACCGAAATAACCCCTATATTCTCTCTGTCTCTGTCTCTGTCTCTGTCTGTCTGCCTGTCTGTCTGTCTGTCTGTCTGTCTCTCTCTCTGAAACATAATTCTCTGTCTTACTGTCTAGTCACAGGAAGAGGATCGCGGTAAATCACTTTAAATCCAATGGGGTTTAGATTACGAAAGGATCCGGGATGTTGAAGAACACAGCAGAAAAGCTAGTTGTTTACATCGAAGAGGTGTTGGTGTGGTGAAGGCTGGTGCTGTTGTTATTTTTGTTTGCTGTTATTGTTGTTGTTTTTGCTGTTATTGTTGTTGTTTTTGCTGTTATTGTTGTTGTTTTTGCTGTTATTTTTGTTGTTTTTGCTGTTATTGTTGTTGTCGTTCCTGCGTTTGTTTCATACAGCTTTTGTATTTTCCAAAGCTCTTAATTGGTCAGCATTGTTCTCCCTTCATGTAATGTTTTCTAGCACCACGAGAGCTGTTCAAAATAAGCCTCTCTCTCTCTCTCTCTCTCTCTCTCTCTCTCTCTCTCTCTCTCTCTCTCTCTCTCTCTCTCTCCAAAAGACAAGTAATAATACACAGAAGACAAAATCAGTATGTCCAGGTCGGACAAACTGGACACCATCAGAAGGGAAGTTTATTCAAATTACAGAATTTTCAGGGAGACGTTTTAATATGAAAAAAACCCTGATAATCCTGCATGACCATTTAGCCAAAGCTATGTTGAAATACATAACATCTATCCATAAACTGCTCATATAGAAGTTGGGTGATTGAACGTAAGTATAGATTGTTCACACCATGTATAGTTGATGTTACCTAAGCGGTAAATCTTTTTCTATGTTTTGATGTTTTATTATCTGTAGTCAAGGAAGCACCTGCCCAAGCCATTTTAAAATAAACACCCAAGCACAATGAAGTTTTCTGATTGATTTTCTTTTTTAAAAAAAGTAACGAGACTTTTGAACGTTCCGCAGATTCATAAAGATAATCCTGCAAAATCAATGGACTTAATTTAGCGATTGTTTGAAATTTATGCATTTTTTTTGTTTAAGGATACAACTCAGTGATCGTTTAGAACTGACGTATCTTTTTTTCTGTTAAAGGGTAAAATTCAATGATTGTTTACACTTGATGTATTTACACTTAATGTATTTTTTTCTGTTTCAGAAGGAATATATATCCACCGCCTCCTTGAGCCACTTGTACGGCATAACCCTTACTGCAGACAAAAAGTGGACTGGCCCTTTCAAAAACAACAAAGTCACATTGTCAAAATATTGTTTTGGACTGGTCAGACCTGTCGATAACCAACTACACAGGCCGATCTAACCGTTAATTTTGTGCACCAGTCGAGCGGTCGGCGGTTCAATTCCACGGCCCAGACATGTGGTATTTTGCCGTGAGTCATTCCTTGTGTGACATTGGTGATAACACTAGTCATACTCTGTATTTTGTGTGGCCCAATGGACTGGGTGAGTCCCCTGGAGCAGTGTCACGTGACCTCAGGCTCACTATTATGTTTGGTACAATTTTTTCGGGGTTTTTAGTTTCAACCGTGTGCTCCCATGGGGGTATTTTTTTTTTTTTAGAAATGAATCTTGCAATCAAAAGGACTAAAGCACAGTTCATGAACGAACATCTGACGTCAATGTTGTAACAAACGGCTTTCTGTTCTCTTTTCCACACTAAAGGCACAGGCAGATTGTCGCCCCTTTTTCCAGACTAAACGCACAGGCAGGTTGTCGCCCCTTTTTCCACACTAAAGGCACAGGCAGGTTGTCGTCCCTTTTTCCACACTAAAGGCACAGGCAGATTGTCGCCCCTTTTTCCACACTAAACGCACAGGCAGGTTGTTCATATTACATGATCAATGATCCAGGGCCGGATCAGTTGGGCCGGGGAGTGGGAATGAAGGAGTCTCAGGGTCATTGAAGAGGTCATATTACATGATCAATGATCCAGGGCCGGATCAGTTGGGCCGGGGAGTGGGAATGAAGGAGTCTCAGGGTCATGGAAGAGGTCATATTACATGATCAATGATCCAGGGCCGGATCAGTTGGGCCGGGGAGTGGGAATGAAGGAGTCTCAGGGTCATGGAAGAGGTCATATTACATGATCAATGATCCAGGGCCGGATCAGTTGGGCCGGGGAGTGGGAATGAAGGAGTCTCAGGGTCATGGAAGAGGTCATATTACATGATCAATGATCCAGGGCCGGATCAGTTGGGCCGGGGAGTGGGAATGAAGGAGTCTCAGGGTCATGGAAGAGGTCATATTACATGATCAATGATCCAGGGCCGGATCAGTTGGGCCGGGGAGTGGGAATGAAGGAGTCTCAGGGTCATGGAAGAGGTCATATTACATGATCAATGATCCAGGGCCGGATCAGTTGGGCCGGGGAGTGGGAATGAAGGAGTCTCAGGGTCATGGAAGAGGTCATATTACATGATCAATGATCCAGGGCCGGATCAGTTGGGCCGGGGAGTGGGAATGAAGGAGTCTCAGGGTCATGGAAGAGGTCATATTACATGATCAATGATCCAGGGCCGGATCAGTTGGGCCGGGGAGTGGGAATGAAGGAGTCTCAGGGTCATGGAAGAGGTCATATTACATGATCAATGATCCAGGGCCGGATCAGTTGGGCCGGGGAGTGGGAATGAAGGAGTCTCAGGGTCATGTAAGAGGTCATATTACATGATCAATGATCCAGGGCCGGATCAGTTGGGCCGGGGAGTGGGAATGAAGGAGTCTCAGGGTCATGTAAGAGGTCATATTACATGATCAATGATCCAGGGCCGGATCAGTTGGGCCGGGGAGTGGGAATGAAGGAGTCTCAGGGTCATGTAAGAGGTCATATTACATGATCAATGACCCAGGGCCGGATCAGTTGGGCCGGGGAGTGGGAATGAAGGAGTCTCAGGGTCATGGAAGAGGTCATATTACATGATCAATGATCCAGGGCCGGATCAGTTGGGCCGGGGAGTGGGAATGAAGGAGTCTCAGGGTCATGGAAGAGGTCATATTACATGATCAATGATCCAGGGCCGGATCAGTTGGGCCGGGGAGTGGGAATGAAGGAGTCTCAGGGTCATTGAAGAGGTCATATTACATGATCAATGATCCAGGGCCGGATCAGTTGGGCCGGGGAGTGGGAATGAAGGAGTCTCAGGGTCATGGAAGAGGTCATATTACATGATCAATGATCCAGGGCCGGATCAGTTGGGCCGGGGAGTGGGAATGAAGGAGTCTCAGGGTCATGGAAGAGGTCATATTACATGATCAATGATCCAGGGCCGGATCAGTTGGGCCGGGGAGTGGGAGGAATGAAGGAGTCTCAGGGTCATTGAAGAGGTCATATTACATGATCAATGATCCAGGGCCGGATCAGTTGGGCCGGGGAGTGGGAATGAAGGAGTCTCAGGGTCATGGAAGAGGTCATATTACATGATCAATGATCCAGGGCCGGATCAGTTGGGCGGGGAGTGGGAATGAAGGAGTCTCAGGGTCATGGAAGAGGTCATATTACATGATCAATGATCCAGGGCCGGATCAGTTGGGCCGGGGAGTGGGAATGAAGGAGTCTCAGGGTCATGGAAGAGGTCATATTACATGATCAATGATCCAGGGCCGGATCAGTTGGGCCGGGGAGTGGGAATGAAGGAGTCTCAGGGTCATGGAAGAGGTCATATTACATGATCAATGATCCAGGGCCGGATCAGTTGGGCCGGGGAGTGGGAATGAAGGAGTCTCAGGGTCATGGAAGAGGTCATATTACATGATCAATGATCCAGGGCCGGATCAGTTGGGCCGGGGAGTGGGAATGAAGGAGTCTCAGGGTCATGGAAGAGGTCATATTACATGATCAATGATCCAGGGCCGGATCAGTTGGGCCGGGGGAGTGGGAATGAAGGAGTCTCAGGGTCATGTAAGAGGTCATATTACATGATCAATGATCCAGGGCCGGATCAGTTGGGCCGGGGAGTGGGAATGAAGGAGTCTCACGGTCATGTAAGAGGTCCAGTGGAGCCACAAACAGGATGGTGGGTGCGGGCGCATTCTCATGGAGAGAATGAAGCATGCTGACCACAATGGTGATGAGCCAGGAGTACGGGGGAGGGAGAGGGAAATATGCAGAGAATGAAGCATGCTGACCACAATGGTGATGAGCCAGGAGGTACGGGGGAGGAGAGGGAAATAATGCAGAGAATGAAGCATGCTGACCACAATGGTGATGAGCCAGGAGGTACGGGGGGAGGGAGAGGGAAATAATGCAGAGAATGAAGCATGCTGACCACAATGGTGATGAGCCAGGAGGTACGGGGGGAGGGAGAGGGAAATAATGCAGAGAATGAAGCATGCTGACCACAATGGTGATGAGCCAGGAGGTACGGGGGAGGGAGAGGGAAATAATGCAGAGAATGAAGCATGCTGACCACAATGGTGATGAGCCAGGAGGTACGGGGGGAGGGAGAGGGAAATAATGCAGAGAATGAAGCATGCTGACCACAATGGTGATGAGCCAGGAGGTACGGGGGGAGGGAGAGGGAAATAATGCAGAGAATGAAGCATGCTGACCACAATGGTGATGAGCCAGGAGGTACGGGGGGAGGGAGAGGGAAATAATGCAGAGAATGAAGCATGCTGACCACAATGGTGATGAGCCAGGAGGCACGGGGGGAGGGAGAGGGAAATAATTGCAGAGAATGAAGCATGCTGACCACAATGGTGATGAGCCAGGAGGCACGGGGGGAGGGAGAGGGAAATAATGCAGAGAATGAAGCATGCTGACACAATGGTGATGAGCCAGGAGGCACGGGGGGAGGGAGAGGGAAATAATGCAGAGAATGAAGCATGCTGACCACAATGGTGATGAGCCAGGAGGCACGGGGGGAGGGAGAGGGAAATAATGCAGAGAATGAAGCATGCTGACCACAAATGGTGATGAGCCAGGAGGCACGGGGGGAGGGAGAGGGAAATAATGCAGAGAATGAAGCATGCTGACCACAATGGTGATGAGCCAGGGAGGTACGGGGGGAGGGGAGAGGGAAATAATGCAGAGAATGAAGCATGCTGACCACAATGGTGATGAGCCAGGAGGTACGGGGGGAGGGAGAGGGAAATAATGCAGAGAATGAAGCATGCTGACCTCAATGGTGATGAGCCAGGAGGCACGGGGGGAGGGAGAGGGAAATAATGCAGAGAATGAAGCATGCTGACCACAATGGTGATGAGCCAGGAGGCACGGGGGGAGGGAGAGGGAAATAATGCAGAGAATGAAGCATGCTGACCACAATGGTGATGAGCCAGGAGGGCAGGGGGGAGGGGAGAGGGAAATAATGCAGAGAATGAAGCATGCTGACCACAATGGTGATGAGCCAGGAGGCACGGGGGGAGGGAGAGGGAAATAATGCAGAGAATGAAGCATGCTGACCACAATGGTGATGAGCCAGGAGGCACGGGGGGAGGGAGAGGGAAATAATGCAGAGAATGAAGCATGCTGACCACAATGGTGATGAGCCAGGAGGCACGGGGGGAGGGAGAGGGAAATAATGCAGAGAATGAAGCATGCTGACCACAATGGTGATGAGCCAGGAGGCACGGGGGGAGGGAGAGGGAAATAATGCAGAGAATGAAGCAATGCTGACCACAATGGTGATGAGCCAGGAGGTACGGGGGGAGGGAGAGGGAATATGCAGAGAATGAAGCATGCTGACCACATGGTGATGAGCCAGGAGGTACGGGGGGAGGGAAGGGAAATAATGCAGAGAGATGAAGCATGCTGACCACAATGGTGATGAGCCAGGAGGTACGGGGGGAGGGAGAGGGAAATAATGCAGAGAATGAAGCTGCTGACCACAATGGTGATGAGCCAGGAGGTACGGGGGGAGGGAGAGGAAATAATGCAGAGAATGAAGCATGCTGACCACAATGGTGATGAGCCAGGAGGTACGGGGGGAGGGAGAGGGAAATAATGCAGGAATTAGCATGCTGACCACAATGGTGATGAGCCAGGAGGTACGGGGGAGGGAGAGGGAAATAATGCAGAGAATGTAGCATGCTGACCACAATGGTGATGAGCCAGGAGGTACGGGGGGAGGGAGAGGGAAATATTGCAGAGAATGTAAGCATGCTGACCACAATGGTGATGAGCCAGGAGGTACGGGGGGAGGGAGAGGGAAAAATTGCAGAGAATGAAGCATGCTGACCACAATGGTGATGAGCCAGGAGGTACGGGGGGGAGGGAGAGGGAAATAATGCAGAGAATGAAGCATGCTGACCACAATGGTGATGAGCCAGGAGGTACGGGGGGAGGGAGAGGGAAATATGCAGAGAATGAAGCATGCTGACCACAATGGTGATGAGCCAGAGGTCGGGGGGAGGGAGAGGGAAATAATGCAGAGAATGAAGCATGCTGACCACAATGGTGATGAGCCAGGAGGTACGGGGGGAGGGAGAGGGGAAATAATGCAGAGAATGAAGCATGCTGACCACAATGGTGATGAGCCAGGAGGTACGGGGGGAGGGAGAGGGGAAATAATGCAGAGAATGAAGCATGCTGACCACAATGGTGATGAGCCAGGAGGTACGGGGGAGGAGGGAAATAATGCAGAGAATGAAGCATGCTGACCACAATGGTGATGAGCCAGGAGGTAGGGGGGAGGGAGAGGGAAATAATGCAGAGAATGAAGCATGCTGACCACAATGGTGATGAGCCAGGAGGTACGGGGGGAGGGAGAGGGAAATAATGCGAGAATGAAGATGCTACCACAATGGTGATGAAGCCAGAGGTACGGGGGGAGGGAGAGGGAAATAAGCAATGGGAGAGAGAGGGAGAGAGGAGGGGAGGGGGAGGAGAGAGGAAGAGAGAAGAGGAGAGAGAGGGGAGAGAGGAGAGAGAGACAGAAAGAGAGAGAGGTTAGACAGACAGGCAGACAGACAGACAGACAGACAGACAGACAGACAGAAAGAGTGCTGTTGATGTAAGACGTGAAAAGGGAAGTTAGCATGGGACGTACATGACTCTATATTGTTTACATTTTTCCGCTGATTTGTGTGGTTGTTGTTATTGTTGTTGTTTATCCTTTTCTTAGATGAGCACGAAAGTGCATTCCGATCGCTTCCTGCACATCAGAACTGAGCCAGCAGAAGCTAAGAATGGAGCGTCTTACCCCAGCCTGAACAACCAGTCATCTTCTTACCCCAGCCTGAACAACCAGTCAATCTTCTTACCCCAGCCTGAACAACCAGTCAATCTTCTTACCCCAGCCTGAACAGCCAGTCAATCTTCTTACCCCAGCCTGAACAACCAGTCAATCTTCTTACGCCAGCCTAAACAACCAGTCAATCTTCTTACCCCAGCCTGAACAACCAGTCAATCTTCTTACCCCAGCCTGAACAACCAGTCAATCTTCTTACCCCAGCCTGAACAACCAGTCAATCTTCTTACCCCAGCCTGTACAACCAGTCAATCTTCTTACCCCAGCCTGAACAACCAGTCAATCTTCTTGTCCCAGCCTGAACAACCAGTCAATCTTCTTACCCCAGCCTGAACACCAGTCAATCTTCTTACCCCAGCCTGTACAACCAGTCAATATTCTTGTCCCAGCCTGAACAGCCAGTCAATCTTCTTGTCCCAGCCTGAACAGCCGTCAATCTTCTTGTCCCAGCCTGAACAACCAGTCAATCTTCTTGTCCCAGCCTGAACAGCCAGTCAGTCTTCTTACCCCAGCCTGAACAACCAGTCAATCTTCTTACCCCAGCCTGAACAACCAGTCAATCTTTTACCCCAGCCTGAACAACCAGTCAATCTTCTTACCCCAGCCTGAACAGCCAGTCAATCTTCTTACCCCAGCCCGAACAACCAGTCAATCTTCTTGTCCCAGCCTGAACAGCCAGTCAATCTTCTTGTCCAGCCTGAACAACCAGTCCATCTTCTTAGCCCAGCCTGAACAACCAGTCAATCTTCTTGTCTCACCCTGAACAGCCAGTCAATCTTCTTGCCCCAGCCTGAACAGCCAGTCAATCTTCTTACCCCAGCCTGAACAGCCAGTCAATCTTCTTACCCCAGCCTGAACAACCAGTCAATCTTCTTACCCCAGCCTGAACAGCCAGTCAATCTTCTTACCCCAGCCTGTACAACCAGTCAATATTCTTGTCCCAGCCTGAACAGCCAGTCAATCTTCTTGTCCCAGCCTGAACAGCCAGTCAATCTTCTTGTCCCAGCCTGAACAACCAGTCAATCTTCTTGTCCCAGCCTGAACAGCCAGTCAGTCTTCTTACCCCAGCCTGAACAACCAGTCAATCTTCTTACCCCAGCCTGAACAACCAGTCAATCTTCTTACCCCAGCCTGAACAACCAGTCAATCTTCTTACCCCAGCCTGAACAACCAGTCAATCTTCTTACCCCAGCCCGAACAACCAGTCAATCTTCTTGTCCCAGCCTGAACAGCCAGTCAATCTTCTTGTCCCAGCCTGAACAACCAGTCCATCTTCTTAGCCCAGCCTGAACAACCAGTCAATCTTCTTGTCTCACCTGAACAGCCAGTCAATCTTCTTGCCCCAGCCTGAACAACCAGTCAATCTTCTTACCCCAGCCTGAACAGCCAGTCAATCTTCTTACCCCAGCCTGAACAACCAGTCAATCTTCTTACCCCAGCCTGAACAGCCAGTCAATCTTCTTGTCCCAGCCTGAACAACCAGTCAATCTTCTGTTACTGAAGTTCATACACCGTGACGTGTTCATCGTCTCTGATGTCCTTATATACTGCACACAGACAACCAAAGACCCAACTGCGGCTTCAGTGAACCGTCAATGACCCTGAACACTAACCATCCTGACCTCCCTGACTTTCTGCTGTATTGATTATCACTCTGATATGGAAATTGTTCAAAGCCAAATGGCTTTCTTTATACGGTAAGGTAATGTTGCTTATAGTCCAGCCGACCGCAAAGGGTCATATCAGGGCTGCCACCGCGTTGAAGTCAACTCATAAGTCATGAAAAAAACCTCATTGACACAACCCTTTAAAATACAACTTCTAAAAACACACCGGAACTTTTGCTACAAATCTTTCTACTGGGCAATCTTGAATCAGCTGAAAAAGTTATCTCTTTCAAAAATTCAAAGATCACATTAGGTGGACATCTCTGAACAAGGTTTTCATGGTGTCTGCTGTATTAATGTTTAACTGTTTCACATCATGCAAGTCTCAGCACTAGAAGTTTTCCTTACATAACATCCACTCTGGGTTTTTTTTCCTGCCAGGGGACTGTTTCATGGGAACGCAAACAATGACAATCTTCCACAATGAAGAGATAAATGCAGACAATCGTGCCAGGCGGTGGTATGTGCGGAATTAAGCCCATCCAAGAATTAGAGTAAAATCGCCCGCCCACCCTCTCTAGGGTGTCAGTAAGCAGTGTCTTGAGCATGTTGGGTCAGAAAAGGTCATCATGGCTGTCTATAGGGTGTCAGTGTCTTGAGCATGTTCGGTCAGAAAAGGTCATCATGGCTGTCTATAGAGTGTCAGTAAGCAGTGTCTTGAGCATGTTGGGTCAGAAAAGATCATCATGGCTGTCTATAGGGTGTCAGTAAGCAGTGGCTTGAGCATGTTGGGTCAGAAAAGGTCACCATGGCTGTCTATAGGGTGTCAGTGTCTTGAGCATGCTGGGTCAGAAAAGGTCATCATGGCTGTCTATAGGGTGTCAGTAAGCAGTGTCTTGAGTATGTTGGGTGAGAACCCCGAAACATCACCAAACTGACTCGGCAGCAATGCAACGTCTCCTCTAATGGGTTGCCTATTGATAACCTAATGGTTTGCTGGCACTGAGGTTACGACCGGCTGGTGTGCCAGTATAGAGAATAGCCAAAATGAATGGTGTGGGAATGAAGATTTCATTTATTTTTTCCCCTGTATTGTAATCGCAACCGGAAAAAAAAAACTTTCAGAAATGCCAGACATACATACACAATACTAAGAAAGGGTGAAAAAGACGGGTGATTATTGTAATATATTTTGCCTACATTCACATAGAGTTAAATCCAGACTTCAAGCTGACTTGAAATGACTTCAAGCCGACTGATCTTGAAGAAGTGGAGTATTGTCATAGCTTACTGACGGTGCGTGTAGTGCTCGACATTCTGCATAAGTCTGTAGAACATTGTTCCCACATGCACCATTGTGTTATTGTTCGTTTTCCATGCAACGATTCTATTGTAAGTATTGAGCATACAATATGTCATGGCCCTGAAAATACCATGGAATGGTCAAACCGTGATATGTTTTCCCCTGTGATGTGTAAATAATTAAATTCAAGTAAATGAACCACACATTGCCTGCGATGACAACAGCACTGATAACGTCACGAAGTGACCATGTCATTATAGCAAATGCAGGAAGGGGAGAGGGGTGGGGGGGAGGAAGAACGGAGGCGGAAGGGGTGGGGGAGAACACAGAGGACGAAACAATAAAGAAAGAACAAAGAAACAATAAAGAAAGAATAAAGACACAATACAGAAAGTTTAAGAGATATCTGTGCAGACAAACATGACAGTGAATGGCAGCATGAAATTCAACCTACAATGTGGAACCATGGTCGACAGCGTCAGCTCAGTTTCTGCAACAACGGGTCTCAGTTTCTTTACCACCGAAGAAATGTAATTCAGTCAAAATGTGCCAGTTGCAAAAAAAACAAAACAAAAACAAACAAACAAAACAAAAACAAAAACAAAAAACAAACAAAAAAAAACACCCCACCTCAAAACCCAGACTTCTTTACTGAAACATCTGGATGTGTCTGTCAGGGGGAGAGGGAGGTCTCCAGCTGTTCACAGGATAGAAGTGGTCAGTTTCAAGATGTGTCTGTCAGGGTGAGAAGTCTCCAGCTGTTCACAGGATAGAAGTGGTCAGTTTCAAAGTAAGGTGACCGCAGGCGGAAACTGACACAAACTTAAAAGAAAAATGACTCTCCGCCGACAGAAAGAGACAAAGAGACTTGTGTTGTTGCATTGCTGGTCTCTTTCGTTCGGTGGATTGGTCATTTTCTGTTAGGATAGCATTGCAGTGGCGTTTCTTTTGATATGTCTACATGCTTCTCATGTGTGTCTGCATATACTCCACACAAATGACAGATCTTAGGTCCCTTCCCCCCTCCCCCTCTTCCCTTCCACCGTACCATCACCAGCCAGACTTCCTCCTCTCCTTTCCTGTCTTCATTTTTCTGTCTGTTTGTTTGTTTGAGCCTGTTTTTTCCCCCAGAAAAATACGGTCCTCCTTCTAGTCTTTCTCCTCCTTTCCTCCTCCTCCTACTCCTCCTCCTCCTACTACTACCACTACTACAACTACTACTGTTGTTGCTGCTGCTGCTACTACTATTTCTTCTTCTACTACTACTACTACTACTACAGATGATGAGGATGATGATCATGATGATAGTGATAATAGAGAGAGAGAGAGAGAGAGAGAGAGAGAGAGAGAGAGAGAGAGAGAGAGAGAGAGAGAGAGAAACTGTATTCTTAAAGGTACCAGGTATGCAAGAAGATATGTCTTTTTACAAATGGACTTGTCCCTTCAGGTCCCCCCCCCTCTCTCTCTCTCTCTCTCTCCACACTGCACTGACCAACCTAGTAGACAAATGGCTCTCAAATATCAATGAAAACAAAGTGACCGGTGTCCTTTTTATTGACTTTGCAAAAGCTTTTGATGTAATTGACCACACACTGCTTCTAAAAAAGTTAAAATTGTACCGTTTATCCAATAATGCTCTAGAACTCATCTCTTCGTTTTTAAGCGACAGAAAACAAATTGTCTCAATTCATGAACGCCAGTCTTCTATCTTGCCTCTCAAACATGGTGTTCCTCAAGGCTCCGCCCTAGGACCCATACTTTTCTCAATATATATTAATGATCTCCCCCTGTTTCTCCCAGCGCTTTGTGATATGTTCGCCGATGACACTACTGTTCATGCGTGTGATCGCAAAGGAGAAAAAGTATCTATGTTATTACAGCAAAGTATTAACCAGCTAACCAAATGGTCTGAATTAAACCGTATGTGTTTAAACCCTGTCAAAACCAAACATATGATCATAACCACAAGACAAAAACGTCAAACCCTTTCTTATACGAGCACACCCCTTTCTATCAATGGCATAACTATTGAAGAAACAGTCTGTCATAAAGTCTTAGGAGTAGTTATAGATAACAATCTGTCATGGTCAGAACAGTCAGTACGGTCTTTGTGCAAAACAGTTTAAAAAAAAGATATACCAGCTGTCCAAGATAAAGCATTTCCTAGACTGCCATTCACGTAAAATATTTTTCACGCTTATATTGAATCCCATATAAATTATGCATCTACAATTTGGGATTCAGCAAGTAATCATATACTCAGACCTTTGTTTAGTCTTTATAGACGTTCCCTGAAATTAGTTTTGTTAAAATCGGTTACGTTATCATACTCTGACTATACAGATCTGGGAATTTTACCATTAAACTTGAAGCTTAAATTCAATAAAGCTTTATTCATGTTTAAGATTCTTTCGGGTCGTGCTCCCCCTTCAATTACAGAGAAATTTAGATTGAATGAAAATCGCCATTTTCATAAAATTGTAATACCCCGTCCAAGAATAGATATGTTTAAAACCAGTCTTCACTACTCTGGCGGCTTCTTGTGGAACCGCATTTCACCCTCTCTTGATGTTCATGCCAGCATATATAGCTTTAAAAGGACACTTCATACCCAGCTAATGACTGAATTTTCCAATTCATGCTCTTAAACTCTCTCTCTCTCTCTCTCCTCTCTCTCTCTCTCTCTCTCTCTCTCTGTCTCTCTCACTCTCTCTCTCTCCCTCTGTCTGTCTGTCTGTCTGTCTCTCTCTCTCTCTCTCTCCTCTCTCTCTCTCTCTCTCTCTCTCTCTCTCTCTGTACTGGTCTCTTTCATCTATTGTTCCAAAGGTGCTGCTTGTCAAGTGTAAATTTTTGTCTTTGCTTACAGGTTGGGGTGCCTGTTCAATGATTTTTTTTTTCTTTTTCCAGAAATGTGTTATAATTTTATTGTTGTGATAATGTTTATTATATATATATTATCTATCTTCCAATAACCATTTTTTCATGAACTATATATGATGACCCCTCCCCTCCCATCTGTTTCTCTCTCTGTCTCTCTGTCTCTGTCTCTTCTCTGTCTCTCTCTCTCTGTCTGTCTTCTCTCTCTCTCTCTCTCTCTCTCTCTCTCTCTCTCTCTCTCTCTCTCCCTCTCTCTTCCAGGCATTGATTGTCGTCTGTTCTTTTGTGTTAACCATTTCCTCTGTCTATTTATAGCGTTTATGTATGTTTACTTTAATTCTAGATTAGTTTTGCTGATGTTATTATTGCATTTTATATGTATTTCCCTTTGTTGAGGGCCGGATGTAAAAAAAAGCCATTTTGTGCTTATTCCGCTTTTTCCCTCATTAAAAAAAAAGAAAAAAGATTCGTTCTCTCTGTTTGCGTACGTGCGTGCGTGCGCGTGCGTGGATGAGTGAGTGAGTGTGTTGTGTGTGTGTTGTGTGTGTGTGTGTGTGTGTGTGTGTGTGTGTGTTGTGAGTGTGTGTGTGTGTGTGTGTGTGGGAGAGAGAGAGAGAGAGAGAGAGAGAGAGAGAGAGAGAGAGAGAGAGAGAGAGAGTATGCAGAAAACCACCATCTCTCTTGATAATAATTTGTTACAAGAAAAGCAGACAGTGCCTCATAATGTAGATTTTCACGAGGACATTGCACAAAAAGCTGCTCTTAAAGATAGGAAGCTGTCAACCTGTCACATTATGTCTCTTGTGCTATGCCTAAGTAGGCTGTTTAAATGCTTGTTTCCTTTTTTGCTTCATCTGCACATAAGGAAGTAATAAACACAACCCGTGAAAATGAGAAACACACACACACACACACACACACACACACACACACACACACACACACACACACCACACACAGGCACGCACGCACGCACGCACGTTTGCATACACGCACGCACACACACACACACACACACACACACACACACACACACACACATCACGCACGCACATACGGACACACGCACGCACACGCACAGAGAGAGAGAGAGAGAGAGAGAGAGAGAGAGAGAGAGAGAGAGAGAGAGAGAGAGAGAGAGAGAGAGGCAGTTAGTAGACGGTGTTGTTAAATAACGCCGTGTACATAAGTTTGGGAAAGGCGA
>CM065720.1:3183705-3188705 GCA_033310375.1 Conus canariensis
TCCGATGGGATGCTTCAGTTCAGTGTTTCGTGTGAACACACCAGTTTTCCTCATTCGGATCATAAAGCGATAATATTAGAACTTAGCAGCAATGATTTTATTCGTGGGCCTAGCTATTGGAAATTTAATAATAGCTACTTAAAGGACCCAGTATTTGTGCAGAAAATGAATGACTTATTAGACAGGGAACTTAAAAGAATTTCAGATAACGCGTCATATATGTATACATGGGAATTATGTAAAATTAAAATTAGAGATTTTTGTAGTGAATATGGTAAAATACTAGCCAATAAAAAAAAAATCTTGAAAAGAAATTAGAATTTGATATTTTGGAAGCTGAAAAACGAATGATTCATAATCTGACTAGTAAAGATAACCAAGAACAATATCTGATATTAAAACAAAAGTTAGAGTTACTACAAGCACAAAAAGCAAAAGGTGCACAGGTAAGGTCACGAATTAAGTGGATTGAAGAGGGTGAACGCAACACTAAATATTTCTGCAATTTAGAAAAAGCAAGGGGAAAGAAGAAAATCATCACAAGGTTGTGTAAAGATACAGGGGAAGTAATTACAGATCAACAACAGATTCTAGAAGAACAGGTAACATTCTATAAAAACTTGTATACTCGGCCTGTAGAAGTAAACAATGTTCGTGAATCAGTTGATGCGTTCTTAGAAAATGAAAACATTTCTCGTTTAGAAGAAAATGATGTTGCTAGTTGTGAAGGCATGGTCACTACTGAGGAAACAACAAACGCTTTAAAAAAGATGAAAAATGGATCAGCGCCAGGGAGCGATGGAATAACTATTGAGTTTTTCAAATTTTTTTGGAATAAAATAAAAGTAGTCTTAACAAACTCGTTTGTAGAATCCTTTGGTAAAGGAGAATTAGCATATACTCAAAAACAAGGCATAATAACATTGCTACATAAAGGGAAAGAACTTGAACGAGACAAATTAACTAATTGGAGACCAATAACTCTGACGAACACTGATTATAAGATTCTGGCCAAAGTATTGGCAGAAAGACTTGGAAAAGTTATCCACAAATTAATTAATAACGATCAAGTAGGCTATATCAAAGGCAGAAACATTGCAACAATTATCCGATCAATAGATGATGCAATCAATTATCTTAACCAAACAAATAAAACGGGTTACTTGCTGGCAGTTGATTTTTCAAAAGCCTTTGACTCGGTGTCCAAAGACTTTCTGTTGCATGCCTTTGAAGTTTTTGGCTTCGGAACTGAATTTAGAAAATGGGTTGCCATACTGACAAAGGACATCGTCAGTTCAATAAATCATGGAGGATGGCTATCTGAACCTTTCAAACTTTCTTGTGGAATTAGACAAGGATGTCCCTTTTCTCCGCTAGCCTTTGTTCTGGCAGTGGAATTGTTAGCAATTAAAGTCAGAAGTAGCTCCATATCTGGCATTGACGTTCCAACCACTGTTCCAGATAATAATATTCCCTTAAAAATCAAACAAGTGGCGGATGATACAACCCTATTTCTCAGAGATAAAGGAGACATGGATAAATCTTTAGAAATCTTTAGAACATTTCAAAGTTTCTCTGGTTTAAAATTAAACATACAGAAAACGAAAGCCTTACCTATGGGAAGGCAAATAAGAGAACCAGAGCTTCCTTTCAACACAGTAGAGAAAATAAAGATATTAGGCATTTATTTCCAACGTGACAGGATGGCTAGGAACATTGAAGATAATTGGAGTAATAGGATGTTTCAAATGAATAAACTGATCAGAGAATGGAATAAACGGGATATTAGTATTCAAGGTAAGATTGTTGTAATAAAAACATTTTTACTTAGTCAGTTCCTTTATGTTATGCAATCCATAGGACTTCCGGATTGTGTGCTAAATAAAATCAACTCAACTCTTTACAAATTCCTATGGAAGAAAAGATTTAACAATAGAAAAGCATTCGAAAAAGTTAAAAGGAAAACAATGGAAGCAAGTTTGGAGGAAGGAGGACTTAATATGATTAATATGAGTAATTTTCAAAACTGCTTGTACTTACAATGGGCGGGGAAACTCTTTAAAGCCACCGAACAAGAAAACTGGTCATTAATACCTAGATGGCATTTACAACACCTTGCAAAGAATGATGCTTTTTGTATAAATTGCAGAGCCAAAGACTTGAAGGATTGTAGTTTAATCAGTAATGAATTCTGGAAAGAAGTAGTAGCAGTCTATCTAAACCACAAAATATTGATAAGACTTGATGATATCGACAAAAGTAATTTCCACAGTCAATACCTTTTCCACAATAATCTAATTAGGTATAAAAATCAGGTATTATATTTCAAAAACTGGGCAAATAATGGCATTGTGCAAATTAAGGATATAACTCATGAAAGAGAAAATAGAGTACTGACTTTAGAAGAAATACAGGAAATGGTTGGGCAGAACAGAGCCCTTGCATTGTTTCAGTACAATGCTTTGATTAACTCCATACCTGCGCAATGGATCCAGTGGATCCAGTCAGGAGAAAGAGGATCTGGGACGCTCCCATGTTTTGCCAGTCTGTTAAATACAAAACCTAAAGAAATAAGGAAACTAATTATACCACATAACGAAAGTCAAACACCTACTGCGAGTGCCTTCTGGAAAAGAAAATTCGGAATTGACTTAGACAAATCCACATGGTGTCGAGCTACAGACGTTACAAAAGAGGTAAGACTTAGAGTACTCCACTGGAAAATATTACACAATATATATCCTACTAATATCATGCTTAGTAAAATGAAAGTAAAAGAATCAAACAAATGCTCTTACTGTCCCGACACAACTGATTTTATTGAACACTTCTTCTGCGAGTGTCCAATCGTTTATAACTTTTGGAGATTTATTGAGCAAAAAATTTATTTAGAAACAAATGCACATATTAAACTATCCAACACAGATATATTATTTGGTATTGATAAATCCATTGCTTCGAAGGTAAATTATAAGTGTATCAATTTCATCATATTACTAAGTAAAATGTGTATCAGTATTTGCAAAAAGACGAACTCGGGTATCCCTCTGCAGCTCATTTTTGAGACAGAATATAATGTCCGAAGGGGTTTAAAAGGAAAACTTCCCCAAGTAAGCGGGAGAGTGTAAATATCAAAAGAACTGTGAGTTGTCTATGTACACACTTTTTTTTTTTTTTTTTGAAGGAGGGGAGAGAGAGGGGAGGTGGAAAGTTGTATTATCCGTGCGTTAGGTGTTAGAGGGAGAGAGGGGGTGGGGGAGGGGGGTGCGGTGAGAGATGGGGGGGGGGAGGGGGGGAGAGACCGGAGAGCTGTGTGGGTGTATGGATGTGTGTGTGTAGGGGGGGGGGGGAGGGAGAGATCGTGTGACTGTTGTCTCGCTTCTTGGCTTTCCTCATGTCTACCTTGTAGACCTTTTCTTTTCGCTATAAGGTGGGCTTCATCGGGGGAACAGCTAATTGGTGAGACGACATGTAACAAACCTCTAAATTCATTCAAAAAACGCCGTCTTTGTCCGTATGTTTGTCGATCTGCCTTACGGCCTGTCTGACTTTTTACCTGCCTGTATTTCTCTCTCTCTCTCTTTCTTTCTCTCTCTCTCTCTCTCTCTCTCTCTCTCTCTCTCTCTCTCTCTCTCTCTCTTCCCCCATCTCCTTCTCCGTGTCTCTCGCCTTAAGTGTGTATGTGTGTGGGTGGGGGTGTGTATGGAGTGGGCTTTTTTTTCTTTTTTTTTTTTTTTTTTTTTTTTGGGGGGGGGGGGAGGAGATGAGTGAGTGAGTGAGGATGGGCAGGGGTGGATGTGTGTATGGGTGAGAGGGTGGGCGGTGGTGGTGTTGACGGTAGTGTGAGGTGAGGAGCGCTCACGTACATGGGTAGAGGGATGGAAAAGGAGACGGGCAATTGGGACAAGGATATCCTTTCAGGTGTGCACATACGGAAGTGATAGTTTACACATAAAATAATTATACTTTGGTACCGTGCCTTAATATGTAACTATCATTGTTGACATATTTGAGAGGGAAGGGAGGGATGGGGGGGGGGGGGGGGGATGAGAGTGTGTGTGTATAACACAAAATGAAAAATTGAAAATAATTTTTTTTTTTTTTTTTTTTTTTTTTTTTCCATCTATTTTGATTTATTTGTACAAGCAACACATTATCAGAGTGAATGTGCCAGCACACCACACATCAGAACATCAACAAACCCAAACACTTTGTATCAAATGACAAAACACTAAAATCAGCAAAAATATGTCCATTTATGAGAGAACATACAGACTATGCATGGTGTGGAAGAGACTGGTTGGAGAAAAGGAAAAAAAAAAAAAGAAAAAAAAAAAAAAAGAAAAGAAAAGAAAATCACCTAGTAGTGGAAATTGTTCTTTTTTTTTTTCACTTTTTGTTTTTTTTGGCAAATGAAGAGGACAGTGTGAAGCACCAAAAAATGAAGAGGTGGACTTTGGCCCTAGGAAAAAAGAAGAAAAAAAAAGGAAAAAAAAATTACCGCCTTAGGTGCTCCATTGATCCGATAACTGATGCCACAAAAAAAAAAAAAAAAAAAAAAAAAAAAAAAAAAATACTGTGCCAGTCCTGTTTGAAACAGTCTACCATTCTCTGTCTAAACACTGATAAGAATGCCTTTTCATCTCCCACTCCTCCATTTATCCACACTTCTGAAAATCCGTAGGAGTCAAAACAATGTTTCATGTCTAAAGCCCAGTTAGGGGATTTACTAACTTCTTTCAATTCTTTTTCGTATGTTTGTTTCGGTGTTCGGTTTGGCGTCATTAAATCTTGAATCAGTATTTCACTGCCCGTACAGTACAATCAATATATACAGGGTATCTGCCTAGCTCACCATAAACAAGAGTATTTGGCGTCTTTTTGCCAATTCCCAAGAACTTTATACAAGCAAAGAGATGTATGCGTTCTATTGCTTTAACACTTGTGAGGTCCCATATTTCTGATGAATATGATATCAATGGTTTAACCTGTGCATCAAA
>CM065720.1:3198705-3228705 GCA_033310375.1 Conus canariensis
GCTGATACTGTTGTTTTCTTTTCATCATTACCTTATTTATCGTTCCCTCATCTGTTCCTCAACTCGGCAAGCTTTCCTCCTGTTGTTGTCTTCTTGTTTGATGTTAGTCCTTTCGTTGTTGTCACTGTTTTGTTGTTGTTGTTGTTGTTGTTGTGTTGTTGATGTTGCTGATACTGTTGTTTTCTTTTCATCATTACCTTATTTATCGTTCCCTCATCTGTTCCTCAACTCGGCAAGCTTTCCTCCTGTTGTTGTCTTCTTGTTTGATGTTAGTCCTTTCGTTGTTGTCACTGTTTTGTTGTTGTTGTTGTTGTTGTGTTGTTGATGTTGCTGATACTGTTGTTTTCTTTTCATCATTACCTTATTTATCGTTCCCTCATCTGTTCCTCAACTCGGCAAGCTTTCCTCCTGTTGTTTTCTCCTTGTTGATGTTAGTCCTTTCGTTGTTGTCACTGTTTTGTTGTTGTTGTTGTTGTTGTGTTGTTGATGTTGCTGATACTGTTGTTTTCTTTTCATCATTACCTTATTTATCGTTCCTCATCTGTTCCTCAACTCGGCAAGCTTTCCTCCTGTTGTTTTCTCCTTGTTTGATGTTAGTCCTTTCGTTGTTGTCACTGTTTTGTTGTTGTTGTTGTTGTTGTTGTGTTGTTGATGTTGCTGATACTGTTGTTTCTTTCCATCATTACCTTATTTATCGTTCCCTCATCTGTTCCTCAACTCGGCAGCTTTCCTCCTGTTGTTTTCTCCTTGTTTGATGTTAGTCCTTTCGTTGTTGTCACTGTTTTGTTGTTGTTGTTGTTGTTGTTGTGTTGTTGATGTTGCTGATACTGTTGTTTTCTTTCCATCATTACCTTATTTATCGTTCCCTCATCTGTTCCTCAACTCGGCAAGCTTTCCTCCTGTTGTTTTCTCCTTGTTTGATGTTAGTCCTTTCGTTGTTGTCACTGTTTTGTTGTTGTTGTTGTTGTTGTGTTGTTGATGTTGCTGATACTGTTGTTTTCTTTTCATCATTACCTTATTTATCGTTCCCTCATCTGTTCCTCAACTCGGCAAGCTTTCCTCCTGTTGTTTTCTCCTTGTTTGATGTTAGTCCTTTCGTTGTTGTCACTGTTTTTTTGTTGTTGTTGTTGTTGTGTTGTTGATGTTGCTGATACTGTTGTTTTCTTTTCATCATTACCTTATTTATCGTTCCCTCATCTGTTCCTCAACTCGGCAAGCTTTCCTCCTGTTGTTTTCTCCTTGTTTGATGTTAGTCCTTTCGTTGTTGTCACTGTTTTGTTGTTGTTGTTGTTGTTGTTGTGTTGTTGATGTTGCTGATACTGTTGTTTTCTTTTCATCATTACCTTATTTATCGTTCCCTCATCTGTTCCTCAACTCGGCAAGCTTTCCTCCTGTTGTTTTCTCCTTGTTTGATGTTAGTCCTTTCGTTGTTGTCACTGTTTTGTTGTTGTTGTTGTTGTTGTTGTTGTGTTGTTGATGTTGCTGATACTGTTGTTTTCTTTTTCTTCTTCTTTTTCTTCCTCCTCCTCCTCTTCCTCCTCCTCCTCCTCTCTTTCTCCCTCCCTCTCGCTCTCTCTCTCTCCCTCTCTCTGTCTTTCCATCCCTCACTTCCGCTTCCCTCCTCTCTCTTTACCCACTTCTCTCCAGTAATCAAACGATTGAATGACACTTGTTGTCGATTATATCTATGAAGAAATGATGATGATAGCAGATTCAATGTAAGCGGTAATTTGAAAACAAAACAAAACAAAAAAAAACACACGCACAGACACACACACAAAACAACAACAAAAAAACAAACAAACAAAAACGCTGCCTTGCTGTTGCTACTTCCAAAAATGCACAGCAAAAATTCATGGAGATACTTAGCAACTCCAGCTCCAAAAGTACACACACACACACACACACACACACACACACACACACACTATACTACAGGACAATACGAGCACATCCAAACGGACATCGATGAACATACATAAATCATGAAAAATAATTTAGATATACACAGAGACAATAAGTCTCTCACAGACAAACAGAAATATGAATTAATATACACGTATACTTGCACACAGTGGCACATACCCACAGAGAGAATACACAACACCATTATATGGAAAGACATATCACACAGACACACACAGACGCACACAGACACAGACACACACACACACACACACACACACACACACACACACACACACACACACACACACACACACCGCGCGCGCGCGCGCGCGCGCGCGCGCGTATATATGTGCACACACAGATTTCTATTTTCTCGCTACTTTCAAACCTTCCATCTTCCCTGTTGTCTAGTTTCCGGATTACCTGTGGATACTCAACCCTTTTACCGTCCTTTCGAAAATCCCAAAGGGGGCATGATCCTGATGTGTTACATGTGTGTGTTAAATTCACAGACAGTAAATACGCAGATACATCCAATACTTTATATATTCTTTGCAGGAGAGAGAGAGAGAGAGAGAGAGAGAGAGAGAGAGAGAGAGAGAGAGAGAGAGAGAGAGAGAGAGAGAGAGAGAGACTTTGGCACTTTGATGTTTTATTGTCATTACCAAAGAGGTCTATTGACAAGGGGGGAGAGGTAACAGAACAATAACATTTCCCTCTTCCTTTCCTGCAAACAAATAGTACACTTTCATTCCTAGTGTGTATCAAATCCAAGGTTAACAAAAACAAATAAATTCGTAACATTTCGTTATGTCCTCACGCACAGGAGTAATGCAGTAAGGTTAAAAAAAAAAACCCACTTAAGTCTGACTCGACCATTCACTCAATCAAATGATGACATTGTATTTTACTGATCTCTTCCACATGCGATGAATGATAATATTCATTCATATATCTCTTATATTGTATTATCTTAAATTTCACTATCCTTCATCTGTCTAATTTTCAATGCTTCCGCCATGAATTTCGCAACTGATTTAATTACAAGTTCATCATCTGATGATAACACGACACCGACATTTTGTCTTTTCGCTATATCTAACTGGAAAAATGAACAATTTGTCCGCACTTCATTATAAGCAGTACAGTGGAACAGAAAGTGATCTTCGTCATCAATAATATGTCTACATGCAGGACAAGGAGATTCTGTGGATGTTTCACATTCAAACCATCTTTTGTTCGCATTAAAACCTAAAGTTCTCAACCTAAATCTTGCGTAATTTATTCTGTGCCATTTATCTGTTATGACATTGAGAAACGTTTCAGAATGAAACACATTCTTAAATGAGAAAAACCAGCGATAATTTTCTTTACTTTCCATATCTGAGTGCCAATTCTGTTTAAAAGAATAAATAAGCCTGTCTTTAAATTCCGCAATGAACTGTTGCTCATTTCCTACTTCCTGGGTCATCCACACTATTCCAAAACCCTGTTCTGAAAGGACTTTTTTTTACTTTATGAGCCCAGTTTTCTTTACCTTTTTCCATTTCTAGAAGCATCATATCATAGGCTTGCCTGCTCAAACGGGACTGGGGTAGCTTCAAGATCTTCAACCAGTACTTAACACATTTCACAAATGTACTTATATACAAAGGGTATCTGCCCATTTCTCCTAACACATTTCACAAATGTACTTATATACAAAGGGTATCTGCCCATTTCTCCATATAAAACGGTGTTGGATGAATGAATAGGTACTTGAAGGAAACGCTTTATAGCATACGTATGTACTTTTTCCATCAGCGAATTTTCATGTAAGCCCCAAATGTGTGTGTGTGTGTGTGTGTGTGTGTGTGTGTGTGTATGTGTGTGTGTGTGTGTGTGTGTGTGTGTGTGTGCGTGCGTGCGTGTGGTGTGTGTGTGTGTGTGTGTGTGTGTGTGTGTGTGTGTGTGTGTGTGTGTGTGTGTGTGTGAGAGAGAGAGAGAGAGAGAGAGAGAGAGAGAGAGAGAGAGAACGAACGAACGAACGAACGAAATTTTGTTTATTCAGGGATGAGATAAGCATACAAGCGTGCTTTTTTACACTCAGCCCTGAGAGAGAGAGAGAGAGAGAGAGAGAAGAGAGAGAGAGAGAGAGAGAGAAGAGAGAGAGAGAGAGAGAGAGAGAGAGAGAGAGAGAACGAACGAACGAATTTTTATTTTCAGAGGGTAATGGAATAAGCATCACTGCTTTTTTACATCCAGCCCTCCGGGGCCAAAAGAAATTTAAGAAAGGAAAAGAAAAAAAATATTGATTAATATAAAATAATGGAAAATCACTCTTAAATATGAAATATGAAAATACAAAAGGATACAAAATCTATGTACAGAGGGAACACCGACAGAAGGTGTGGGAGACGGTGGGGGTGGGAGTGGGATGGGGTGGGATGGGGGACAATTAAGAATGAGAGGAGGGGGGATAGGAGAGAGGAGAGAGAGAGAGTACTGTTTTTAAAAGCAATAGCACAACTGAGGAGCGCCCATTCTATTCGTATTCGTAGTTCTCTGTATTTCTCCATCCCTTCATCCCTCTTTCACTGTCTCTGTCTTTTGGTCTCCCTGTCTCTGTCTCTGTCTGTCCGTCTGTCTGTCTGTCTGTCTGTCTGTCTGTCTGTCTGTCTGTCTGTCTGTCTCTCTGTCTGTCTGTCTGTCTCTCTCTCTGTATGTGGTGTGTGTGTGTGTGGTGTGGTGTGTGTGTGGGGTGTGTGTGTGTGTGTGCGAGGTGTGTGTGTGTGTGTGTGTGTGTGTGTGTGTGTGTGTGTGTGTGTGTGTGCGAGCGCGCGCTGTGTGTGTGTGTGCATCTGTGTAGGTGTGTGGATGTGCATGCGCGCGTGTGTATATATGTGTATATGTATGTATGTACGTATATCTATCTACCTATCTATCTATCTATCTATCTATCTATCTATCTATCTATCTATCTATCTATCTATGAATACACACACACACACACACACACACACACACACACACACACACACACAATATATATATATATATATATATGGATTCTCCCGTCGTGTTTGACGGATGATATTGATATGTGTGTGTGTGTGTGTGTGTGTGTGTGTGTGTGTGTGTGTGTGTGTGTGTATTTTTTAATTTTGTCTGTAACAGCAGCAGCAGCAGCAGCAGCAGTGGTGTAAGTAGTATTAGCGGTAGTTGTAGCAGTAGTATTATTAGCAGTACATTATCTATTAAAAGAAAAAGAGCTCGAAGAAAACAAAGACAGAAGGCCTAAGGTCTTTTGCTAGCATAGGTGGTCTCCAGTAAGACAAAAGAATCGAAGATATTTACAGAAGAAGATTCGGACCCTGCTATCCTGTTTACAGACAAGACACACCAGCCAGACAGATCAATCCAGCCGCTTCAGGACAGGAAAGAAGCTTATCTTGTCACGTGACATGCTTTGACACACTCCCTCTTTGGAAGCAAGTCTTAGCCTTGTTCCTGCAGAAACAGGATTGTGCCGTAGCCGACGTTTTTAAGACTTTGGGTTGCAGTTAATGCTGATTCTCCTGTTTGTCTTCACGTTAATCTCTCATCCTTTTCCCAAGCTGTTTCGTGCTGTCCCAAGCTCTCTCAGCCCCCCCCCCCCCCTCCTCGTCCTCCTCAATTCTCTGCTAGCATTTCCTCATGTTCCCCAGTGGCATGGCTATTCAGCGGTGTGAATGATTTTGTCATCCAGTGACATATGTAGCTGTTTCCTAAATGTACATTGTATGTTAATGCCATAGAATGAGACTCAGAGTATGGAAATCACAGAATACTGAGCATGCCAGCTGTGTTGTTAAGTAAAACGCTTCCATTTACCCTTCCTCCTAAACATATTGTCAATAAGCTGTTGTAAAACTTCATGTCTTCTGGGTAAATTGTCAGTAACCCTGTATAACAACGATTTAATTCTATTTGATATTGGATAAAACATGTGACGTAGTTCAGCCGGCTATCTAACATCATTTTCATGTAATCAGATTTCCATTGCTAATTTGTTATTGTGTGCTTCTAGCATATTTGAAAGTTCTTGTCTTTCTTCGTGCCATATTACGATACTGGCAAATCTCCTTGAATTAAAGGTTCGATCTCCAGCTGCTCATTGGTGTAGTCCCTTTCACAGGTGACACAAGGCACGTCCTACCGCTGTCTCCGCTCAGGCAGTGCACATGGATTAATCAACGCTCTCCTTCATTGCGGAAATTCAGAACATGAAACTCAACACTGCTGTTATTTCATTTCATTGGCGGCATTCACGGGGGGTGCTCTTTGTCCGACCCACCACGCGAAAAATACCACCTCACTAACTACTTTAGGGACGGTAATGACGGAGCCGGAGTAAGCAAAGAATGCCACTGTTTCGGTTAAAATTGATTCAGCACACGTCACCACCTCCATTGATTTCTGCAACACACGGCACTTTGTCCGTACTCAATTCTTCTTTGTGGCGTTTTGTTACTGCATGTGTTGCACGTGCCTCATTTCCACACAGGCTACTTGAAAGGGAAAACAGGGCTTAAGTGGATGTGTGTAGAAGTTATTGTCAGCATGCTTCAGGTCAGAGTGGCCAGCAGTGTACACCGAGCTGAGAAAGGTTAGGATGACTCAAAATTCAAGCTACTGCAAAGGGTTACAGGTGGCAGACATGAGGTGCAAATGGTTCTTTCGGGGATCTCTGGGCAATTCAGGCGGGACACCGAGGGCGGCAGACAATACCATGATGTTGAACTTGCTCGACAGGAGATTGGTTGATCAGGCGAAGGACAGCCTCGCCTAACTCTTCCGCCCACCCATCACCATCCTCTTTCAGCTGGCTCACATCTGATGAATAAAAAAAAAAAAAAAACTGAGGGGTATACGCATTCTCTTAAAAGAAAAAAAGATTTTTGTGAGTTTGTGAGTCTTGCTAAAAGAACAAAAACAAAAGCAGAAAAAAAAACACGAGCACTCGCACGTAGCAGAGAAACAAACGAATAAATAGTCAAGCCCTGTTTCTTAAGTTTTTGCTTTTCTTGTTACATGCGGTCTGGTGCATAGCACATTGTATGTGCAAGAAAATGAAACCAGATATGCTCCCTGTGGATGGCCGGTGCCAGGGCTGTGGCTGTAGACTGGGGTTGGAATGAGCGGCATGGGTACCGTGTCACTGAGGTGGCGCAGAAGATGGGACAGCAAACACAAAACAAAACAAACAAGAACCAAACCAGACCAAACCAAAACAAACCAGACCAAACAAAACCAAACCAGACCAAACCAAACCAAACCAAACCAGACCAGACCAAACCAAACCAAACCAGACCAGACCAAACCAAACCAAACCAGACCAAACCAAACCAGACCAGACCAGACCAAACCAAACCAGACCAAACCAAACCAAACCAAACCAGACCAAACCAAACCAGACCAGACCAAACCAAACCAGACCAGACCAGACCAGACGCACATATATGTATATAGATATGTATGTATGTATGTATGTATGTATGTATGTATGTATGTATGTATATGTTAATGTCTAGTCATGCTCGTGCTGGATAAAAATGATTTGTCAGTACCGTTACTTTAATGGTTCAATTCTGGAGAAAGAAATTCGATCTCGTTTTTTTTCCAACCCTAAAGTTTTCCCTTGTTTTTACTAGTAAGACATAGGTGAATTGATGTGTATTATTGTGGATGGTATTAATAATTATTTTAAGAGAAACGGAGAGAGAGAGAGAGAGAGAGAGAGAGAGAGAGAGAGAATGGGGAGAGAAAGAAGGTGAGAGGGATGGTAAGGTTATGCTGCTTATAGTCCAGCCGACGCAAAGGGCCATATCAGAGAGAGAGAGAGAGATGAGAGAGGAGAGAGAGAGAGTGAGAGAGAGGGAGGATGCTGCTTATAGTCCAGCCGACCGCAAAGGGCCATATCAGAGAGAGAGAGAGAGAGAGAGAGAGGAGAGTGAGAGAGAGGGAGGGAGAGAGAGAGAGAGAGAGAGACAGACAGACAGACAGGCAGACAGACAGACAGACAGACAGACAGACAGACAGACAGATGTATTAGTGAATAGGATCTGTAAAGTATGTATTTCCTGATGATGTTGAAAACATGCATTAGATCTCTTGGATAACATTAGTTTAAGTCTCCTCATATTAAAATCACACACACACACACACACCACACACACACACACACACACACACACACACACACACACACACACACACACACACACACCCGGTTTTGGGAAACGGTTGCCTAAAAAATTTGTATTACCACTCGGCCCCAAAATATAAACATGCATCATGTTCTAAGACTTTACGTCGATCTGCAACTAACATGGGTGGCGAAAACGTCTGTGTAGCTCATTTACTTAATTCTGAGCTTGACAACAGCTTTCCAAAATTTGGTGACTTAAAATTGAAATCGTGCACAAACGATATGACCTTTTGGCACCGAGAAACTAAAGCCAAATGGGTCGTAAAACATTGACTGGAATTTGGAAATAATGGCTATTTCAAGTTTTGGTTTCATTACCACGGAATGTTTTGGTGGGATCAAAATAATCGGTGTGATGACACACGATCGTGTACTCGCCTTGAGCTCAGAAAACGAACATTCACAAAAAGTTTAAAAAATAGACCATACTCCTCACAGAAAAGAGATAAAGGAAATCTTTTTTTGTCAGCACGATCTTTGGACACTCATAATTCATCCCTTAAATGATTTTGTCATAAAATTGCCTGAAAGTGCCTTTTTTGTCATGTTTTATAATTGCCTTGAATCTTCGTGGTAATGAGCTTGGATGGTCACTTAAGAAACATTGAAATTGTACTGTGATCTTACACCCATCTTTTTTTTGTCCAAAACAGACAAGCAGATGTCAACTTGACAAAACGACATGCAATATCACATTCCTTTATGGGTATCAATATTGTCCTCAATTGATGCTAACGTGTTCCTTAGGCAACCAAATCCAAGTCAGTTTTGTACCCACGGTTTGTATTGTGTCAGCATCGGTGAGATAAACAAATTTCAATTACCATGAATATTTTGTTGTATCTTAATGCCACTCTGTTTTCAGTGGCAGTTATTATATTTTAGGATGGGTGTTCACAAGCTTGGCAACATGCAATTTTATGCTTGTTAAGTAACCATTGTAATGGAAAAGAAGCGAGCATCTCGTTTGTGTTAGATTTTGAACATTCATTTTGTGTGAATTAAAGGTGTCACGGGAATATTTACTGTGCACATCATGAACAGAAAAACTCGTTTATGACATGAGCTTCATGTTGTTGCCTGTTATTTATGCTATAAAATGTATTATTATTGATTTTGATGGATTTTTAAAAAATGGCGGGAAACTCAAATTTTGTGTTTTTTTGGTACATTCTGATCGTAGACGTCCTGACACACTATGGTTAAATCAAATTTGCAAAAACAATCGTTTTTCCTCTCAATATATGACCTTTTATATCTGTTAAGTAACCATTGTAACGGAAAAAGCAAGGTTCTCGACTGTATGTGATTTTGTTAGAAATAAAACTTGTCATAGGAATATTTGCTGTGCACATTATGTGTTCTTTCTTTATTCATTCTTTTGGAGAAACTTTTTCCTTGGATTATCACCCCACCCCCCTCCTCCCCCCCACCCCCCCTCCTCGCCCCCTTCTTCCTCATCCCCATCCCCAATCCTTGTACCAATCCCTTTTTCTCTGTTACAGCTATAAAACTTCTCTTCCTTTCTCCTCCCACGCCCTTCATCCCTCCTCCCTCCCCTTTGTCTTTCTTTCTTTGCTGTCTTTGCCTATGCTATTTTCTTTCGGTTTTTTTTTCTCCGCACCTGTATATCTCGGCTTTTAAATTCTTTTTCCTTGCAGTACGTTCCCCCTCCTCTCCCTCCCTCCTCTCTCTGTCTCTCTTTCTCTGTCTCTATCTGTCTGTCTGTCTGTCTGTCTCTCTCTGTCTCTCTCTCATTCCTCCTCCCCATCTCTTTCTTGTTGTCTATCCTCGTTTTCCATGTTTCTCTCGATTTGTTCTTTGACACCCCGTCCTGCTCCTTTAGACTTTCCTCTAGCATCCCCCTCCCCGGGCCCCTCTCCCGTCCATTGCTCCCCACCCCTCTCTTCTTCTTCTTTTTCTGTCTTCTTCTTTTCCGTCTCCTCCTTTTTCTTCCTTTGGTTTTTTTCCCTTCCGTTCTCGTCTGCACCCCTACCTCTTGGCCTCTCTCTCTCTCTCCCTCTCTCTCTCTCTCTCCCTCCCTCTCTCTCTCTCTCCCTCTCTCTCCCCCCCCTCTCTCTCTCTCTCTCTCTCTCTCCCTCCCTCTCTCTCTCTCTATCTCTCTCTCTCTCCCTCTCTCTCTCTCTCTCTGGGGGTGAATAAAGTTCATTTTTCAGTCCAGCTGCATTGGTTTTTGCTCTCGTTGTTTCTGTAAAAATAGTGTATTTCCAGGACACGTGTTTTAAGTTTGGCATAGTGACTACTGAAAGGACGATACCTGAAGTGCCTCTTGTCATTTCGAGGAAGATGTGATGGATTTATCGGAATTTTCATCTGCTTCATGTGGCGAAGGGGGGTGGAAAAATTTCGATCGCCGACACTGAAGTTGCGTACGTCTGCAGGCGGTGTCATGGTAGGTTTGTTGCTGTCTCAGATTTTTTACTGCAATCTGTTGGCGCTGTGTGGAGATGTAGAATCAAACCCTGGACCACCCAAGAAGGACCTCCGCCAGACACGGTTGATGACCAAAACTACAGATGAAAGCTCCAAACGAAGGCACAGTGTGAGCAGTGCCATGGACGAGCCTGTGTCTAGCTTTAAAGAGGTGCTGCAAGCATGGCTCGGCCATAGTCCAATTTCGACAGCAACATGGCCAGACAAGAAGCTAGCATGGACATGAAGTTAACCAAACTGAACGCCAACATCGACACTTAACTGAACAGTCTACAGGATGAGCTGTCTGCACTGCCATGAGGGAGGAGATGAAACAGATACGTGAAGAGGTGCAGAAGCTGAAGACCCAGAATGACAGTCTGAAATCCCAAAACGACGATTTAAGGAAAGAGAACCAGGACTTGAAATCGCGCCTTCAAGATGTGGACGTGAGCTAGATGACCTGGAGTGTCGGTCCAGAAGGAACAACCTGTGTTCTGTGGACTGCCGCGACCCACTGCTGAGATAAACCAGGACTGTGAGACAAACGTGTAAAAGTTCTTGAAAGCCAAGATGAAGCTGCCAGAATCCGTCTCCTTTGACAGAGTGCACAGACTGAATAACAGACCTGATTCACCAGTCATTGCCAGATGCATCTTCTACAAGGAGAAGACCACTATCCTGAAGGCAAAAGGAAAGCTTCGTGGTACCAATGTATTCACTGGGGAAGACTTCCCAGAGAGTGAGGACAAATAGAAAGGCCCTCACATCCCATCTGAAAGACGCAAAGAGGGAAGGGAAGAGGGCGGCCGTGATTTTTAATTACCTCTTGATTGAAGGGAAGAAGTTTATGCTAAATGACAGTGGCACCGGAATCAAAGAGGTAAGAGAAAGGGTTCAGAAATAGAGGTGTGGCCGGCCTTCTGGCAAAGAAAGTTTTCCCAGGGGGAGGGAAATTTATGTAGGGAGGAAAAGCCATAGTGAAGCACCTATTAGAAGGCTTTCCTGAATGTTGTTCGACACCTGCAATTGTTGCATGAACCTCGTGCAAAACATTTCCAGTGAACGTCGGAAGCGTTGCTGTCAAGTGTGAATGAGGACAAGCTTTGTGTTGTGAATGAGAGAGAGGCCATGGGAGAGAGAGGCAGTCATGAACGAGAGAAAAATAGAGAGAGGCAGGATGATGGTGCGAGGGAAGAGTGTAGAGAATGGAGAGGAGATGAGGTGAAGAAGAAGAGTAGAGAGGAAATAGAGAGAGGAGGATGATGGTGCGAGGGAAGAGTGTAGAGAAAAATAGAGGAGGAGGAATGAGGGAGAGGGCAGAAGTGTAGAGGAAAAATAGAGAGGGCAGCATGATGGTGGAGGAAGAGTGTAGAGAAAAATAGAGAGAGGCAATGATGGTGGAGGAAGAGGTAGAGAAAATAGAGAGAGGCAGCATGATGGGGAGGGAGGTGTAGAGAAAAATAGAGGAGGCAGATGATGGTAGAGGGAAGAGTGTAGAAAAAAAGGAGAGCAGCATGATGGGAACGGGAAGAGTGTAGAGAAAATAGAGAGAGGAGATGATGGTGGAGGGAAGAGGTGTAGAGAAAAATGAGAGAGGTGATGATGGTGCGAGGGAAGAGGTAGAGAAAAATAGGAGAGAGATGATGGGATGAGGGAAGAGTGTGAGAGGAAAATAGAGAGAGATGATGGTGGAGGGAAGAGTGTAGGAAAATGGAGAGAGGCAGCATGATGGTGGAGGAAGAGTGTAGAGAAAAATAGAGAGAGGAGAGAGGTGCGAGGGAAGAGGTAGAAGAATGAAAGAGAGAAGGCAGATGAAGGTGCAGGGGGATAGAGGATGTAGGGGGGGGGAGACAGTGGATGGGTGGAGGTAAATGGAAGAGGAAGAACAGTGAAAAGAGGATAACGGATGGTGGCAGGGGGGATAGAGAGATGGAGAGGGGGGTGGGGGAAGTGATGGTGAGAAGTAAATGAGAGAAGAGGAAGAACAGTGAAAAGAGGATAACGGAGGTGGCAGGGTGATAGAGGATGGAAAAGAGAGGGCGGGGACAGACAGTGGATGGGTGAGGTAAAAAGGAGAGGAAGAACAGTGAAAGAGGGATAACGGAGGTGGAGGGGATAGAGGGATGGGAGAGAGGGGGAGGGGACAGTGATGGATGAGGTAAATGGGAAGAGAAGAACAGTGAAAGAGGGATAACGAGAGGGCAGGTGATAGAGGGATGGGAGAGGGGGGGGGGATGAAGTGGATGGTGGAGGTAAATGGAGAGAGGAGCAGAAAGTGTGAGAAGAGGGATAAGAGAGGTGGCAGGAGGTGAAGAATGGGAGGGAAGGGGGGGGGGGGGAAGAGTGTGAGGATGGAGGAAATGGTGGGAAGAGAGAAGAACAGGAAAAGAGGGATAACGGAGTGTAGCAGGGGATAAGAGGGGATGGGAGAGGGGGGGGAGGACAGTGGATGGGTGGAGGTAAATGGGAAGAGGAAGAACAGAAAAGAGGATAACGGAGGTGGCAGGGGGATAGAGGGAGAGATGGAGAGGAGGGGGGGGGGGGTCAGACAGTGGATGATGGGAGGTAAATGGGAAGAGGAAGAACAGTGAAAGAGGGATAACGGAGAGTGGCAGGGGGGATAGAGGAGGAGAAGAGGGGAGGGGCAGACAGTGGATGGTGGAGGTAGAAGGGAAGAGGAAGAACAGTGAAAAGAGGATAACGGAGGTGGCAGGGGGGATAGAGGGATGGAGAGAGGGGGGAGCATGATGTGGAGGGAGAGAGAGAACAGTGAAGGAGTGAGGTGCGAGGAAGGAAGAGAGAAGAAAGGGAAGAGGAGCAGTGATGTAGGAAAGATGGAGAGGAAGGATAGAGGAGGATGGGAGAGGGGGGGGGGCAGACAGTGGATGAGTGGAGGTAAATGGGGAGAGGAAGAACAGTGAAAAGAGGGATAACGGAGGTGGCAGGGGGATGAGGGATGGAGAGGAGGGGGGGGGCAGACAGTGATGGTGAGTAAGGGAGAGGAAGACAGTGAAAAGAGGAGATAGGAGGTGGAAGGAGGATGAGAGGGGAGAGAAGGGAGGAGTAAAGGAGTGAGGAAGACAGGAAAAGAGGGATAAGGGTGCAGGGGAGGGGTGGGGAGGGGGGGAGACAGTGGATGGGTGGAGGTAAATGGGAAGAGGAAGAACAGTGAAAGAGGGATAACGGAGGTGGCAGGGGGGATAGAGGGATAGAGGGGGGGGCAGACAGTGGATGGGTGGAGGTAAATGGGGAGAGGAAGAACAGTGAAAAGAGGGATAACGGAGGTGGCAGGGGGATAGAGGGATGGAGGGAAGTGGAGGGGGGAGGGAGAACAGTGGATGGGATGGGAGGGAAATGGAGAGGAAGAACAGTGAAAAGAGGGATAACGGAGGTGGCAGGGGGGATAGAGGTGGAGAGGGGGGGGGGGGAACAGTGGATGGGTGGAGGTAAATGGGGAGAGGAAGAACAGTGAAAAGAGGGATAACGGAGGTGGCAAGGGGGGAGATGAGGGATGGAGAGAGGAGGGAGGGGGGGGACAGTGGATGGGTGGAGGTAAAGGGGAGAAGAGGAAAAGAACAGTGAAAAGAGGGATAACGGAGGTGGCAGGGGGATAGAGGATGGGAGAGGGGGGGGGGGCAGACAGTGGATGGGTGGAGGTAAAGGAGAGAGGAAGAACAGTGAAAGAGGGATAACGGAGGTGGCAGGGGGGATAGAGGGATGGAGAGGGGGGGGGGCAGACAGTGGATGGGTGGAGGTAAAGGGAGAGGAAGAACAGTGAAAAGAGGATAACGGAGGTGCAGGGGGGATAGAGGATGGGGAGGGGGGGCAGACAGTGGATGGGTGGAGGTAAAGGGGAGAGGAAGAACAGTGAAAAGAGGGATAACGGAAGGTGGCAGGGGGGATAGAGGGATGGGAGAGGGGGGGGGGACAGTGGATGGGTGGAGGTAAATGGGAAGAGGAAGAACAGTGAAAAGAGGGATAACGGAGGTGGCAGGGGGGATAGAGGGATGGGGAGAGGGGGGGGGGACAGTGGATGGGTGGAGGTAAATGGGAAGAGGAAGAACAGTGAAAAGAGGGATAACGGAGGTGGCAGGGGGGATAGAGGGATGGGAGAGGGGGGGGGGGCAGACAGTGGATGGGTGGAGGTAAACGGGAGAGGAAGAACAGTGAAAAGAGGGATAACGGAGGTGGCAGGGGGGATAGAGGGATGGGAGAGGGGGGGGGGGCAGACAGTGGATGGGTGGAGGTAAATGGGGAGAGGAAGAACAGTGAAAGAGGGATAACGGAGGTGGCAGGGGGGATAGAGGGATGGGGGGGGGGGGGCAGACAGTGGATGGGTGGAGGTAAAGGGAGAGGAAGAACAGTGAAAAGAGGGATAACGGAGGTGGCAGGGGGGATAGAGGGATGGGAGAGGGGGGGGGGACAGTGGATGGGTGGAGGTAAATGGGGAGAGGAAGAACAGTGAAAGAGGGATAACGGAGGTGGCAGGGGGGATAGAGGGATGGGAGGGGGGGGGGGGGACAGTGGATGGGTGGAGGTAAATGGGAAGAGGAAGAACAGTGAAAAGAGGGATAACGGAGGTGGCAGGGGGGATAGAGGGATGGGAGAGGGGGGGGGGGGAGACAGTGGATGGGTGGAGGTAAATGGGAAGAGGAAGAACAGTGAAAAGAGGGATAACGGAGGTGGCAGGGGGGATAGAGGGTGGGAGGGGGGGGGGGGGGGCAGACAGTGGATGGGTGGAGGTAAAGGGAGAGGAAAACAGTGAAAAGAGGATAACGGAGGTGGCAGGGGGGATAGAGGGATGGGAGAGGGGGGGGGTGACAGTGGATGGGTGGAGGTAAATGGGAGAGGAAGAACAGTGAAAAGAGGGATAACGGAGGTGGCAGGGGGATAGAGGATGGGGAGGGGGGGGGGGACAGTGGATGGGTGGAGGTAAATGGGGAGAGGAAGAACAGTGAAAAGAGGGATAACGGAGGTGGCAGGGGGGATAGAGGGATGGGAGAGGGGGGGGGGGGGGGACAGTGGATGGGTGGAGGTAAATGGGAAGAGGAAGAACAGTGAAAAGAGGGATAACGGAGGTGGCAGGGGGGATAGAGGGATGGGAGAGGGGGGGGGGGGCAGACAGTGGATGGGTGGAGGTAAATGGGGAGAGGAAGAACAGTGAAAAGAGGGATAACGGAGGTGGCAGGGGGGATAGAGGGATGGGAGAGGGGGGGGGGGGACAGTGGATGGGTGGAGGTAAATGGGGAGAGGAAGAACAGTGAAAAGAGGGATAACGGAGGTGGCAGGGGGGATAGAGGGATGGGAGAGGGGGGGGGGGACAGTGGATGGGTGGAGGTAAATGGGGAGGGAAGAACAGTGAAAAGAGGGATAACGGAGGTGGCAGGGGGGATAGAGGGATGGGAGAGGGGGGGGGACAGTGGATGGGTGGAGGTAAATGGGGAGAGGAAGAACAGTGAAAAGAGGGATAACGGAGGTGGCAGGGGGGATAGAGGGTGGGAGAGGGGGGGGGGACAGTGGATGGGTGGAGGTAAACGGGGAGAGGAAGAACAGTGAAAAGAGGGATAACGGAGGTGGCAGGGGGGATAGTGAAGGAAGGGAGGGCAATGTCGGGTGTGTGATAAATCCAGTAGGTGAGATGTCGATGACACGTGACAATGCTACAATAGAGCAACCACAACGAAGTTCACGACAGGTCAAACGGAAGATTGCGCATGATGTAAACAATGAGTCATTGTTTGGGGCAGGGTCTGTTGACTCTGACAGTGATAGTAGTTTGTCTTCTCCTTTTGTAAATAGTCGTTTTTCATTCTCGTTTTTACACTGGAATATTAATGGTCTTTTTTTCCAAACTAAATGACAGCAATTTTGTTTCATTTGTGTCTTCATATGGATTTGTTTGTCTTGTTGAAACGTTTGTTAGGACTTTTTCTGATGATGTTTTTCCTGGTTATACATCGTTCTGTAAACCTTCAGTAAAAATTGTCTGATGCTGGCCGCCCTTCAGGTGGTGTGGTGTGTCTGATTAAAAACGAGTTTGTATCGTATGTGAGAGAGATTAAAGTCAATAATGGATTCTTTTTGTTGTTTGTCATTGATAAACGTTTATTTGGTTTAGATAAAGATGTTTTGTACGTTTGTGCTTATACACCACCTGAGGGCTCCTGATATTATTCTCTGCTTGATGGTGAGGTTGATGGTTTGACAATGCTAGAAAATTGTTTGACTGACAATGCTTTGTTGGATAATGCTTATTACACACTTGTTTCTGGAGACTTACATGCCCGCACTTCGGATATTTCACAAAATGATGCATCAATAAATGATTTCTTTGACTCTATACATGAAAGCGCAAGTAACACAGATAGAAAAACACAAGACACGGTTATTCATAGTTTCGGTCAATCCCTGTTAAACATGTGCACTACGTTAAGTTTGCTTATTCTGAATGGTATGTGTTATGGTGACCTTGAAGGTCGCTACACGTACATATGTCATTTTGGTTGTAGTGTGATTGACTATTTTCTAAAGTCGAGTGATTTGTTTGCTATTGTTAGTGATAACTGCTGTTTGTCTGTTTGTGATCGTATTGAAAGTTACCATATGCCTGTTATTTCCTCTGTTAGTTTTCCTGATGTTTCTGTAGTAAATGATGACAATGAAAAAATGTACATTGATAAGTTGACTTGGATTCCTGAACACACAGTTGTTTGAAACTGCATTGAACTCTGATTCAGTGAAAAGGAAGTTGGAAGCTGCAATTAAATTGATTGATATAGATATAAATGAAGCCATTCATATGTTTAATGAAGCTTTGGAAGAAGCTGCAGACTGCATGAAAAACGAATATGTGTGAACGGGAGCAGCCAGAAAGCGCAAGACTGGTTTGATCTGGAGTGTAGGAATGGAAAGAAGCGTGTGCGCAAGCTTTTAAAGAAATTTCGTCAGACTTTAGATGAACAAAATAGGTTTAACTTTTGTCAAGCAAGAAGAGAGTATAAGAATCTCATTAAATTGAAGAAGAAAGTGTACAACAAGACGATGATTATAAGTTTAATGGATTCTGTGAATAAACATAAAGATTTTGGGGAAACAGTCCATAAAATAACACCAAAGAAGAAACATGTAAAAAATCAGAAAACTGTGGAACAATGGTTTGACAATTTTCAAACGCTTTTGGAAACTGACACAAATGATGATTTATTTGTTGACAGTGATGATGATGATGATGATGAACTCTTTAATCGTCCTATTTCTGAAGAGGAAATAATATAATATTAAACTATAATAATATTAACACTGCGTAAATTAAAACAAAAAGGCTAGTAGATTTATCTTACCTTTTCTTGTTAAGTTTCTAAATGTACTTTTTGATGAACAGACAGCTGGACAGAATCTATTATTCTACCGTTACACAAGAAAGGTGATGTCAACAATCCAGAAAACTATAGAGGTATTAGTCTTCTTAATGTGTGTAGTAAAGCGTATGGCTCTATCATAAATCAACGATTGCAGTTGTGGGTTGAAGAAAATAACTTGACAGGTGAATGCCAGGCAGGATTTAAAAAAGGTTATTCCACGGTTGATCACTTGTTCACTTTACTGGCATGTGTTCAGAAAAAAAAACCCAGAAACTGTAAGCTTTATGTTGCTTTTATTGATTTTCAGGAATGGTTTAATACTATAAATAGAAATCTGCTTTGGCCTATTTTAGTGAAGCTATTACGTTGTGTACGCAGCATGTATTTAAGTGTAAAAGCACGTGTTAGATGTGGGGCTAAATTTACCCGGTCTATTCATTGTTCTTCGGGGGTTAAGCAGGGGGATATATGCAGCCCAGTTTTATTTTCTTTGTTTATTAACGAATTAGCGCTAGATGTAATTAGAACTAGTAGACATGGGGTAACATTTTCGCTCGACGCTTTTGAGTTGTTTTATTATTAGCCGATGTTGTTGTATTGCTTGCAGAATCGGTAGTACGGTTACAAAATTAGTTAAACATGTTATAAGATCAGCTGCCGCGCTAGATTTGACAGTTAATTTGGGTAAAAGTAATATTGCTGTTATTGGAAAAGGGGGTTATTTAGGGGCGAGAGAAAGATGGTTTTTCGATGGACAAGTTATGCCTGTTGTTAATGCCTACAAGTATTTAGGTATTTATTTTACGACAAAACTGAGTTTCAACACTGCCTGTCATGATTTAGATAGCAAAGCTAAGAAAGATCTTTTGTATATTTTACAACGTCTACGTTTATTCAATAGTGATTCTTTACATGTGCTATTAACTCTGTTTGACCATCAAGTGCTTCCTATTATGCAGTATGGATGTGAGATATGGGCTTTTGAGAAAGGAACTCAGTATTGTGAAAAAGTGCATTTATATGCCCTGAAGAGGTATTTAGGTGTGTTAGTACTCCAAACGATTTAGTTTATAATGAGTTGAACAGATATCCTGTCACTATTAATTTTGTTGTACAATGTATCCGTTATTGGTTTAAAATACTACAGATGTCAAATGACAGATTACCAAAGAAGGCATATGCTATGCTCTGTCATCTTGATAATCGAGGAAAGACCAGTTGGGCCACACATGTTAGATCTGTTTGTTTAGATACGGATTTGGATTTGTGTGGCTGGAGCAAGCTAGGTGTGGGTGATGTCAATGAATTTTTATGTGTCTTTCGGCAGAGAATCATTGACTGTAGATGGCAAGAATGGAGTGAACACGTGAATGAGAGTGATAGGTTTTCTGTATACAGAACTTTTTGTAACCCGTGTGGCTCTTTGCCTACATACCTGAGCATGGTTATTGACAGGCATTTAAAATATCTTATGACTAAGTTTAGATTTGGCATTTCTGACTCGTCGGTTCATTACTATAGGTATAGAAACCATAGGCCACAAGATTTGATTTGTAAACTATGTAAAGTTGCTGTCGAAAACGAAATGTACTTCTTGATATGCTATCCATTTTATAAAAGCGTAAGAGAAATGTTCATTGCTAAACCTTTCTTTATTAATCGAAATGGTTTTCATTTGTCTCTTTTGTTGGCCTCAACTAACAGCAATGCAGTCAGAAAATTAGCAATTTATATTTATCACGCGTTTAATGCGCGGCAGATTGCTATAACTTAAATGTATATTTATGCATTTATATGTAATAATGTGTAAATGTATTTGTTTTTGTTCCCCTCTTCCAAAGAGGGCCTTGGCCTTATGGAATAAAGATTTCATTTCATTTTTCTCTCTCTCTCTCTCGCTCGCTCGCTCGCTTGCTCCGTCGCCCCTTCCTCTCGCCCTGCTCCCCTTCTCTCTCTCTCCTCTCTCTCACTCTCGCTTGGCTTTTCAGGAGAACTAATAAGTTTACGTATGATATATAATTTTTGTTTAAATAAAAGAAAGAAAATGAACAGTATGTCCACATTTAAAACCAGTCAACCGCACGCTTACCACGCATTCAGTCTGTTAGTGTCGTTCTGCTGAGCACGAAAATCACGGCGAAGTTTCGATTTGCGTGCGTGCGTCTGAGTTACGGGACATATGGCGAAGTGGTCAGCATCGCGAACTCCCGGCTGGGAGGTCGTGGGTTCGATTCCCACCAGAGTCATGTGTGATTTTTCTGCTTCTACCGGTGTAACAGACCGTTCTTACCCCCCTCTGGAACTTATCCCGGGGTAAGTCTGGGCTAGCCTGCTTTTACCCCCGGGGGTCATTCTAAGACTAGCTAGAACTTACTCCCCTAGTTGGAACTTACCCCCCCCCCCTCCCCCGGGGGTTTAGAGTCTCTTGAGTACCTGTGTACCTTAGCTTGTACAATGCAGATGACTAATGGTCAGTGCCACTGACCACTGGTCATTATGACGTAAATCGGAGATTTTAACTATTTAACAGCTAATTAGTGTTTCCCGAGTGCTTGTGTACCTTGTACAATGTAATTTACTTGTGGTCAGTGCCACTGACTACTGATCATTATGACGTATATCGGGGATTTTAACTATTTCACAGCTAATTATAGTCTCCCGAGTACCTGTGTACCTTGTACAATGCAGATGATTGGTGGTCAGTGCCACTGACCACTGGTCACTATGACGTAAATCAGATATTTCGACTATATTACAGTTAATCAGTGTCTCATGGGTGTTTGTATACCTTGTGCAATGCAGACAACCAGTGGTCAGTATCACTGACCATTGGTCACTTTAATGTATATCAGAGATTTTAACTATTTTTACAGCTAATTAGTGTCTCCTGAGTGCCTGTGTACCTTGTACAATGTAGATGACTTGGGGGGGGGGGGGTCAGTTCCAACTGGGGGGGGGGGGGGTAAGTTCCAGCTAGTCCTGGAATGACCCCGGGGGTAAAAGCAGGCTAGCCCAGACTTACCCCGGGGTAAGTTCCAGAGGGGAGGGGGGGGGGGGGGGTAAGAATGGGCTGTTACACCGGCTCCTACCCCGAACGGAGTTTGCTTCGGGCTCAGTTGGGAAGACTGGGACCACACAGTCAAGTTTCATCCACTTAATGGATGCGTCTCTGAGAGTGTTGTTCAAATTTCCTGACCAACACTGCAGGTGCCTGTATCTCTCGGGCCTGGTTGACGCCGGGATATACATTATGAAAGGAAGCGTAGAGTACAGTCCTGTCATGCAGTCTCAAACCGGAATGGAAATCCGTAGCATCATCTTAATCATCCTCATTCTCATTGATCAGCAGGAAAAAAGTTTCAAATTCTGTGGCCCTTCATGCTCTGCTCTCATGGTGACCTCAGTTTCGATGTCCTCTCCACGTCTGTGACCTTGGTATAGTTCCGTCGGGGTCACCGGCATCGGCGAGTCCCTAGGGGCTGTCGTTGGACGGACGTGGTGGCGCCCTCCGGAGGGAGACCTCACTCACGCCGGTTCCGCGACTAAGGAATTATTGTGTTCAGTAGGGGGCTTAGTAGGTGGTGTCCTGCGTGTGTTGGATCAGAACAGGCGTCACTGAACACCACCGAAGTGACTCGGCAGCTGTGCAGTGTCTTCTCCGGTGGGTTGCCTCTTGACGACTTGACATTAAATGCTCCCTGTGGATTGCCGGTGCCAGGGCTACGGTGGGACTGACTGGGCTGTGGCTGTGGACAGGGTGTCGGAATGAGCGGCGTGGGTGCAATGCCACTGACGGGGCACAGAAGATGGGACAGCAAAACAAAACAAAACAAAACAAAACAAAACAAAACAAAACAAAACAAACAAAAAAAATCATCCGGTCAAGGTCGTCAGGGATTTGTTATAATTTTGATCTCTTCCTATGTATAGTTTGTATCATGCACAGAGAGTGCCGCCACAGTTAGAAGCAAAAACACAAACAGAAAACAACGTCAGTGTGTCTTCTTATGTTTAAACATATGTTTAAACATAATTTAGTAACAAAACAATGACGGTTCTCCAGCCTCTGCATATTTGCTGTACACAGGGGAGCTGCGGAACGCCCCCAGACACAGTCGAAGCCTTTGATGATGTATGGGATCTAGAGTTTTAAGGTAGGAGGGTCTTGCAGAACCATAAACAACACAACTTTAGTCCAATTTGGAGCGGATCAGAGCCCTGTAAAGATGAAGAAGAGTTTACTTATCGGCACCCCAATCCGTGCGTGCCACGACTCGGAGGATGTTCAATGTTTTTTGACAGGAAGTTTTGAGGTATTGGGTGAAATTCGAAGTTGAGTTTTTGACAAAAAATAACTCCTAAAACTTTGGCTTCTTTCAAACAACAACAGCAACAACTTAACATACATTCACCAAAAAATACACTGACAGTGCTGCCATTCATCAAGACAGTGAGTTCGTCATTGCAGTGTTCATGAGTTAGGTCTCGGTGTATCAGCAGTGTGCAGGAATGGATGACAAGTAATAAGCTTAAATTAAATTGTGAAAAGACTGAAGTCATGCCCGTTGGAACCTCCTCCTGCCTCAAACTCGTTGAGTCAGAGTCAATGGTTGTTGATGGTACTGAATTGCCTTTCAGTAACTCTGTCAAATACCTTGGTGTTACCATTGATCAGTGTCTGACCATGCAGAATCAAATATCTGTAGTCTGTCGCTCATCCTTTTTAGAGCTGAGACGTATTGCTTCCATCCGACGCTTTATATCCAGGGAAGTAGCTGTCAGGCTAGTCTGTGCCATGGTGATGTCAAGATTGGACTACTGCAACTCTGTTTATGCTGGGCTTCCCGCAGAACAGATTGCTCGGCTGCAGAGAGTCCAAAATAGCGCTGCACGACTTGTTTTGATGAGGAGGAGGTGTGAGCACATCACTCCCATGCTGATCGAACTGCACTGGCTTCCTATACAGTATCGGTGGCAATTTAGACTGGCAGTTCTTGCTTTCCGCCACTTCAATGAATCTCTTCCTCACTATCTCTCTTCTTCTCTCTGCACCTACCAAAGCTCTCGTACCCTTCGCTCTTCTTCACAAAAACTTTTGAAAATCCCTAAGCGTTCTCTGAAATCTGTTGGCGAAAGAGCCTTCAGTTTTAGAGCACCTTCTATTTGGAACTCCCTCCCTGAAGACCTTCGTAATCAGCCTACTCTTTCTTCTTTTAAATCTCAGCTCAAAACTTACCTCTTCAAAAAAGCCTATTCTCTTCTGTAGATGACTAGATCTCTCTTAAATTCCTCCACAACTAGTTCGGTGAGACAGTTTATGCATGTAGGTGCGTCTGCCATTGTGTATTTTCTTTTTGCTGTGTGCATGAATATTGTATGAATAAGTGCAAATGGTAGATGTAAGCGCATTGAGTTGTACAACAAGAAATGCGCTATATAAGTATTATACATTATCATTATTATTATTACATTTTAAGTAACTATCCACATGAAGTTTTAAGTTGCATTCCACAAATGGTAACTATCCACATTTAAGTAACCAATCCACAATCTGGGTGAAGAAACCATCCACAATTTAAAGACACCATCCTCGCCTCTAAGAAACCATCCACAGGTAGATGGCGCCCTGAAGGGGATTTAGGACACCAAAAGTGTGGGAAAAAAAGGAACACACACACACACACACACACACACACACACACACACACCCCACACACACACACACACACACACACACACACACTATCTTAAACCATTTACCAGAGAACTGGATAGTCATTTTACATAAATTATTTAACAAATGTTGGGAATGTGGACAAATTCCCAATATATGGAAGACGTCTATTGTGACTCCTGTTCTAAAGCAGGGCAAGCCTCGGTCTGAGACGTCTAGCTATAGACCCATTTCAGTCACGTCTCATACTGGAAAAGTCATGGAAAAAATAGTAAATTTCAGAATGGCCTATTACTGTGATAAGAATGATGTATTTTCTTCACATCAAGCTGGATTTAGAAAAGGACGATCTACAATTGATCACCTGACACGACTAACTACTCAAATTAAGAAACAGTTTTCTAAACGTAAAAGTGTCCTTGCTTCCTTCTTTGATCTTACTAAAGCTTACGATAGAGTGTGGCACAGCCGATTATTGTATAAATTAAAACAAATTGGTCTTTCTGGTCACGTCTACAATTATGTGAAATCCTTTTTAAGTGGGAGACACATAATGACCAAAGTTGGTGTGACTTTATCATCCTCAAGATCTATAAATATGGGAATTCCACAAGGTTCTATAATCTCCCCATTGTTATTCAACGTAATGCTATATGACTTATATAAATGTTTTTCATCATATACCAAGGTAGCTCAATATGCTGATGACATTGCAATATGGATTAATGTATCTTTAAAGAAAAGAACAAATTTACGTCACATAAATTATATTCAGAAACTCTTTCAGAACGAGCTGGATAAATTAAATAGTTATATGCATTTGAATGGCTTTCAATTCTCTGTTGAAAAGACACATTTGGTTCTCTTTAACAATGGATATAACACAAGTAACCTGCCTATATTCTTTCTGGGAGGACGGGAAATTTTTTATAAACTTGAAGTAAAATTTTTAGGTGTCCTGCTTACACCAAGACTAAACTGGAAAAAACATATTGACTCAATTGTTACTAAAGCAGTTAAAAGTTTGAATTTTCTAAAAATTGTCAGTCACTCTCCATGGGGAGACGGATTGCTGTGGACGATCTTGAAGAGTTAAATACACGATCCGACATTGATTTTTCGAAAAATGCACAGAAAAATTCAAATTTAGAGACGCTTCGTTCATATGTTTCAGACGTTTTTAATTCATCAAAGATTGACCCACACGAGGTAGCGCCTCGCGTACTGGTTCCGCCGGTACCCCCTTGGGAACTAACGGAAGTAACAGTTAACATTTTTTCTTCTTATCTAAATAAAGCGATTTCGCCGCATGTGTTAGCAGCATCTGTCGAAATTGACATGGAAGAAAAGTTTACTAACTATTTAAAAGTATACACTGACGGCTCAGTTCTTGATAGTAGTGCGGGATCTGGCTTTGTAATTCCAGATTTCAAAGCTGAAAAATCATATTATTTAGATAAGGGTCATTCCATATTTACAGCTGAACCAGTTGCTGTCCTGATGGCATTATATTATTTAATTTCCTTGCCAGTCTCAATATTTAATATCCTGTTTTGTGTTGATTCACAGTCAGTATTAAAAAGTTTGCATTGTTTTGAAAATACACAGAGAGAGGAATTATTATTTGAGATTAAGTACATGTTGCACCGTCTTTACATGAAAGGTACTAATGTCGTATTTTCTTGAGTTCCATCGCACACCTCCTTCGTATTTAACGATCAAGCAGATAGAGCAGCAAAAAGGGGAGCAAAGAATATATTAGGTAGTATTAAGGTTGATTGTCCTTTGTCATACAAGGAAATTAGTCATATAATCGAGAGGGATTTCTTGAGTCAATACAGTTCCTCATCAAAACCTCGTCAGCAAACTCTGTCAAACTTTGTGTCGATTAGCCGACCAGTTTCAAGCCTGACTTTTAGACTTTTATGTAACTCTCTACGAACCAATTATTGCCAGACTGTTATGTGTGTATGTCGTGGAGATCTTTCAGTTCAACATGTGATTTTTGATTGGAACTAACGAAACCCTTTTTGAATGGTGTTATACCAAGTGCTGACACTGGGCACGTTAATGTGTTTGACTTTTTAGATTCGTTGCCAGTTGTTTCTCTTGTTAAATTAACGAGTAACCTTTTGCAAAGTCCATTAAGGAACATTTTATAATCATAATCGTAAGTTAGATTACTTTAGTTATTTTTCTCTAATTTTTCATATTTACTGTCCTATAATTCATCTATCCTTTATTTTTGTTCTATGTAACCACATCGTCCTCTTCTCTTCTTTTATGATAATAGTCTAAAATTGTAAACACTATGTTATTTAGACGTCTGCAATCACCTATATGTGTGACGAGACGTAAAACAGAATTCCTATACACACACACACACACACACACACACACACACACACACACACACACACACACACACATACACACACACACACACACACACACACACACACACACACACACACACACACACACGCACGCACGCACGCACGCACGCACGCACACCACAAGTCTGGCCTCATCCACGACATAGCTGGACTGCTTCTCAACATTCAGCACAACCCGTATGCCGTCAGTTTGCCCCAGACAGCAAGTGAGGCAAAAAGACAAATCAAGTTAGAAACGATGAAACACAGACTTACCATATCAAAAAAAAAAAAAAAAGAAAGAATCTGAATGAAGTCCCTCCATCGCGCACAGTTGATTGTCCAGTCTGACCTTGTCGGCTTCACTGCTGGGTTCATTCGGGAAAACTGGTCAGGAGGAAAATGGCCGTTCACAGCTCTGTACACAGAGAGCAGCAGAGGGAAGAAACGTGATCTGGGTTTCTCCCCACATTTGCCTGTATGTTGCGCATGCTATTGCAGATCCTTCCGGTGGAGCGGTTTCCTACGGTGGAATGGATTGCTTGGGGCCGGGGTATTGCACCGGAAGAATGGACCTTAACTGAATTTGTCTGGCTCCCTTCTTGTCACAAAGAACAGCAGGGGACGGCAGCTGCTCTACAGAACCAAATCCTTGTATAGACATTCAAATCAGAAATCTTTTTAGACTGACTTATGGAACGAAGTGAGCTACTGTCACCTTGTTTCTGGTGTGTGTGTGTGTGTGTGTGTGTGTGTGTGTGTGTGTGTGTGTGTGTGTGTGTGTGTGTGTGTGTGTGTGTGTGTTGTGTTGTTGTTGTTGTTGTTGTTGTTGTTGTTCAGTTTAACGTCTTCCCACTAAAAGTGAGATCAGACGATGTGAGTGTGTGTGAGGGTGCGCGCACGTATGCATGAGTATGTGTGTGTGTTTGTGTGTGTGTGTGTGTGTGTGTGTGTGTGTGTGTGTGTGTGTGTGTGTGTGTGTGTGTTGTGTGTGAACATATGCATGCCTGTATGATTCAATTACAATAACAAATAAAGCAACCCCCCCCCCCCCTCGCACCTCGGGAAAACATTATTTAAGTGAAAAAAAATCCAATTACACAATATGTAAAACTATAAGGAGAGCGTCCAATGGACCACTTTGTCAGTTCTTGAGCATTGTCAATCATATTTGGATAGGTAGTACGATGCAGGGCAATTAATGTGTAGAAGGACGAACGGTTAACCACTCAAAAAAATGTTAAACAAATTTAAAGATAAATACCAACTGAATTATGTGACAAACTGTTGCAAATTGTGTAAAGATAAAACCAGTCATGTAATACTCTAGATAGAGACAGGGAACCGGATCCATCAGATGAAGTATCGTCACCAGTTTTGCTAATAATCTTCTTTGCTCTTGGACAGTAAATTAATAGATGTTCAACTCCAACTCTTTCTCCACACATACATGTAACATTTTTGCTGAATTTTGTTCGAAGTGAATTCAAACGCATTCTGTGCATTAAGCTTTGTGTTTCTCTAGATATGGAGGCAAGGTCGGGTTTTGATGAGGCCAATAGATTTTTTCCAGAATTGGGTTTAATACAGTTGTGGTAATAGTTAATTTCTGAGTTCTCTAATACATTTCTAAAATTTTTACTGGACGCTTCGTTTATTAAAGAATAGCATTCACTTAAATCTAAGGGAATGTCAAGTGGTATTGATCCTTCGACATTTCGGGCTGCCTTTCTTGTAACTTGATCGACCCTCTCATTTGCTGAAATTCCACAATGAGAAGGTACCCAGCAAAATGTAACTGTAATGCATTTAGCTGACAGAAGATGTATGACATGGTTTATTTGTGTGTGTGTGTGTGTGTGTGTGTGTGTGTGTGTGTGTGTGTGCGTGCGTGCGTGCATGCGTGTGTGCGTGCGTGCGTGTGTGTGTGTGTGTGTGTGTGTGTGTGTGTGTGTGTGTGTGTGTGTGTGTGTGTGTGTGTGTGTGTGTGTGTGTGTGTGTGTGTGTGTGTGTGTGTGTGTGTGTGTGTGTGTGTGTGTGTGTGAGTGTGTGTGTGTGGAAGCGCTCGCATGTACATTTGCATGTGTGCACGTGTGTTTGTGTGTGCCTCTCTGTGGTAGAATTAGATATTGTCGTTTTCTCTGCAAATAGAAGCGCTGACACAACCGATATTTTTAGGACAATTTGCATTGATACTACTTTACTTTCTAAGAAATCCTTACATGATGTCATCAAGTGAAGACTGCTGCAAATCTGTAATGAGTACATTCGACAATCGTTTTAATGCTACACAGACGTCCTTTCTATCGCAGTTTTGATCACTTATAGTTACAGTGTTATGAGTTTACAAAAGACAGGTTGATCGACATTTCATTAAAATGTTGTATCAAGATGAGATCATTTAGTGCAACTTTGAGTAAAAAAGGACCAGAAGCAAATAAATATAAATGTCGATCAAAATTGGTAACGAAAATAAATATATGTTGCCAAATAAAACAAAGTGAGAGTACGTCATTTATCATGAATTTAGCACCTGAAGTCACATGAAAGGAACTGATGAAAAGGGCTCAGTAATTTCTTTTATAACAGTTACTAATTAACCTTTACCGTGCTTCCTGGGTATTCCATGACCCAGTGACTCAATGAAAACATAAAGCTATGCTCACGAAATCTTAGGAGTTCCTCAACGATCTTAATAACCGTTTGTCACTGAAATTTCATGTATGGGCACGATCAATTATCAGCGTAATTAGTCGCGGTTCCCCCAGGACCTACATATTTTAAAGGGTCGCACATGGCCCACGCCATCGGGTGAGGAATAAGTTGCTGAACCGCCCTTTATCAGGTATGGATCTTACAAGACCCACGCGATCTGAACAGGGATAAGCAATAGGAAAAGCCCCTACAAAATGTGTGGGTCTTGGGCGACGTGCACGATCGGCTCTGTGTAGTCGAAAATGTCATTTGGTGAATTTGCCTTTACAATGAAAATCAAACAAAGAGTAGTTGCATTGAAAGTACAGGAAAATCGAAGTGGATGCCTTAATGAAATACATGTCATTTCTTACGTTACAGCAAAATGATGACCAACATTTAGTGTAAGTCTCGACTAAAACACAAACATGATAAAAGGTATATCAGTCAAGGACAGAGTAATCTGAATGCCTTGTTCACCTCTGAGGGAAATCAAATGCAAAGGTGTAGTCAGCCCTCTCCTCCATTCCATCCTCGTCTACTCCATTTTCTTCTACCCACAATCCCATCGTACACATATCATAGTGTTGCAGGTTACCAGTCCCTTAAGGGACGAAGGCAGTGAGCATAGCATTACACTAGGTTTGGTTAACTGATGTTACACACTCTCTTTGTGCCAGTCAAAAGACATTTTCCATTCAGGAAATGGATACAATAAGTATATCACACACGTGAGTCAATATCAGCAAACTGCCCCTGTTGTTTCTCTGTTAGAATGCCTTTTGGAAGAAAGACACATATTGTGATTATGTGAGATCTGGCTTCTGCGAGTCAGTTCTTTGCGTGTTCAAAGCGCCTGCTTTTGTTGATGTTGTAGAGTCAGTTCTAAGCCAGGACGGTTTTTCAATTTCCAACAATGACTGTGTTGTAACAAAGCTAAACTTGCTATGAAAATAGTGATGATGGTTACTGTGCTAAGCTGCTAAGATCATAAAAGAAACTGTTCAGTGATATTCTGAGTCACTCTTGCGATACAATGCATTGTGACAAGTACACACACCTGACCTTTGTGGCCTTGTGGTGTAACGTGCATTTGACGTCATTCCGTTACCACAGAGTCCCCAGGGTAAGACAACTCTGGAATACGACTTTTCAGCTCTGATCATGTCTGTCAAGACGACTCCATCGCGTTGGAGAGAGATGGACATGGTGGTGAGTCTGTCACTGGCAATGAAATAGTGTAAAGTGCTATGTTATGTATTTTGTTACAAAACGAAAACAAAAAGACACAGTTTTTCAACAAATGAAAGAAACAACAGTAGC
>CM065720.1:3233705-3251205 GCA_033310375.1 Conus canariensis
AATTCACCAGTCTTCCCATCATGGTGATTTACAGATTTTTATAAAGTTGAATGGCTTGTTTGATTCTGTTACGAACTTCCTCAGCACATCCAACAAGGAAACAGTTTTCTCATTGATCCATCGCTTTGTTTGTCTATAAAGGAAAAAGATAGCGCAAAAAGCAGTGGCAGCATTGTAACGCCACTTGGTGGAACAATGGAATGCAGCGAAAGGACAACCCCGTCGGTACAGATTCGTGGTGCATGTCAAGATCCAAGGGTAGATGTCGATTCCGTCGGATCGTCCATGAGGGTCTGCACTCTCCCCAATACCCTTCTAATTTGTCCTGAGGTCTGTGTGATCCTGGGGTGACATCTCATGTTCTAATTTGTCATGAGGTCTGTGTGATCCTGTGGTGACATCTCATGGTCTAATTTGTCATGAGGTCTGTGTGATCCTGTGGTGACATCTCATGTACTAATTTGTTATGGGATCTTTGTGATCCTGAAGTGACATCTCATGTTCCAATTTGTAATGGGATCTCTGTGATCCTGAAGTGACATCTCATGTTCCAATTTGTAATGGGATCTTTGTGATCCTGTGGTGGCATCTCATGGTCTAATTTGTAATGGGATCTTTGTGATCCTGTGGTGGCATCTCACGGTAGAAAGAAACTCGTGGAGAGCGTGGCAGCAGAGAGTCCTCAGAAGAGAAGCCCCCTTCAAGCAAGTGTTTCGGCCCTTATCTCCTGACACTCTAGGGGGGTTGGGCCACACCCGGTTCATGACTCCGGATGTCCCTCTGCTGCCCCTTTTTTTTCCCATCTTGGGACGAGCCATGGCTGGGATTCGAACCCATGACCCTCTGGACATGCTCATTTTCCACTTAATGACTCGCGCTTTAACCACTGAGCCACAGGGACACCTGATATTTTGTAGGGAAATTAAGCCTTATGAAGTTCACTTTTGTTCCTCCTTGACCAGATCCAGCTTGAACACCTCTCTGCCGCTTCTGCCATTGCTTTCAGGGCTCTGGTTTTTTCCTTCCCTGCAACTGAGAGCTGTTTCATGAGGCTGTATGCAGACGTTCCTACAAACCCCCTAGTTCCAATTTCTGCAGTGAGGACTTTGACCTGATAGCCTTCTCTCCTCAGGCTGTTTGCCAGATCAGCATACTTTTCAGTCTTGTAGATTTGAGCTGCCTCCATTCTGTTCTCATATGGCACCGTGAGCTCGATCATGATCAGCTGCTTGGTTGACTTAGAGTGGACTACTATGTCTGGTCTCATGCCACTCTTGCTGATGATCTCTGGGTGACTCTTCCATTCTGGGAGGTCTGCAGTGCACTCCCAGTCATCTGCCCCGTCCAGCAGACTCTGCCTGCATGTTTCGAGTGGCACTGTTGTTCTTGGCCATGATTTGCTGCCTCCTGCCGTGAAGAATGTTGCGGGTGCTTTTGGAGTCCTGATTTTCCCTTTTGTGGTGTTGGTACTAGCCCAGACTACTTGTACAATTTCTTTGAGCACTTGGTTGTGCCTCCATGTGTACCTTCCTTGAGCCAGGGCTACTTTACATGAGCTTAGGACATGCTCCACTGTTTGTTTTTCATGGCAGAGGGGGCATGCAGGATCGTCTGTTTTCCCCCACTTCACCAGGTTTGCATTTGAGGGCAGAAGGTCATATGCAGATCTGAGAATGAAGCTGATCCTGAGAGGGGCCATGTGCCAAATGTCATTCCAAGTGAGACTTCTTTGGAGTGCATTCTCCCACGTTGTCCATTGCCCTTGCTGGCTCTGCTGGACTGCTTTTTGGAGTCTTTTTTGGTCTTCTTCTTTTCTCATCTCCTGAATCATCATGTCTCTTTTGGCTTTTCCTTTTTCCGTTCTAATTTGTAATGGGATCTCTGTGATCCTGAAGTGACATCTCATGTTCCAATTTGTAATGGGATCTCTGTGATCCTGAAGTGACATCTCATGTTCCAATTTGTAATGGGATCTCTGTGATCCTGTGGTGACATCTCACGGTCTAATTTGTAATGGGATCTCTGTGATCCTGTGGTGACATCTCATGTTCCAATTTGTAATGGGATCTTTGTGATCCTGTGGTGAGATCTCATGTTCCAATTTGTAATGGGATCTTTGTGATCCTGTGGTGACATCTCATGTTCCAATTTGTAATGGGATCTTTGTGATCCTTTGGTGACATCTCATGTTCCAATTTGTAATGGGATCTTTGTGATCCTGTGGTGACATCTCATGTTCAGGGTGTAGATTCGTGTCTCGATTTGCATTAAGTGTTAAAGTACCGCATGTCTACAGAAACATGGAAGCGAAAAAGGAATCCATAACTCTGATTTTTCCCATCAGTCTTTAGATCTCAGCACTGCTATTTTCTGCACTGTTGTTGCAAGGAATGCCGGTGTAGATTATCCATCTGTGATGATGATACCCCCAAGGGATTTAAGCTCTTGACAGTTTCAGGTTTCTGGCTCTCCAGTCTGACTCCATTCTCAACGCCCTTGCATTAGAAGTTGGTAATGATTTCAGTGTTGCCGGCACTGATCTTGATGTTGTTACACCTGAGCTGTGGAAATACTACTCAAAGCTACCAAACCAGCCAGATGGGACACACTTGCACCACCCTTGGAAGCAGTGTGCAGGCACGCGTAGGGCTTTCGATTACGACCTCAACGGACACTACTGTTGTAGAGAACTATAAAATAGGCATTCTGGCTCACCCACCTCCGCCAGCTCCAACCGGCTGAAGCCGGTTTCGCTGTTGCTCCGCCGGCTTACCCAGAATGCCTATTTTATAGTTCTCTAATAGTAAACACTTTACAAACATACATAATGTGTAGGATTATCTGTTTTTAACACTAATTTAGAAAACTTTTGAGACTTTAGTTTTTGCTTAATCCTTCGTTTTTCTTGATCGTCTTCAATAACATCATTTTCACGCATACATTCATCAAATGCGTCTCTGTCTTTCATGTGAAATAAAACTACAGTCTTTAACTGTTCTCTAAAGTCTTTTAAAACTGAGTTATATTTTTGACATAAAATCCACACACTTATCCCAGCATGTCTTCCACTGAAAGCCAGTTTTGATAAAGTGTTTCTCTTTTTAACTATGTCTCTTTCTGCCGAACAGTCATCTATAATAAATAGTGTCTGAGTTCCTTCAAACTGTCTAAAGAAATGTTCTAAACACTCACTCAGTTTATTGCTAGGATCAACTAAATATATGTCATCATCTGTCCATATAAACCTTCTGTCGTGATATGCTTTGTTCCATTTAAGTGTTGGGCAGAAAATTACTATATGATCAAAATTATAACGATAAACTGTTTGTAATAGGTCGAGGACAAATATTGTTTTTCCACAACCAGTCTGTCCACAAATCAATGAACAATGAGGGGTTTTTATCATAAAGTTTAACATCGGCATTGACACCAAAGTCGTTTGCTCCATAGTTTTAAAACAGAATTTAATTTACACCAGTTATTGTTTTTATCATACTCTCTGTCAAAACTTGTTCAGTATAATAAAACCCTATAAGGCCCAAATGTGTAAGATTAATCCAGTTCAGTTCTGTAAGATCGTTTCTATTTAAACTAATATCAATTTTGTTGCTTGTTGTTATGACCTTAATATCCTCGCCATTGTAAAGAACGACGACAGTAACTTTAAGTTTGTCAACGTCTAAGTTTTGCCAGCTAATAAGAATTCCTTCCATAAGATTGTCACTGACGCCCAGAGCTCCATTTCTCGCCTCATCTTTTAAGACAGAAATTTTAAATATCATTGTGAACGTGTCTCCTAATTTTGTGCGTGGAATGAACTGTAATTTTGTAGAAGCTTTCTTTAAAACCGATTCTCTTCTGTGGAGGATGTACTGTTTGTCCCCAAACGGCTTTATTTCGATCTCTTTCCGACTGTTGTCCTCTGGCATAAGACTTACATGTAAAGGGCCAGAGTTCAATGCTTTTCTGAAACTTTTTTGGCGGTCGAAAAATGTAAATGGGCTTAAGAATTCAAATTTTATGTCCCATTCTAAATATGGTTCTAAGTGCCATTTGTTGTCAGTTTTTCGAACTATTTTATATTCATACTGACCTGTATTATTTGCTTCTAGATTGCGTAGTTGTTCTAGTTTAGGAAACCTTTTGTTGTCGTCAACCTCTTTGCGCTTATAATAACCATCTTTAGTGTACTCAAAACCATATAAAGTGCCTATCTCACCGTTTTGTTCAAAGTCCTCAACGTCTGCAAGGTCTTTTAATTCTAAAGTTACACACCTCTCAGGCGCTAATGTAACCCCCGAATCGTCTGGTCCACGTGACATTTTTTAAAACAACGTATTATTTTATTTCTAAAACAATGTGCAGGTTATCACATTTCACGACTTTCCCTGTTTTATCTGTGATCTTTATATTAAATGATCTGACCCTCCCACAAGCTAATTTTTTAAACTGTAAATTAGGGAATTGTATAATTTCATAATCGCAATATGCAGCTTTCCCTGATGGAAGAGCTCTTAAAACAGTTGAGGGCCTTCCATCATATAAGTTTTCATCAGTGCTCAGCTCGTCCAAATGAACATAGAGTAATGAATGTAATGCAAGATCGAGCGGATATTCTCCCTCATAAGTAGTTTTGTCTGGTGTAACTATAAATCTATGAAAGGCATGAAAGCCATGATTGCCAGTTGCAAAGCCTAACATTTTAGCTAGCTCTACATCAAAAAGGTAACCTCCTACTTCTTTTTCAGGTTTGAATGTCAACATTATTTTCAAATTTGCATTGTTAAGTTTGAGAGTAATGTCGAAGTTACTCATTGCTTCTTTTAGCGAGCAAAACCCGTAATAACCATCAGGTATGGTTAACTGGCTAATTATGTCTCCACCAAGGTCAAGTTTTTGAATTACATTATTCTTCTTGGATTGACTTATATTAAACCATACGACTTTGTAAAAAATTTCATGGAGTGCAACCCTTCGGGTTCCGCATTTATTATCAATAGCATACTCTAAAAACGAAGGACTGCCTTGAGTTGTTATTGTTACAAACATTTTTAAAACAAATTTAAAAATGAGTGCATTCAAATATACTAATGCAAAATATTCTGTTGGGCCGCACTACAGTCCTAAAGATATAACAACTGATACTCTCGACATTTCTGTGACTCAGACTGACGCCTTTCAAGTAAAGGTTAGTACTCCATTGAACAGATATCTTAACCCCCCTATTAAAAACGACTACATCCCAAAAGTGTGGTTCAGTCATCCGATGCAGTTTTATCAGAACCAGTTAAACTTTGCTGTGTTTTGTGCATCAACTGGGTGTGGAGTGTCGTATGCTGATCATTTAAATCATCCTGATCATTTGGTGAGGTCAGTGTATAGATTTCATTTTTATTACACCTTCAGACGTATTTTGTCTGAACTGCAAGCGCCATTACCAAATGACAAAACGTTTAATCCATTCAGCAACAGAATAGATTACAAGGCTTTTGAAAGGATCTGTAACGAATTTGATATTGACCCAAAGACAGACTTTAGACAAAAGTTGGATCTTAATCATGGTTTAGGCACCCTTTATTTTTGGGGCGTGCACAGAAAGTATAACTATGATTGGAATCCTCCTTACACATCTTTCTCTTCAGGCACAACTGTTCACCTCGGGTCCATAGAGCAAGAGCATAAAACAGCATGGACAACATTTATTTTGGATACTTCTAATGGTCTAACTAGAGCGGGAATAGAACGAATAAACGACTCCATTCGTACTTATGTTTGGTGTTTGCTAGGTTCGCAAGCACAAACGAGATCAAACATAATTGATCCTTCTACTGGCTTTGACGCCCAAAAACAGTATTTAGCAAATTTAGAGGATTCTATTAATTCTGCAATTGATTTGCCTTCAAGTATTAAAAGGTACCAAAATGTTTTGCAATACGCAAGATCGAAAGTAGACTTTGCTGTTGGCACTGGTTTATACATGCTGCCTTCTGACCTCAGACTCCAGATAGGAACAATAATAAACTATAATAATGAAATCCTTGTGGCTGGTAAAGAAGAGAAGGTCGGAAAAAACGACATAAATTCTAAGCCAGCAATAGCAATAAAAAAAAGAAGCCCCACCAATCCCCGAGCCCCCCAAACCCCCCCATTCAATCCTTGTGGTCCCAAGAAATAATGACCATGAATATGAAAAGACGGCACTTGTTATTGGATTAACTGCCCTAGGATTACTTGGTCTTTATCTTACTAAAGAGTAACCCAACTATTAAGACAACTAATGCCCATAAGTGCTCGGCCATAAAGCCAACTACTTTACTTGCAGTAGACAAAAGCCAGCTAACGATCCCCCCTATTATACCAGGCAAAGAGTCTATTGCCTTACTGGCTAATTTTTTTTAATAAACTTGCAAGATGATCAAGTTGTTTTTTTACCCATGATTTATCTGATGGTGGTCCTGGTGGCACTGCTCCCCCACCACGCCGCCTGTAATAGCCAACACCAGTGTACTTATTGCAAATCCTAAGGCTGTTATAACGCTCGCTAATGTGACACCTTGCTCTCTAAACAGTGTTCTTATTCGTTCTGCTAGCGTCGTGTCTTCATATAAAATTCTTTGGATAGTTTCTCTTATTCTGCTCACTTGAGTTCGTAATTGTTCTCGGTTAGTAGACAGCACTTCTAGTCTTGCTGATCTCTCTTGTTCAAGATCTTTTAGTCTTTGTGTTATTCTTTCTTTAACACCAGGTCCTAAGTTGTGGTCATCAGCCTCAACTAGTTTTTCTTTTTCTCTTTTTATATGCACATCTAGTTCACCCAGTTTTGCTAAATTGTTTGTTAATTCGCCTCTGATGCTTTTCAAAGCATGATCAAGGGCCGTTATTTCTCTCATAGGTAGCGGCGGATCGTGCATAGTTTTTAATACTGTTTCTTCTGAAAAACTGGTTTCTATTATTTCGTCTGCTGTTGGGCTTAAATCTTTAAGGGGTATGTTTTGTATTTGGTTATCTGTTGGGAGTTCTTGTAGTGTGTTTTGAAGTTTAGCAACTGCCTCACTGTCTAATCTTCGCGGTTTAGCAATGCCAAGGCGATTTTGATCGCTCACACTGAGCCTTTGTCTAATTGTAGTCTTTGCTAAAAACTTTGATGGGTCTGGTTTAGTTGTAAGCTGAACAAGTTGTCCTTGCTCGTTTTTCACAAACAAATGGTCATCTTTTGTTTCAAAATCATTAGGGTCTATAAATTCGGGAGGTTCTTGGCCTAAACTTTGATAAAATGATTTGACCTTACTTTCTGTTAATTCACGCCGCAATGATTGTAATGGATGTGTCAAAGGCGTCATTTCACTCATGTCGTCTCCAGGATCAAAAACATCATAATCTTCTTCTGCCATGTTTTTAAATAATTAACTTTTTATTTTGTTTTATAAAAAAAATGTCACAAGCATATGGTTCGATTCTTGACCCGCATAGAAGACTGAAAGAGCCCTTTGGCGTGAAGGGAAATAAACAGAATATTATTGTTCCAAATAATCCATCTACTATTGATTCAGATCAGATTCTTACTGTCAAATTTCCAGACCTAGGAGCAGATGAAGTGATTGTGCCGGGATCTGCACGGCTTACTTTTAAAATAGAACTTGATTCAGCAACAGACGTAAACAGGACAGTTGTACAGAATCTGGGACGGGCAATCGTTAAGAAAATTTCTATAAAACTTGAGGGGCAAGAAATATTTTCTTTACACAATGCAGACATATTTCTAATCTATTTGATCTATGGCTAACCGAGAATGAAAGGGCCGATCTTGCGTTTCAAGGAATCGAAAATAACGAAGCACTAAAACACAGAATAGACGCCGAAGATGCTAAAGACGGTAACAAGTATGAAGCTGTAAGTTATGCGTTTGGAAATCGCTTTTCTATACCCTTGGATTTTGAGTTGTTAAAAGCGCATGCGCCATACTTTCAAGGAGCATTAAAAGACAGATTGTCATATGAACTAACTTTTAATGAATACAAACGTGTCATTAGATCGACAGACACTGATTCCAAGTACAGCATTTTGACATCTCGTTAGAGTTTGACATTGTTAGCAACCCTAACTTAGCAAGGCTGATTGAGCAACAATATCAGTCAAAATTAGCAATATATTACGAAAGAGTGATTCATCATTCAAAATATCCTAAAAGCAGGGCAGACACAATATGGAACTTTAGTTTTAGCGCCGCAGCACGATCACTTAAAGGTATTTTATTGCTGTGTGAAGATGAAGAACCATTCAAAAGACAAAGTGAAAAGTTTATCAATCCTAAAATAACGAAAGTACAATGTTCAATTGAGGGTAGTCCTAACCAAGTCTACGGTAGCGGGCTTAAACCTTATCATCATTTTGATGAAATAAGAAAATTGTTTGGAGGCGGGAGGTGTAGAAATCCAACAGTAGACCTTGTGTCTAAAGATCTACACCTTCACAGTGTTAGACTTGATGAATATTTAACAACGAAATACGGTTTATGGATTGACCTAAGGTCAACAGAAGATAATCAGTTGCATGGGAGTGGGAGAACAGTTAAAGACGTAATAAACATTCAAATTGATAAAGAAAAAGAGAGTGATAAACCACTTAATGTACATTTGTTTTTAATATATGATGCGCAGCTGAATATTCAAGATAACAGATTGAAAGATATCCAATACTAAATTATTTTTATTTTAAAAAAGCATGTCTGTTACGACTTATCCAAAAGTGCCCAAAGAAGAGATAGCTGCTGCTGTAGACATAAAAACTTTCAGATTAACCAACATTACACAAATGCAACAAAAACTAGAGCAGGACCTTTCAAAATACAGTAAAACCAAACGAAGGTATTCTGCTGTCTTTAATGCTGTTACATATGTTAATACTGGAGCATCGATCACTAGTGCTCTATCAGCAGGAACAAGTGTAGGTCTCTTAGCAACAGGCGTAGGTGCACCGGTAGCTATACCTCTAGGTGGTTTGTCTTTAACTCTTGGCCTGTGTTCATTGGCTGTAAGTGCTGTCAGCAAAAAAATAAAAGCTAAACTCCAAAGCACACAGCTATGGTTCAACTAATAACAGCTAAACTTAGTTCGTTCAAACTGACAATAAATAAAGCACTTGCCGACTCAAACATCACGGATGAAGAATTTAGTCGCCTACAGGCTGATTTTGAGGACTACAAAAGACAAAAGTTTGATCTTCAAAGAAAGGCAAGGGCAACTTTTTCTCAACAACCAGACACCGACCAGATAAAAAAGGAATGCTTAAAAAAAGTAAACGAAACATTAAACTCTGTTCTAAACAGCTCACATTAACAACACCAAAGGGCGTTTATACTTTAGTTTATGAGTCTAAGCACAAAAAGACCGTTGATATTGATTCTGATTAAGTATTTTTTTTTAAATTTAAATAAATATTTTGAGTTAGAAAAGAAACTCAGCATGGATAAGATATATGAAGGTTCAGATGAATTGTTTGAAGCAATGCTCGAGGAAGAGCGTTTGTCAAAAGCTTTAAATGAGGTCGTTTTAGAAGTTATTGATCCAACAAAGGTACAGGCAAGCGTTGTACATGCTATTTCTCAAGTTCCAAGTAAACTAACAATAAACCCTCCAGTTAAAGTAAGGTTAGTTGTTTTAATCGACTATATAACAATAAACGAAGAAAATCTAGAAGTCTGGGTCTCAACTAAACAGCAGACTATTCTTTCTCATAATGACTTAACACCTGGTTGGGCAGATCAACTTCTTACACAGTTTAATGAAGCCTCTGAAGCAGCTAAAATGAGAGGCTCTGGTTGGTCAGAGGGTGAAGTCCTAGGCATCAGATTAAGACAGGCTAAGTATGAGCCGATTGTAGGCAAGGCTTACATTCCACTGCCTCCAACATTAGTTGCAAAGAAAGCAGTTTTGAACATAAAAAATTCAGACGACAAATGTTTTATGTGGTGCGTTCTTGCTAGGCTGCATCACGTTGCCAAAAATGCAGAGAGAGTATCTAACTATTTACAGTGGGCCAATAATCTTAACTTTAACGGCCTTGAATTTCCTATGGCTGTAGACAAAATTGATCAGTTTGAAAAACAAAATCCATCAATAACTGTTAATGTCTACACATGGTCTGAAGAAACCAACCTTCTGCCAATTAGAGTGTCAAAGAACAGTCCAACAATAGGCGAACCAACCAGGAGTCATGTAGACTTACTCCTAATGCAAAGCCTTAATGGGTTGCACTACACTCTAATACGCACAATGAGTAGATTACTAGTGCATACTACAAAACAACATAGCAAACAAGAATTTTGTAGAAAATGTTTAACAAGAATTCCGTCCGTTCAAGCTGCGAGCGAACATGTAAAACATTGTATTAGCCCAGTTGACTGTGATACAGAACTAATTACGCCCGGAGAAGGCAGTAAAGTTAGTTTTAAGAACTGGAAACGGTTGCAAACTAGTCCATATGTTGTTTACGCAGACTTCGAATCACTCATTGTTCCTTATGAAGGACCAACCCCACAGAAACTTCCTAAAACAGTCTTAATGAGTAATCATCAGATTTGCTCATTTGCCTTCATCATTGTTAGGTCGGATGGCGCCCATTCAAAGCCAGAATTATACAGAGGACCAAATGCTGCAAAATACTTCTTAAAACGCATGCAGCAAGTGCGTAATGCCTGTTCTAATAATCTAAACTTATCTGAAATCATAATGACGCCTGAAGACCAACAACAGTATGACTCAGCCACTCACTGTTGGATTTGTGGGGCGGCCTTGGTTGCCACCGCAGAGAATCCAACAGTAAGAGACCATGATCACATTAGTGGAAAGTTTAGAGGAGCAGCACATAACAAATGCAATCTTCAACTAAAGTTTGAACCAAAGACATGGAAGCTGCCTATATTCTTTCACAACTTGCGAGGTTACGACTCTCACCTTATAATGCAAGCAGTAACCAGCGACTTCAGGGTGTCATGCATTGCACAGTCATCAGAAAAGTACATGTGTTTCACTTTAAATAACATGTCTTTCTACGACTCTATGCAACACATGATGGGTTCATTAGAGTCACTGGCTATGTCCTTAAAGTCCTGCCCAATAACAGAAGAATATTTTGACCCAACTCTTGTTAGAAAGGGCGTTTACCCTTATGAGTACATGAACAGTTGGGAAAGGTTTGACGAAGATACACTTCCGCCTAAGGCGCGTTCTTTTCTAGTCTCAGAGGAAAGGACATCAGTGATTCTGATTACCAGCATGCTCAAGATGCGTGGCAGAAGTTAGAGTGTAAAACAATGGGAGACTATCATGATTCCTATTTAATGGCGGATACCTGTTTGTTGGCGGACGTCTTTGAAAATTATAGGAAGACCTGCATGAAACATTACAGCCTGGATCCCGCGCATTACATTTCTGCGCCCGGGATGAGCTGGGACGCTTTCTTAAAATTTACTGGAGTACAAATTGATTTATTGTCTGACCTGCCAATGCTTCAGATGATTGAAAACGGATTGCGTGGGGGAATCAGTATGGCGTCGCACCATTACTGTAAAGCAAACAACAAATACTTGGACAACTATGATCCAAGTAAAAGGTCTAACTATCTCATGTATTTAGATGCAAACAATCTGTATGGATGGGCAATGGCGCAATCACTTCCATTACGCAACTTTAAAATGTACACAGGACTCAAAGACATTCAAAAGTTTTTAAAATGGCTACCTACTCTAGAAGCTGATCGTAAAAGAGGTCTCATTCTAGAAGTTGATTTAGAATATCCTCATGAACTTCATGATTACCATAATGACTATCCATTAGCGGCAGAAAGTCTAAAAGTGTCAATGACAGAACCACCTAAACTTGTGCCTAATCTTCGTGACAAAAAAAATTATGTCTGTCATTACAGACTTCTTCAATTTTATTTAAGACATGGTTTGAAGTTGACAGCTGTTCATCGTATAATTGCTTTTGATCAAGAACAGTTCATGAAACCATACATAATGAAGAACACTGATCTCAGAACTAAATCCACAGATGCTTCAGAAAAAGACTTTTTCAAGTTGATGAACAACAGCTGTTTTGGAAAGACTATGGAAAATCCGCACAAGCGTAAAGATGTTAGATTGGTCACCAGAGAAAACGTTGCAATTAAGTTGACTTCAAAACCTAATTATCAGGACTTCAGAAGATTTCATGATCAGCTTTTTGGCATAATGATGAAAAAAAAGAAAGTCAAATTGGATAAGCCCGTTTTTATTGGGTTTACTGTTTTAGAGCTGTCGAAGCTTTTGATGTTAGAATTTCTTTACGACTACTTTAAGCCCTTGTATCCGAGTCCAAAGTACTTTACACAGATACAGATTCCTTTGTAATCGACATCCCTACTGAAGATATCTATAAAGACATGGAATTAGAAGTAGCTAAAGGGCATGCGGGATGGTACGACACATCTGATTACCCTAAAGATTCGCCTTTGCATTCAGATATTAACAAGAAGGTTTTAGGTAAGATGAAGGATGAATTATCTGGTGGTGTGATCAAGGAGTTTGTTGGTTTGAGGTCGAAAATGTACAGTCTTTCAAGCCAAAAAAAAGTTGTTAAAAAAGCAAAGGGAATATCTCGCAGTGTTGTGCAGTCAAGCATATCCCATGACAACTATAAAAAAGCATTGTTTGACAATAAGACTTTTCATCATGACAACGTAAAACTACGATCTAATCTACATGAGATCAACACAACTGTTGTAACAAAGAAGTCATTAGATAGAACAAACACAAAACGTGTGTTTGTTAATCCAGAGTTTTCATATGCAATCGGGCATTGGAGAATAGTATAATCATATGGGCTTATATTTTTCAGCAATCGCACGTTCAATTATATCATCATCTAATTTAGCAAAATTAATATTATTTATTAATGCTAGATGTGCTTTAATTTTTTTTGTCATTTCGCAATATTCATGTTCCCATACCCATAAATCAAAATAAAAGCTTTGGGGTTTAAAGCGATTGTCTGGCGATTGTTCTAGCCAGGATTGTCAATCTTCTCAAATACTTCTTTAATGATATACTGATACTCAAATAAATCTTGCATTAATTTTAAAGACTTTTCCTTTGCCATTTCTGCCATTTCCCTTTGAGCTTCCATTTTAACCCAAATGTATTTGCGTAGATTAAAACAGTTCGTTAAGCTTAACTATATCATCACCCAATTCAACCAAATTATTTTTCATTACTGCTAAATGCGCTCGAATTTTTTTAATATATTCCCAATCAAAATTTGAGGTTTTGTCTAGCATGGCATAATCAATCTTCTTAAATATTAGTCTAATAGCAAGATTATAATCAAATATTTTTCGCATTATTTCTAAGGACTCTTCCTTCACCATTCTTGCTTCCAGTGCCATTTTACGTAAGGATTCTTCCTTTTCCATTCTTGCCGCCATTTTAATTTAAATTAAAAAATAATTAAGCGACTGGAACTGTGTCTGGAGGGATTATCTGCAGTTCTTCCTTCACAAAAGATCTTGAGGGGCCGGTCGTTTTGTTGTGTCAGTTTCTCGTAAATAATACACGGGTGATTCATTTTCACAATTTTTTTTATCTCATATGATCAACACTCCAAACTGGATCTGTTGCCCTGATGCGAGTGTCCCCTTCGCTTCTCCCGGCGAATAAAGGTATCTCACTTTCAAACCAAATGGTAATAGTTTGCTTGATGAAGACTCTCCTTCAACAACATTTATTGTTTGTTTTCTGATTGCTTGTACTGGTTTTAGACCTTTAAATTCTTCATTATTCATTGCGCGCAAAACTGAGGGCAGTCTTTTAACCCATTCTGTGTTGCGAGAATTGTCAATCAGCTCTCTGTGATACTGGTAGGAGAAAAGTCTTTCAGATAACTGTTTGTTAAAGTTTTCAACCAAACCCTGTGATCTGTGAACACCCGGAATGCCTCTTTTAATGGTAACTCTATGTTTTAACAATAATTGATTCACTTGACCTTTAAATTCTTTTCCATCATCGACTTGAATCATGCGAGGATAAGTTAAGGGTCCTCGTTGATATATCAGTGTAAGCGACAGCAACAGCAGAAGCACTCTTTTGTGTTAATGGTTCCGCATCTTTGTATCTTGAAGCTATGTCAATGACTGTAAGTGCGTACTTAAATCTTTTTCGTCTAATCGTATCATGGGGTAAATATAGAAGTCCATTTGATGGGTGTCGTTTGGAGTTATATTCACAAAGTGTGGTCTTGTATTCGTTTAGGCGCTGGTAGATAAATTTGCCAAATCGCTTGTTTAGATAACCATTCTTTGCTGTTTGTTCACTGACTCCAGCTGCTTGGCTTAGCTTTTTAATTGCTGTTATTCCCTTCCAATATCCTTTTGGCGAATAATAGATCTTGTTCATTTTTTATTCAGCCAATATTATGTGCAACAAAATACACAGCGGTCATGCCAAAGACAATAAACAATATTTCTTGCATCTTTTGTTTTTCTGATGGTTGATAAAAGTCGCTAAATTTTGGTGGAGGCAATGTCTCGATTGGCTTGCCTGTTACAAGATAATATTCTTTTATTGCTTGATCAACATCTTTAAATGTGTAAGCTGCATGTCCCTGTTGTTTAAGTCTGTCGTTAATAAAATCTAACTGCTCCATTCTTTGCTTTTCATAGGTGTCTTGTGCAGCAGCTAGTTGCTCCATAGCTTTGTTATGTCTTTTTCTCTCGCGTCATCCCGTAGTTTACTAAATGCGTAATTACTTCCGCTAAAAGCAAGCGCATTAACCACAGCGCCACCAATCATCATTACGAGTGAAGCCATTTTTATAAATGTATTTTTTTAATTTTACATATTGATACTGTCTGGAATTATTCCTTGCTTAACTAGAAAATCTTTCGTAGCAAATGAAGCTGTAATAACAGCAATCAGCTTTGCTGAGTCTTCAAAGCCTAGTTTGCCAAGATCTGCTGGTTTTATTTTTAACAGGCTTTTACCAAGCATTGTGTATCCTACACTTAGACCTCCAATAACAGCAGAATGGTATACAAGGTTAGTAATAGTTTTTTTCGGTGCTCATTTTTAAAAAATAAAATAATATTTATTCATTAATAAAACATGAACTGCGATGATTTACTTCCTGAACTTACAAATGATCAAGTTGATGACCAAGCTATTATGCGCCAAAAGGAAAGGCTGTATTCTTTAGCAGCATGTGGAAAAACAAAACAGTACCTTGGAAATGAATTCAGCATAGAACAGATACAACAGATGTCGCCACAAGACATTGTAAAGTATCACAACAGGTATGAAGCGCAACTGGGGTCAAGAATGGTAAAAAGTGTTGGGCAAACGGTTCTTAGTTTGTACACTAAACTAGTTAGTAGATTTGCTCCCATTGATTCTGAACAAGATTTTATGTATGATTTAACACAGGATCCCGTTTTAACAAAGTCATTAGAGTCTCTAGGATGTGATCTATATTACAGATTTGGAACATTGTTATCGCCATTAATCATGGGATTAATTACTTTTAATCATATAGATTTTGTTTCCCTTCAAAATGACCGAGCCAGAAAATCAGCAGAAAACATTGATGGAGAAAGTGACCAGTAAAAAGCCTCCTCATCCTGGGCGTGTTGCAGCAGGAAAAAAATTAGCAGAGTGGAACAAACAAAAAAAATTAATGTTGCAATCACAGAATATAACTCATAATGAAAACATAACACCGCCAACGCCAACAGTTGTTTCAATGCCAGCTGTAAATACACAAGTTGATTCAAGGCCTGCAACACCAAAGTCGTCATGGATTATTTGGATTAAAAGAGTTGCATTTTTGGCGTCATTGCTGTTGGTGGGGGTGGTTATTACGTTTATAAAACATATAAAAAGACAGCAAAAACCAAAGCAGCCCAAAAAATCACAGCCACTAAATACAAAATCTGAACAAAAAAGAATACCAGAACCGCCAACAACAAAAGATCATTTTGATCCATTTCAGATGGAATAATATTTCAAGAACTTAATAAATAATTATAAGTGACTTGAATAAGAACTTAATAACGACTTGATGACGACTTGATAAAACTTAAATAAGAACTTAATGACGACTTGATAAGAACTTAATGACGACTTGATAAGAACTTAATGACGACTTGATGACGACTTGTTAAGAACTTGAATAAGTACTTGAATAAGAACTTGTTAAGAACTTGATGTTGACTTGTTAAGAACTTGAATAAAAACTTGTTAAGAACTTAAATAAGAACGTGATGCCGACTTGAATAAGAACCTAGAACGACTTAATGACGATTTTTTTTCACAATTAATTGTTACATTCTTTTCCGGGGAGACAACTCCCTTCTGCCTTTATGTAGTATCTAGGTCAGACATGTCTGGCCACGGCTTACTCAACTGCACAATAGCCGAGTCGAAGCGCCGCACTGTTTCCGGGTTCGTGTCAAGTTACACATAAGGGCGCCGGGCCGCCCACGCGGCATTGTATAAATTTAGCCGGCTAAATTCCCCACCGGCGTCGTTTAGTACAGGCGTTAGACGTCATTGTATAAATTTAGGCGGCTAAATTCCCCACCTCAAAATAATCTTTTCCCAATTTTATGTATTAAAAGCAGCATTTTTATATTTAAATCTAAAAGCATTTAAAACAAATATTTATTAAAAAGTAGTGACTAAAAAGTAAGGTAAGATGCACTTTGTTATTTAGCTTTTGGTGTTGTTTTAACAACTTTAAAAACAACTTTACTCTAGGCAAATAAAAACAACTTTACAAGTAGACACCATGTAATTGTAAAGCGTTTGTTTGTGTACAGTATATATATAAATCTTGAAGTTAACAACATTGGGGATATGCCTGCAGTAGTTTTAAATACTTGGTTGTCATGGCATTGAAAAGTCTAAATTTGCCCTCTTCCCTGCCCTCAAGTGATCCTTCCTACTTTCGTATTGGGTCACTGGCGCGGCTATAAACGCCCGTAAACCCAGAATATGGTCACTGGCGCGGCTATAAACGCCCGTAAACCTAAAATGGTCGCCCTGGTGCGGCTATGGGAAGGACCACTAAAATGGGGGTGAGGGGATTGCCCAAATTAGACAAATAGAAAGCAGGCAAACAAGTATAAAAGTATACTACTGTTGGAGGCATATTCCCAAAACCCTTCACATCTGGCCGTGTTATATGTGACCCTCTGGGTCTGGCTTGGGGCCCTAGGGCGCCATAGGGTCTCAAGTGAGATCCAGAGGTGATCAGTAATGCGGCCAGATGTGAAGAGTTTTGCAAAAATTTATTTTACATTTGATGAATGTATGCGTGATGTTATTGATCAAGAAAAAACTTAAGTCTCAAAAGTTTTCTAAATAAAAACAGATAATCCTACACATTATGTATGTTTGTAAAGTGTTTACTATTAGAGAACTATAAAATAGGCATTCTGGGTAAGCCGGCGGAGCAACAGCGAAACCGGC
>CM065720.1:3256205-3265919 GCA_033310375.1 Conus canariensis
TGATACGGTGTGTGAGAGAATACGGTGCATTACACTGCAAACAGCAGTTTGTTGATACGGTGTGTGTGAGAGAATACGGTGCATTACACTGTAAACAGCAGTTTGTTGATACGGTGTGTGAGAGAATACGGTGCATTACACTGCAAACAGCAGTTTGTTGATACGGTGTGTGAGAGAATACGGTGCATTACACTGCAAACAGCAGTTTGTTGATACGGTGTGTGGAGAGAATACGGTGCATTACACTGCAAACAGCAGTTTGTTGATACGGTGTGTGAGAGAATACGGTGCATTACACTGCAAACAGCAGTTTGTTGATACGGTGTGTGAGAGAATACGGTGCATTACACTGTAAACAGCAGTTTGTTGATACGGTGTGTGAGAGAATACGGTGCATTACACTGCAAACAGCAGTTTGTTGATACGGTGTATGTCACTTTAGGATGCATGACGCCCCACTAATATTTTTGCTGAGGCCCGGTTCATGGAAGCGGCGGGGTGCCGGGTGAAAACTCCGGTGTTCCAGACACCCTTCTCCCTCAGGCCCAATTCAGAATAACAGCGACAACCACGGAGACGTGTAAACCCTGAGTGCTGTCCAGGAAAAGTCATAGCAACACGTCATTAGCAGAACTTGTGGATGATGTGCACTGTTTCCCCTTTCGCCTCCATTCACCCTTCCCCTCCTCCGCTTCACAAGTTTCTGATGACCACTTTATTCTGCTCTGTAAACACCACTTCCCATCACCTCCTTTATCTCACTCCGTCCTCTCCTCTCCCAGTATCTCCACCCTCCGGCTTCGCCACGTTGTCTCGAGTGCAGTTCTTTCCGTAAACAAAACATACGTTTTCCTATTATAACCCCTCCTCCACTCAGCGAATTTTTATGCCACTGCGCACCTCTGTCAATAACAAATTGGAACCTGCTTCTTCTCCTCCTTCTGAAACGAAGTAATGCGTCCCTGCACTAATCATGTGCGATCCGATGTTAACATGGACAGAAGATTTCTCGTTCAGTTTTACCAAAGAACTGAGCATACTTGGAAAGAGGTTTGAGTGATATATATGTGAAGGATTGTATATTTATACTCTACTGTCCTAGTTTTTCATCCCCATTTTCTTCCTCTGACAATAACCGCCCACCCCCCCCCCCCCCCCCCCCTCTTTTTTTTCCATCTTTGCCAAGTCATTAATGTAATGGAGGAAATGTTAGACTGCACTTGATTCTTCCTCCTCTGCTAATTGTCCAACTTATGTTTATGTAAATCTGTCTCTTTCTCTGTCTCTGTCTCTGTCTCTCTCTCTCTGTCTCTCTCTGTCTCTCTCTCTCTTTCTCTCGGCGCGCGCGCGCGCGCGTGTTGTGTGTGTGTGAGTGTGTGTGTGTATGTGTGTGTGTGTGTGTGTGTGTGTGTGTGCGTGCGTGCGTGTGTGTGTGTGTGTGTGTGTGTGTGTGTGTGTGTGTGTGTGTGTGTGTGTGTTGTGTGTGTGTGTGTGTGTGGTGCGTTAAATCCAATCTATCGCATATGATCAGAGTTGTGGTTAACCGCTTTTCACTTTATGTGCAGTCAGTTGCATGATATGGAGACAGATGAAACAAGAGTCTAGGTAAACTTACAGAGAGAGAGAGAGAGAGAGAGAGAGAGAGAGAGAGAGAGAGAGAGAGAGAGAGAGAGAGAGAGAGAGAGAGAGAGACGTTTCTGAGTTCAGAAAGTTTTACTTTAATCCCTATAGTTTTTGTCTCTTGTTACTGGCCTCCTTCAAACGTCTCTTTACGCCTGCACCTGTTGATTTCAAGACTATTCTTGTGGCCTCTTACCTTATGCTGAATACTTACATTCCTCCTTTACCGAGCACTGCTTGTTTACATACTTTCCTCCTTTATTGAGCACTGCTTATTTACATACATTCCTCCTTTACCGAGCACTCCTTGTTTACATACTTTCCTCCTTTACTGAGCACTCCTTGTTTACATACTTTCCTCCTTCACTGAGCACTCCTTGTTTACATACTTTCCTCCTTTACCGAGCACTCCTTGTTTACATACTTTCCTCCTTCACTGAGCACTCCTTGTTTACATACTTTCCTCCTTTCCTGAGCACTCCTTGTTTACATACTTTCCTCCTTTACCGAGCACTCCTTGTTTACATACTTTCCTCCTTTACCAAGCATTCCTTGTTTACATACTTTCGTCCTTTACCGAGCACTCCTTGTTTACATACTTTCCTCCTTTCCCGAGCACTCCTTGTTTACATACTTTCCTCCTTTCCCGAGCACTCCTTGTTTACATACTTTCCTCCTTCACTGAGCACTCCTTGTTTACATACTTTCCTCCTTTACCGAGCACTCCTTGTTTACATACTTTCCTCCTTTCCTGAGCACTCCTTGTTTACATACTTTCCTCCTTTCCCGAGCACTCCTTGTTTACATACTTTCCTCCTTTACCGAGCACTCCTTGTTTACATACTTTCCTCCTTCACTGAGCACTCCTTGTTTACATACTTTCCTCCTTTACCGAGCACTCCTTGTTTACATACTTTCCTCCTTTACCAAGCATTCCTTGTTTACATACTTTCGTCCTTTACCGAGCACTCCTTGTTTACATACTTTCCTCCTTTACCAAGCATTCCTTGTTTACATACTTTCCTCCTTTACCGAGCACTCCTTGTTTACATACTTTCCTCCTTTACCAAGCATTCCTTGTTTACATACTTTCCTCCTTTACTGAGCACTCCTTGTTTACATACTTTCCTCCTTTACTGAGCACTCCTTGTTTACATACTTTCCTCCTTTACCGAGCACTCCTTGTTTACATACTTTCCTCCTTTACCAAGCACTGCTTGCTTACATACTTTCCTCCTTTACCGAGCAGTCCTTGTTTACACACTGTCCTCCTTTACCGAGCACTCCTTGTTTACATACTATCTTCCTTTACTGAGCACTCCTTGTTTACATACTTTCCTCCTTTACTGAGCACTCCTTGTTTACATACTTTCCTCCTTCACTGAGCACTCCTTGTTTACATACTATCCTCCTTTACTGAGCACTCCTTGTTTACATACTTTCCTCCTTTCCCGAGCACTCCTTGTTTACATACTTTCCTCCTTTACTGAGCACTCCTTGTTTACATACTTTCCTCCTTTACTGAGCACTCCTTGTTTACATACTTTCCTCCTTTCCTGAGCACTCCTTGTTTACATACTTTCCTCCTTTACCGAGCACTCCTTGTTTACATACTTTCCTCCTTTACTGAGCATTCCTTGTTTACATACTTTCCTCCTTCATTGAACACTTTTTGTTTGTCTTTTTATATATTGTAGGGTGAGAGGATCTACACGATTTCGATGAGTACCTAAATGCGGAAATCATTTTCTCTAGTGGATGACTGGAGTCATCAACAAACCTGATGAACTGTACACAGAGCGAAACAGTCATTGCTTGCTGGTGGGCTGACATTCATTTTGTGGTAATACTAGACTGATAGGGCACACACTGGAGTTTTTTCTCCTGCGCTCATCACCCTAAATTCAAGACGAAGTTAAGTCATACATTTTTACCACAAAGAATCTGTTTTGTGTTTAGTTCACTTTTCTGCTTAAGAAATTGTAGGCATTGTTGTATGTATTATCATTTTTATGTTGATGTTTTGTGGCCTGCCATATTGAATGAACATTTCTGGCTTGTGGAATGATGTCTAGTATACAAAGATCTTAAAGAAAGAAGATGAAAAGAACGACAGTGGATGGAAAGAAAAAAGTAATGTTATTTTGATTTGCGTACGAACTTGCGTTTGTTTTGTTATTTCTTTCGTTCTTCTTTCTTCTTGTTTTTTTTTCTTCTTTGTTTTAATCCTTTTTCCTAAGCACCTGGTCATTGACGTTTGTCTGAAAAGAGTTGACATGAACAGGAAGGATGGAATTTGAAGTAAAAGAAAAGAGAATTAGGAAAAGAGTGAAAAAAGCGAAAAAGAAACCACGAAAGAAACAAACAAACATACAAAAAGCTTTCATGGACAGCCTACGGGGAACATCAAGTTTCCGTCCGGTCCCCTATCATTTTTGATGTACACGTCGATCCCCTGAAGAGCAACAGCTCTGTGGAATATGCACAGTTCTACCTGAAGGGAACATTGTTTTATTTCAGCCATGCCAGGACACGTCCTTTCATTCTGTCTGATCCGTCGTTTCCCCTCACGCAGCTCTTATCTGGAAGGTCGTTCATCTTGGATTCCATGTACACAGCCACACACAGGTCGTTCTGACTCGGTTCCAGCACCACCCAACCACGTGGTGCTACATGTTCATTATCACCTTTCACGTTGTTGCCCATGTGGCCTAAGAAGACATGCACCGAATGTTCGTCATTGATGATGCTCAGCAGATCTCTGATAATCTTTCCTCGTCAAGGTGTTGCTAGTCAGTTGAAATCATTTGAGAAGGGAGCAGTAATGTCCTCATTCATTCGTTCAGTTGGCCAGTCTTTCATTTCTTTCTATTCTCTTTTTCCTCCCGATCTTTCTTTTTTCTCTCTTCTTTTCCAGATGGTTATCAGTGCTTTCCATTAACATTCATCATGGAAGGAGAGCGACAGTAGACAGCGCTCTTCCTATTTCACGCACCAACCGTTTAAAGCTAAGGTTAAGTGGTTTGGTGAACTAAAATTTCATATCCATGTACCCTCAAGAAAATATGGGGTAGGTGACAGGTAGGTAGCACTCACCTCCCACTCCTCACCTCTTCAATTCAGACTACATCATTAATCATTTTATGTTGCTCATAGAACAAGGATCCAAGGATCAGGTTCTTTGGCTTGAACCGTCTCGTTCAAAGGCTTGGCAGCTCAGTGGTCTTCCAAAGGCATTGTCACTGAGCAGACAAAGTCTTTTCATCTCTCTTTTCTTCCTCTGCATTGTCACTGAGCAGACAAAGTCTTTCCATCTCTCTTTTCTTCCTCTGCATTGTCACTGAGCAGACAAAGTCTTTCAATCTCCTTTTCTTCCTCTGTTAGAAGTTCCAAGGTAACAATTCCGACGTCTAAATGTCGTGCAAAACTTTCTTCATTTTCACAGCCCATTCCCCTTTCTGGCAACCCAGTATCTCTCACCACCCGCTGCACCACTCAGACAGCGAAAGGGGTGCCGGTGGGGGACATCAAGCGACTGACTGATGAAGTATAGGCTCGTGCAGAATCGAGTTCCATCGTCAATCACTAATTCTTCGCAGTACAAAAAACAAAAGCAGTTGCCGTTTATGACGTTATGCCATAACGAACACATAAGAGAGAGAGAGAGAGAGGAGAGAGAGAGAGAGAGAGAGAGAGAGAGAGAGAGAGAACAGAGACAGAGACAGAGACAGAGAGATACAGAGACAGAGAGAGACAGAGGGAGAAGGGAGAGACAGAGACGGAGACAGACAGAGAGAGAGAGAGAGAGAGAGAGAGAGAGAGAGAGAGAGAGAGAGAGAGAGGGAGAGACAGATACAGAGACAGAGAGATAGATAGAGACACAGGGAGACGGGAGAGACAGAGACGGAGACAGACAGAGAGACAGCGAGAGAGAGGAAGAGGATGGGAGGGAGAACGTAAAGAACGACTTGATGTGGCTAATGTCAGCAAGCTCTATGAGCGGTTCACCAGATTGTCTCCCTGTAAAACCTTCATGCTGGCATGTACTTGCACGCCGCTACCAATCACCATAAAGCAGCGTCAAACTTCCCGGGAGACAGCAATCCTCATAAACAGGTACATTAATCACTTAGAGAGGGTGAGTAGACACGTCCCTTCATTATGTTCCGGAATCTGATTTATACATAACAGAAAGCCGGAGAAGGATTTTGTGAGGCGGTCATACTCTAGACTGAGCAGAGGAATCAATACAAAACGCTTTCATGATTACCGAGCGAGTGTGGAATAAATTTCTTGCACGATTTTGTATTTAATAACACAGACAGCAAGTTAAAGGCGAATTCTAAAAATGACAAACTGAATGACACGTAGAGTGTATATGATGAATTTAGGAAAACAAACAAGCATACCAAAAACAAAGTGGCACACACACACACACACACACACACACACACACACACACACACACACACACACACACACACACACACACAAACGCGCGAGCGCGCGCACGCACGCACACACACACACACACACACATGCACGTATCCCGCATGAACACACATTTGTATTACTCTGTCTCTTTTTTTCTTTCGCTCTCTCTCTCTCACTCACTCATACACACGCGCATGCGCGCGCACACACACACACACACACACACACACACACACACACACACACACACACACACACACACACACACACACACACACTCGTACACATAATCATTCACACACGCAGAACACTCTTAAGTTTTTAGGAAAAGCTTACATATCGCACAGGTCTACACTCATTTCGTATTATCAGAATTGCTAGATGCACATGCACCACATTGTCAAGAAGAAAAAAACAACGATCATATAAATTCACAAATACACCATAACCAATCATATTGTCTGACAACTTTCAGTGGAGACGTTAAACTGAAGAAACATTAAGAAAGGTAACACCAGGGGTGGACATCTATAATATCAGTCGGTGAAAGACAGGGAGGATAGGAGATGGGAGAAGAGATGGGATGGGGTTTGGGAGACAGTAGGTGGAGGAGGTGCGAGAGATAGTAGGCTGCTAGAAAGACATCGCGCTGGAAGAATAACTGATGAAAAGAAATGATGTAGAGCCTGATAGAGTGCAAGTTCGCTTTGACACTTTTATTTTTGTTTCAAACGGGTCATACCGGATTTCTTATTCCCAATTTCTGTTCGTCGCTCAGTTCATCTAGATATTAAAAAAGAGAAAAAAAGAATGAAAACCGGACAGGGATAATGATCACTGACAGTGCCCCGGACAGGGATAATGATCACTGACAATACACCGGATAGGGATAATGATCACTGACAATACACCGGACAGGGATAATGATCACTGACAGTGCCCCGGACAGGGATAATGATCACTGACAATACACCGGATAGGGATAATGATCACTGACAATACACCGGATAGGGATAATGATCACTGACAATACACCGGACAGGGATAATGATCACTGACAATGCAGCGGACAGGGATCATGATCACTGACAGTGCAGCGGACAGGGATAATGATTGTGACGGACCGTTTTTCATCTGGTCACAAAGTTTCATGTGCGACCGTGCTCACCGGAAGGTAGTTGTCCGGAAGCCGGTTGCAAAATTTAGCTGACTGCTACTCACCGGCGCATTGCTATAAGCCGGGTGAGTTGCACCGGTTAGGCAGTCTCTGCAGTGATTCCGGCAATACAAGTCACAGAAGGCCGAAGAGGGACTCAGCCGTTTGCCAGTAGCAGTCAGGTATTTATCATTGAATGTTTATTTATTAACAAACTAAAACTGTATTCCCTTTTAGGAGCGACTGAAACTTCCTCAGCGCTCTTGTGAAGGTTTTATTTATAAAAAAAAAGAAAGTATTGTTGTTCTGTTATCCTATGACTTGATAGGGTAACAAAACGAAATTGTTTCGGAAAATGTGAATAGATGAAGTGAGTTTTATAAGAAGTGGTCTTCAGAAAAAAAGAAAAAAGATTTTGTTTATTTTGTAACTTAACTGGCTTTGAGCTTCATGATGAAGAAAAAGTGTCTATTCTAATATGGTTTGCAAGAAGATGGAGAGTTTTGATGCTATGGATAATAAGCTCCCAGAGTGAGCGACATAGACTTTTGTTTTTCATTCTGATGTGTGATGTGTTTTACATGGGTATCAATATATGGTGTTAAACAAAAGTGTGGTGGAAATCTTTCCCACGCATTTCCTGATGAAACTGAAGTGAAGTGAGTGTTCTTGTGTTACAACAAAAGAAATGAACATTTCGTGAATTAACGAAAGACATTTATAGTTTGAAAAAATAATCATCAATTAATCTGTGTGTAATGAATTGTATTCATGGTTTATTGAAGGGGATCCAGATGGAAATCCTTTCCCCAATTTGGAAAACTAGAGTCTGAAAGGTTTATATGGAAATCCTTTCCTGTGCAATGTTATGATTCCGGAAAAGGGAATGTTGTAGTGTAATGATTCCGGAAAAGGGAATGTTGTAGTGTAATGATTCCGGAAAAGGGAATGTTGTAATGTTATGATTCCGAAAAAAAAGAATATTGTAATGATGAACGAATATGCTGATGTATGGCTCAAGTTCTAGTGAAATATGATGTGGCTAATGAATGTGAACGAATATGCTGATATGTGGCTCAAGTTCTAGTGAAATATAATGTGGCTAATGAATATGAAGATAGTTGTGATTGCAATGAATAGTGGCCTTGATAATCAAGGTAGTTAATCAGTTGCCCCCAGGTTGATAGTGTTCCCTGGACTGACGGGGACTGGCTGCTACTGGGTTAGGGCCGGAGCCATAGCTGTGTTGACGCCCCGTTCTCCACCTGTTTTGCTGCCGGTGTTGAGAGGCCGGCCTGAGCGCCGACAATTGCCCTACCTGCCACTGCGCCCGTGACCGACCACTGTTGGGCCAGTGGGTTGGAGACGTCGCTGCTGGTGAGCCAGGACGTCGCCCTTCTTTTGTGCCAGCGACCTGCGTCCGAGGCCGTCGCTGTATATGTGTGGTGTGTGTGCCACAGCTCTTGGTGTTGAGCCACAGGTGGTGTGTGTGTGCCACAGCTCTTGGTTGGTGTTGAGCCACAGCTCTTAGGTGTTTGAGCCACAGCTCGTAGTTGAGACTGTCACCGTGTTGCTGACAGAGACGCCACGAACGTGTTAGTTTTTCTCTTCCTTCTTTCTTCATTGTGAGCCACAGAGACTCTTGTCAGACTTGACTCGTCGCTGCCGCCGTCGTCATCATCGTTGGACCCGGCAGTTTTGATAACTATAATTGTATTGACTTGTTGTGTGTGTACACCTGATGGTGGGTGTACCAACCTACGTTTAATTGTGTGTTTATTTTGTATTGTGTTTTGCTTGATGGCTTGGGCGGCATAAAAAGTGTTATTTTGTTGCCTGGCTGTCCATGTTCGGATGAGTGGGTGTGTGTATGTGAATTGGAAAAAGTCGTGCATGCATCCATAATTCTGAGTGAGTCGGACTTCCACACACACGCACGTCCATCCGTAACAATGATCACTGACAATGCACCGGACAAGGATAATGATCACTGACAGTGCCCTGGACAGGGATAATGATCACTGACAATGCAGCGGACAGGGATAATGATCACTGACAATACACCGGACAGGGATAATGATCACTGACAATACACCGGACAGGGATAATGATCACTGACAGTGCCCTGGGACAGGGATAATGATCACTGACAATACACCGGACAGGGATAATGATCACTGACAATACACCGGACAGGGATAATGATCACTGACAATACACCGGACAGGATAATGATCACTGACAGTGCCCTGGACAGGGATAATGATCACTGACAATACACCGGACAGGGATAATGATCACTGACAATACACCGGACAGGGATAATGATCACTGACAATACACCGGACAGGGATAATGATCACTGACAATACACCGGACAGGGATAATGATCACTGGCAATGCCGCGGACAGGGATAATGATCACTGGCAATGCCGCGGACAGGGATAATGATCACTGACAATGCCCCGGACAGGGATAATGATCACTGACAATGCCCCGGACA
>CM065720.1:3266019-3281019 GCA_033310375.1 Conus canariensis
AAGGCTTGGAGACCATTGACCAGTGTGGGCTCCCTGGCAAATACAAGGTCTGGTGTCTGCAGTTCATGCTGATACCAAAGCTCCTATGGCCTCTGATGATATACGACATCTGCACCAGCATAGTGGAGGCAATGGAAGCCAAAATCAACAAGTTCACAAGGAAATGGCTTGGTGTCCCACCCTGTCTGACTGACATAGCGCTGTACTGTCGCCAAGCAAAGCTGAAACTACCACTGAAATCCATCCTGGAGGAATACAAAGCAGGGAAGATCAGACTTCAAAGCATGCTGGAGGACTCAGGAGACAAGGTGGTAGAAGCAATCAAGCCCCAGCTGAAGACAGGCAGAAAATGGAAAGTTCAAGAGGCGATGGATTCTGCAAAAGAAAGTCTCAAGATCAGAGAAATAACAGGACACACACAGACCAACAGACAAGGACTGGGGGTGACCAAAACTGAATGGTGGTCAAAGGCCAAAGGAAAAGCCAAAAGAGACATGATGATTCAGGAGATGAGAAAAGAAGAAGACCAAAAAAGACTCCAAAAAGCAGTCCAGCAGAGCCAGCAAGGGCAATGGACAACGTGGGAGAATGCACTCCAAAGAAGTCTCACTTGGAATGACATTTGGCACATGGCCCCTCTCAGGATCAGCTTCATTCTCAGATCTGCATATGACCTTCTGCCCTCAAATGCAAACCTGGTGAAGTGGGGGAAAACAGACGATCCTGCATGCCCCCTCTGCCATGAAAAACAAACAGTGGAGCATGTCCTAAGCTCATGTAAAGTAGCCCTGGCTCAAGGAAGGTACACATGGAGGCACAACCAAGTGCTCAAAGAGATTGTACAAGTAGTCTGGGCTAGTACCAACACCACAAAAGGGAAAATCAGGACTCCAAAAGCACCCGCAACATTCTTCACGGCAGGAGGCAGCAAATCATGGCCAAGAACAACAGTGCCACTCGAAACATGCAGGCAGAGTCTGCTGGACGGGGCAGATGACTGGGAGTGCACTGCAGACCTCCCAGAATGGAAGAGTCACCCAGAGATCATCAGCAAGAGTGGCATGAGACCAGACATAGTAGTCCACTCTAAGTCAACCAAGCAGCTGATCATGATCGAGCTCACGGTGCCATATGAGAACAGAATGGAGGCAGCTCAAATCTACAAGACTGAAAAGTATGCTGATCTGGCAAACAGCCTGAGGAGAGAAGGCTATCAGGTCAAAGTCCTCACTGCAGAAATTGGAGCTAGGGGGTTTGTAGGAACGTCTGCATACAGCCTCATGAAACAGCTCTCAGTTGCAGGGAAGGAAAAAACCAGAGCCCTAAAAGCAATGGCAGAAGCGGCAGAGAGGTGTTCAAGCTGGATCTGGTCAAGGAGGAACAAAAGTGAACTTCATAAGGCTTAATTTCCCTACAAATATCAGGTGTCCCTGTGGCTCAGTGGTTAAAGCGCGAGTCATTAAGTGGAAAATGAGCATGTCCAGAGGGTCATGGGTTCGAATCCCAGCCATGGCTCGTCCCAAGATGGGAAAAAAAAAGGGGGCAGCAGAGGGACATCCGGAGTCATGAACCGGGTGTGGCCCAACCCCCCCTAGAGTGTCAGGAGATAAGGGCCGAAACACTTGCTTGAAGGGGGCTTCTCTTCTGAGGACTCTCTGCTGCCACGCTCTCCACGAGTTTCTTTCTACTGATGCATGGGTAAACCATTGACTTCCGGGAATAGGCCGGAGGACGTCCGGGAAAGACCGGAGGACACTGGGAAAGACCAGAACCAAGGGCTCTGTGGGCTGGCTCCCCACTTTGCCTTAAACATATGGCTACTAAGAATAAAAGGAAAAGATGCTCCCAGGATTCACCGAAAGGGGGAGAGAATGATGAATCCATCGGTGCTCAACCAATCATGACTGCAAATCCCAAATGGACTATGAACATGGACCAAATGGAATATCCATGTGTCTGTGGAAAGCGTTTCGCTACCACCCGTGGCATGAAGATCCACAGAACAAAGATGGGATGTGTGAAGACTCATCTGAATGAGCAGCAGCGCACTGCATCAGCAGATAAGACGTCGGGAGACCAAGGCCAGGATTTAAACCACAGTGCCAAGGACATCCACGCTGTTGGTTCGGATGAGAAATTTGCACAGGCCCTCGATGCCAGGCGCCTGAAACTCAACCTGCCACGAGCAAACGAAACTGAAGATTGGGAGAAACTGGATGCAAAAATCGTCCAAAGACTCGATGCACTGATAGGGAAAAGCACCCTGGAACACAAACTAGCCACATATGGGGACATTGTGTATGCCACATGTAGAGACGCCTATGGAGCAAAACTACCCAAAGAGAAAACACCTCCAAAGAAATCCAGACGCCAAGAAAAGATGGACAAGATCAGGGTCCAAAAGAAAAACCTCAAGATGCAAATGAAGACCGCATTGCCAGCTGAAAAACAAGGCTTGGAAAAACTGTGGAAAGACCTGAAAGAAAAACACAGCGCCCTCAGCAAAGCGGAATCTGCGAGGAAGAGGAAGAGCAAAAAGAAGAAGACACAAGAGCGCTTCTTCAGAGACCCCTTCCAGTTTGCCAGAACACTGTTTGAGCAGCCAAAATCTGGGACCCTAAGTGTGGACAAAGGAGTTCTTGAGCAGCATCTGAGGAAAACATACTCTGACCCACAGAGCAAAGCACCACTCGACATTCAATGTCTGGTGTGGCCAACCAACCCTGAGGAACAGTTCAATGGCAAGCCTCCAACGTTGGCGGAAATCAAGAAGGTGGTCGACAAAGCCAGAGCCAAATCATCACCAGGGCCAAACGGAATACCTTACCAGCTTTACAAGAAATGTCCCAAGGTGCTGGAGTGGCTCCACAGGCTGCTGCGATCGGCTTGGAGAAACCAGAAGATCAGTGGCCAGTGGATGACGGCAGATGGTGTGTACATCCCCAAGGAGCAAAACTCAAGTGACATCAGCCAGTTCAGGCCAATATCACTACTGAACGTCGAAGGGAAAATCTTCTTCTCTGTCATGGCAGCAAGGCTGACCAAGTACCTGATGGAAAACAAGTACTTGGATGTGTCAGTCCAGAAAGGTGGCATCCCAGGCGTGGCTGGCTGTGTAGAACATGCCACAATGATCTGGGACGCAATCCAAAAAGCAAAAACAGAAAAGAGAGACCTGGACGTAGTGTGGCTTGATCTGGCAAACGCATATGGATCTGTGCCCCATGAGATGATACAGTTGGCTCTTGAGATGTACCATGTGCCAAAGAACATCCGCGACATGCTCAAGAAGTACTTCAATGGCTTCTCAATGCGGTACTCTACCAAGGAGTACACAACAGACTGGATCAACTTGGAAGTGGGCATTGCAATGGGCTGTGCAATTTCCCCAATACTGTTCGTGCTGGCAATGGAACTCATCTTGAAAGCAGCAACAAACAACGCGAGACAAACAGACCTTGGCGATGGATACAAGATGCCTCCTCTCAAGGCCTTCATGGATGACACTACAGTGATTTCATCCAGAGAAGACGAGACACGTAATGTGCTGGAGAGGCTGGACGACATAATTGCCTCATCCAGAATGAAGTTCAAGCCAAAGAAATCACGGAGTCTCTCACTGAGGAAAGGAAAAGTGGCCGGATCTGTGGTCTTCAGTGTTGCCAACCAGGCCATTCCAACAGTCACAGAAGAACCAGTCAAGAGCCTTGGAAGATGGTATGATGATACGCTGAAAGACACACAAAGAGCAAAAGAAACCAAGCAGATGGCGGAGGAAGGCTTGGAGACCATTGACCAGTGTGGGCTCCCTGGCAAATACAAGGTCTGGTGTCTGCAGTTCATGCTGATACCAAAGCTCCTATGGCCTCTGATGATATACGACATCTGCACCAGCATAGTGGAGGCAATGGAAGCCAAAATCAACAAGTTCACAAGGAAATGGCTTGGTGTCCCACCCTGTCTGACTGACATAGCGCTGTACTGTCGCCAAGCAAAGCTGAAACTACCACTGAAATCCATCCTGGAGGAATACAAAGCAGGGAAGATCAGACTTCAAAGCATGCTGGAGGACTCAGGAGACAAGGTGGTAGAAGCAATCAAGCCCCAGCTGAAGACAGGCAGAAATGGAAAGTTCAAGAGGCGATGGATTCTGCAAAAGAAAGTCTCAAGATCAGAGAAATAACAGGACACACACAGACCAACAGACAAGGACTGGGGGTGACCAAAACTGAATGGTGGTCAAAGGCCAAAGGAAAAGCCAAAAGAGACATGATGATTCAGGAGATGAGAAAAGAAGAAGACCAAAAAAGACTCCAAAAAGCAGTCCAGCAGAGCCAGCAAGGGCAATGGACAACGTGGGAGAATGCACTCCAAAGAAGTCTCACTTGGAATGACATTTGGCACATGGCCCCTCTCAGGATCAGCTTCATTCTCAGATCTGCATATGACCTTCTGCCCTCAAATGCAAACCTGGTGAAGTGGGGGAAAACAGACGATCCTGCATGCCCCCTCTGCCATGAAAAACAAACAGTGGAGCATGTCCTAAGCTCATGTAAAGTAGCCCTGGCTCAAGGAAGGTACACATGGAGGCACAACCAAGTGCTCAAAGAGATTGTACAAGTAGTCTGGGCTAGTACCAACACCACAAAAGGGAAAATCAGGACTCCAAAAGCACCCGCAACATTCTTCACGGCAGGAGGCAGCAAATCATGGCCAAGAACAACAGTGCCACTCGAAACATGCAGGCAGAGTCTGCTGGACGGGGCAGATGACTGGGAGTGCACTGCAGACCTCCCAGAATGGAAGAGTCACCCAGAGATCATCAGCAAGAGTGGCATGAGACCAGACATAGTAGTCCACTCTAAGTCAACCAAGCAGCTGATCATGATCGAGCTCACGGTGCCATATGAGAACAGAATGGAGGCAGCTCAAATCTACAAGACTGAAAAGTATGCTGATCTGGCAAACAGCCTGAGGAGAGAAGGCTATCAGGTCAAAGTCCTCACTGCAGAAATTGGAGCTAGGGGGTTTGTAGGAACGTCTGCATACAGCCTCATGAAACAGCTCTCAGTTGCAGGGAAGGAAAAAACCAGAGCCCTAAAAGCAATGGCAGAAGCGGCAGAGAGGTGTTCAAGCTGGATCTGGTCAAGGAGGAACAAAAGTGAACTTCATAAGGCTTAATTTCCCTACAAATATCAGGTGTCCCTGTGGCTCAGTGGTTAAAGCGCGAGTCATTAAGTGGAAAATGAGCATGTCCAGAGGGTCATGGGTTCGAATCCCAGCCATGGCTCGTCCCAAGATGGGAAAAAAAAAAGGGGGCAGCAGAGGGACATCCGGAGTCATGAACCGGGTGTGGCCCAACCCCCCCTAGAGTGTCAGGAGATAAGGGCCGAAACACTTGCTTGAAGGGGGCTTCTCTTCTGAGGACTCTCTGCTGCCACGCTCTCCACGAGTTTCTTTCTACTGATGCATGGGTAAACCATTGACTTCCGGGAATAGGCCGGAGGACGTCCGGGAAAGACCGGAGGACACTGGGAAAGACCAGAACCAAGGGCTCTGTGGGCTGGCTCCCCACTTTGCCTTAAACATATGGCTACTAAGAATAAAAGGAAAAGATGCTCCCAGGATTCACCGAAAGGGGGAGAGAATGATGAATCCATCGGTGCTCAACCAATCATGACTGCAAATCCCAAATGGACTATGAACATGGACCAAATGGAATATCCATGTGTCTGTGGAAAGCGTTTCGCTACCACCCGTGGCATGAAGATCCACAGAACAAAGATGGGATGTGTGAAGACTCATCTGAATGAGCAGCAGCGCACTGCATCAGCAGATAAGACGTCGGGAGACCAAGGCCAGGATTTAAACCACAGTGCCAAGGACATCCACGCTGTTGGTTCGGATGAGAAATTTGCACAGGCCCTCGATGCCAGGCGCCTGAAACTCAACCTGCCACGAGCAAACGAAACTGAAGATTGGGAGAAACTGGATGCAAAAATCGTCCAAAGACTCGATGCACTGATAGGGAAAAGCACCCTGGAACACAAACTAGCCACATATGGGGACATTGTGTATGCCACATGTAGAGACGCCTATGGAGCAAAACTACCCAAAGAGAAAACACCTCCAAAGAAATCCAGACGCCAAGAAAAGATGGACAAGATCAGGGTCCAAAAGAAAAACCTCAAGATGCAAATGAAGACCGCATTGCCAGCTGAAAAACAAGGCTTGGAAAAACTGTGGAAAGACCTGAAAGAAAAACACAGCGCCCTCAGCAAAGCGGAATCTGCGAGGAAGAGGAAGAGCAAAAAGAAGAAGACACAAGAGCGCTTCTTCAGAGACCCCTTCCAGTTTGCCAGAACACTGTTTGAGCAGCCAAAATCTGGGACCCTAAGTGTGGACAAAGGAGTTCTTGAGCAGCATCTGAGGAAAACATACTCTGACCCACAGAGCAAAGCACCACTCGACATTCAATGTCTGGTGTGGCCAACCAACCCTGAGGAACAGTTCAATGGCAAGCCTCCAACGTTGGCGGAAATCAAGAAGGTGGTCGACAAAGCCAGAGCCAAATCATCACCAGGGCCAAACGGAATACCTTACCAGCTTTACAAGAAATGTCCCAAGGTGCTGGAGTGGCTCCACAGGCTGCTGCGATCGGCTTGGAGAAACCAGAAGATCAGTGGCCAGTGGATGACGGCAGATGGTGTGTACATCCCCAAGGAGCAAAACTCAAGTGACATCAGCCAGTTCAGGCCAATATCACTACTGAACGTCGAAGGGAAAATCTTCTTCTCTGTCATGGCAGCAAGGCTGACCAAGTACCTGATGGAAAACAAGTACTTGGATGTGTCAGTCCAGAAAGGTGGCATCCCAGGCGTGGCTGGCTGTGTAGAACATGCCACAATGATCTGGGACGCAATCCAAAAAGCAAAAACAGAAAAGAGAGACCTGGACGTAGTGTGGCTTGATCTGGCAAACGCATATGGATCTGTGCCCCATGAGATGATACAGTTGGCTCTTGAGATGTACCATGTGCCAAAGAACATCCGCGACATGCTCAAGAAGTACTTCAATGGCTTCTCAATGCGGTACTCTACCAAGGAGTACACAACAGACTGGATCAACTTGGAAGTGGGCATTGCAATGGGCTGTGCAATTTCCCCAATACTGTTCGTGCTGGCAATGGAACTCATCTTGAAAGCAGCAACAAACAACGCGAGACAAACAGACCTTGGCGATGGATACAAGATGCCTCCTCTCAAGGCCTTCATGGATGACACTACAGTGATTTCATCCAGAGAAGACGAGACACGTAATGTGCTGGAGAGGCTGGACGACATAATTGCCTCATCCAGAATGAAGTTCAAGCCAAAGAAATCACGGAGTCTCTCACTGAGGAAAGGAAAAGTGGCCGGATCTGTGGTCTTCAGTGTTGCCAACCAGGCCATTCCAACAGTCACAGAAGAACCAGTCAAGAGCCTTGGAAGATGGTATGATGATACGCTGAAAGACACACAAAGAGCAAAAGAAACCAAGCAGATGGCGGAGGAAGGCTTGGAGACCATTGACCAGTGTGGGCTCCCTGGCAAATACAAGGTCTGGTGTCTGCAGTTCATGCTGATACCAAAGCTCCTATGGCCTCTGATGATATACGACATCTGCACCAGCATAGTGGAGGCAATGGAAGCCAAAATCAACAAGTTCACAAGGAAATGGCTTGGTGTCCCACCCTGTCTGACTGACATAGCGCTGTACTGTCGCCAAGCAAAGCTGAAACTACCACTGAAATCCATCCTGGAGGAATACAAAGCAGGGAAGATCAGACTTCAAAGCATGCTGGAGGACTCAGGAGACAAGGTGGTAGAAGCAATCAAGCCCCAGCTGAAGACAGGCAGAAAATGGAAAGTTCAAGAGGCGATGGATTCTGCAAAAGAAAGTCTCAAGATCAGAGAAATAACAGGACACACACAGACCAACAGACAAGGACTGGGGGTGACCAAAACTGAATGGTGGTCAAAGGCCAAAGGAAAAGCCAAAAGAGACATGATGATTCAGGAGATGAGAAAAGAAGAAGACCAAAAAAGACTCCAAAAAGCAGTCCAGCAGAGCCAGCAAGGGCAATGGACAACGTGGGAGAATGCACTCCAAAGAAGTCTCACTTGGAATGACATTTGGCACATGGCCCCTCTCAGGATCAGCTTCATTCTCAGATCTGCATATGACCTTCTGCCCTCAAATGCAAACCTGGTGAAGTGGGGGAAAACAGACGATCCTGCATGCCCCCTCTGCCATGAAAAACAAACAGTGGAGCATGTCCTAAGCTCATGTAAAGTAGCCCTGGCTCAAGGAAGGTACACATGGAGGCACAACCAAGTGCTCAAAGAGATTGTACAAGTAGTCTGGGCTAGTACCAACACCACAAAAGGGAAAATCAGGACTCCAAAAGCACCCGCAACATTCTTCACGGCAGGAGGCAGCAAATCATGGCCAAGAACAACAGTGCCACTCGAAACATGCAGGCAGAGTCTGCTGGACGGGGCAGATGACTGGGAGTGCACTGCAGACCTCCCAGAATGGAAGAGTCACCCAGAGATCATCAGCAAGAGTGGCATGAGACCAGACATAGTAGTCCACTCTAAGTCAACCAAGCAGCTGATCATGATCGAGCTCACGGTGCCATATGAGAACAGAATGGAGGCAGCTCAAATCTACAAGACTGAAAAGTATGCTGATCTGGCAAACAGCCTGAGGAGAGAAGGCTATCAGGTCAAAGTCCTCACTGCAGAAATTGGAGCTAGGGGGTTTGTAGGAACGTCTGCATACAGCCTCATGAAACAGCTCTCAGTTGCAGGGAAGGAAAAAACCAGAGCCCTAAAAGCAATGGCAGAAGCGGCAGAGAGGTGTTCAAGCTGGATCTGGTCAAGGAGGAACAAAAGTGAACTTCATAAGGCTTAATTTCCCTACAAATATCAGGTGTCCCTGTGGCTCAGTGGTTAAAGCGCGAGTCATTAAGTGGAAAATGAGCATGTCCAGAGGGTCATGGGTTCGAATCCCAGCCATGGCTCGTCCCAAGATGGGAAAAAAAAAAGGGGGCAGCAGAGGGACATCCGGAGTCATGAACCGGGTGTGGCCCAACCCCCCCTAGAGTGTCAGGAGATAAGGGCCGAAACACTTGCTTGAAGGGGGCTTCTCTTCTGAGGACTCTCTGCTGCCACGCTCTCCACGAGTTTCTTTCTACTGATGCATGGGTAAACCATTGACTTCCGGGAATAGGCCGGAGGACGTCCGGGAAAGACCGGAGGACACTGGGAAAGACCAGAACCAAGGGCTCTGTGGGCTGGCTCCCCACTTTGCCTTAAACATATGGCTACTAAGAATAAAAGGAAAAGATGCTCCCAGGATTCACCGAAAGGGGGAGAGAATGATGAATCCATCGGTGCTCAACCAATCATGACTGCAAATCCCAAATGGACTATGAACATGGACCAAATGGAATATCCATGTGTCTGTGGAAAGCGTTTCGCTACCACCCGTGGCATGAAGATCCACAGAACAAAGATGGGATGTGTGAAGACTCATCTGAATGAGCAGCAGCGCACTGCATCAGCAGATAAGACGTCGGGAGACCAAGGCCAGGATTTAAACCACAGTGCCAAGGACATCCACGCTGTTGGTTCGGATGAGAAATTTGCACAGGCCCTCGATGCCAGGCGCCTGAAACTCAACCTGCCACGAGCAAACGAAACTGAAGATTGGGAGAAACTGGATGCAAAAATCGTCCAAAGACTCGATGCACTGATAGGGAAAAGCACCCTGGAACACAAACTAGCCACATATGGGGACATTGTGTATGCCACATGTAGAGACGCCTATGGAGCAAAACTACCCAAAGAGAAAACACCTCCAAAGAAATCCAGACGCCAAGAAAAGATGGACAAGATCAGGGTCCAAAAGAAAAACCTCAAGATGCAAATGAAGACCGCATTGCCAGCTGAAAAACAAGGCTTGGAAAAACTGTGGAAAGACCTGAAAGAAAAACACAGCGCCCTCAGCAAAGCGGAATCTGCGAGGAAGAGGAAGAGCAAAAAGAAGAAGACACAAGAGCGCTTCTTCAGAGACCCCTTCCAGTTTGCCAGAACACTGTTTGAGCAGCCAAAATCTGGGACCCTAAGTGTGGACAAAGGAGTTCTTGGCAGCATCTGAGGAAAACATACTCTGACCCACAGAGCAAAGCACCACTCGACATTCAATGTCTGGTGTGGCCAACCAACCCTGAGGAACAGTTCAATGGCAAGCCTCCAACGTTGGCGGAAATCAAGAAGGTGGTCGACAAAGCCAGAGCCAAATCATCACCAGGGCCAAACGGAATACCTTACCAGCTTTACAAGAAATGTCCCAAGGTGCTGGAGTGGCTCCACAGGCTGCTGCGATCGGCTTGGAGAAACCAGAAGATCAGTGGCCAGTGGATGACGGCAGATGGTGTGTACATCCCCAAGGAGCAAAACTCAAGTGACATCAGCCAGTTCAGGCCAATATCACTACTGAACGTCGAAGGGAAAATCTTCTTCTCTGTCATGGCAGCAAGGCTGACCAAGTACCTGATGGAAAACAAGTACTTGGATGTGTCAGTCCAGAAAGGTGGCATCCCAGGCGTGGCTGGCTGTGTAGAACATGCCACAATGATCTGGGACGCAATCCAAAAAGCAAAAACAGAAAAGAGAGACCTGGACGTAGTGTGGCTTGATCTGGCAAACGCATATGGATCTGTGCCCCATGAGATGATACAGTTGGCTCTTGAGATGTACCATGTGCCAAAGAACATCCGCGACATGCTCAAGAAGTACTTCAATGGCTTCTCAATGCGGTACTCTACCAAGGAGTACACAACAGACTGGATCAACTTGGAAGTGGGCATTGCAATGGGCTGTGCAATTTCCCCAATACTGTTCGTGCTGGCAATGGAACTCATCTTGAAAGCAGCAACAAACAACGCGAGACAAACAGACCTTGGCGATGGATACAAGATGCCTCCTCTCAAGGCCTTCATGGATGACACTACAGTGATTTCATCCAGAGAAGACGAGACACGTAATGTGCTGGAGAGGCTGGACGACATAATTGCCTCATCCAGAATGAAGTTCAAGCCAAAGAAATCACGGAGTCTCTCACTGAGGAAAGGAAAAGTGGCCGGATCTGTGGTCTTCAGTGTTGCCAACCAGGCCATTCCAACAGTCACAGAAGAACCAGTCAAGAGCCTTGGAAGATGGTATGATGATACGCTGAAAGACACACAAAGAGCAAAAGAAACCAAGCAGATGGCGGAGGAAGGCTTGGAGACCATTGACCAGTGTGGGCTCCCTGGCAAATACAAGGTCTGGTGTCTGCAGTTCATGCTGATACCAAAGCTCCTATGGCCTCTGATGATATACGACATCTGCACCAGCATAGTGGAGGCAATGGAAGCCAAAATCAACAAGTTCACAAGGAAATGGCTTGGTGTCCCACCCTGTCTGACTGACATAGCGCTGTACTGTCGCCAAGCAAAGCTGAAACTACCACTGAAATCCATCCTGGAGGAATACAAAGCAGGGAAGATCAGACTTCAAAGCATGCTGGAGGACTCAGGAGACAAGGTGGTAGAAGCAATCAAGCCCCAGCTGAAGACAGGCAGAAAATGGAAAGTTCAAGAGGCGATGGATTCTGCAAAAGAAAGTCTCAAGATCAGAGAAATAACAGGACACACACAGACCAACAGACAAGGACTGGGGGTGACCAAAACTGAATGGTGGTCAAAGGCCAAAGGAAAAGCCAAAAGAGACATGATGATTCAGGAGATGAGAAAAGAAGAAGACCAAAAAAGACTCCAAAAAGCAGTCCAGCAGAGCCAGCAAGGGCAATGGACAACGTGGGAGAATGCACTCCAAAGAAGTCTCACTTGGAATGACATTTGGCACATGGCCCCTCTCAGGATCAGCTTCATTCTCAGATCTGCATATGACCTTCTGCCCTCAAATGCAAACCTGGTGAAGTGGGGGAAAACAGACGATCCTGCATGCCCCCTCTGCCATGAAAAACAAACAGTGGAGCATGTCCTAAGCTCATGTAAAGTAGCCCTGGCTCAAGGAAGGTACACATGGAGGCACAACCAAGTGCTCAAAGAGATTGTACAAGTAGTCTGGGCTAGTACCAACACCACAAAAGGGAAAATCAGGACTCCAAAAGCACCCGCAACATTCTTCACGGCAGGAGGCAGCAAATCATGGCCAAGAACAACAGTGCCACTCGAAACATGCAGGCAGAGTCTGCTGGACGGGGCAGATGACTGGGAGTGCACTGCAGACCTCCCAGAATGGAAGAGTCACCCAGAGATCATCAGCAAGAGTGGCATGAGACCAGACATAGTAGTCCACTCTAAGTCAACCAAGCAGCTGATCATGATCGAGCTCACGGTGCCATATGAGAACAGAATGGAGGCAGCTCAAATCTACAAGACTGAAAAGTATGCTGATCTGGCAAACAGCCTGAGGAGAGAAGGCTATCAGGTCAAAGTTCTCACTGCAGAAATTGGAGCTAGGGGGTTTGTAGGAACGTCTGCATACAGCCTCATGAAACAGCTCTCAGTTGCAGGGAAGGAAAAAACCAGAGCCCTAAAAGCAATGGCAGAAGCGGCAGAGAGGTGTTCAAGCTGGATCTGGTCAAGGAGGAACAAAAGTGAACTTCATAAGGCTTAATTTCCCTACAAATATCAGGTGTCCCTGTGGCTCAGTGGTTAAAGCGCGAGTCATTAAGTGGAAAATGAGCATGTCCAGAGGGTCATGGGTTCGAATCCCAGCCATGGCTCGTCCCAAGATGGGAAAAAAAAGGGGCAGCAGAGGGACATCCGGAGTCATGAACCGGGTGTGGCCCAACCCCCCTAGAGTGTCAGGAGATAAGGGCCGAAACACTTGCTTGAAGGGGGCTTCTCTTCTGAGGACTCTCTGCTGCCACGCTCTCCACGAGTTTCTTTCTACTTACACATGTGAGCCAATGTAAGCAATTTGCCTCTGTGCTTGTCTGTTAGAAACACCTTTTAGAAGAAAACAAATATTGTAATGACGTGAGATCTGGTTTCTGTGTGTCAGTTCTTTGGGTGTTTAAAACGGTGTATAGTCAGTTCTCAGTTCTTTGGGTGTTTAAAACGGTGTATAGTCAGTTCTCAGTTCTTTGGGTGTTTAAAACGGTGTATAGTCAGTTCTCAGTTCTTTGGGTGTTTAAAACGGTGTATAGTCAGTTCTCGGCCAACATGGTTTTCATTGTTCAATAATTTGCATGTGATGTAACACAGCTACATTTATTATGAATACGATAATGATGGTTACTGTACTAAAGTGCTAAGATAGTAAAAAAAGACAGTTCTGTTGTACTCTGAGTCACTGTGGTATGTAATGCACTGTGACAAGTACACACACCCGACCTCTGTGGCTTTGTGGTGTAACGAACATTTGACGTCATTCCCTTACCACAAAGTCCTCAGGGTAGGAAAATTCTGGAATGCAACTTGTCAGCTCTGACCATGACGATCAAGGCTACTCCATCCTGCTGGACAAAGGGGAACATGGCGGAGGTATCTGTGACTGGCAATGACAAAGTGTAAAATGTAAAATGCTTTGTTGTGTCTTTTGTTACAAAGCGAAAGAAAAAGAAAAGAAAGTGCACAAAACGCTGTTATCCAACAAGTGCATCGAACAATATCTCGGGTTATCAAAGGGCTTATTCAAGCACGAACAGACTTGCTCATATGACGCCATAAGACTCATATAACTTGGGTACAAAATACATCCGCGTCTATTTTGACGTTCGAATTCTGACATAATTTCCCTAAGAACGTCATTCTTCCCATTGCAGATGATCTTCCAGTTTCAGATCTTTCATGTTTTTTTTTTTTTTCTCGTCTCATTAAAAATGTATTTGCAGTTAAACATACATTTGTGACATTAATTTGCCTTTTTCGAACTCTTGAGTTTTAACATAAAACATCAAATGCATACATTGAACAGTCAGCAGAGGAATGTAGATGGGGGGGGGGGGGGGGGGGGGGGGGAAGGGGGGGGGGGCACAAGTCAGAATATGAAACACCTATTTTGACAAGAACATTTTGCAACATGTCAAAACAACACTGTATCCCATCCTGTTGAATGTTTCCTCCTACAACTTGATTTTCAAACTAATCGTATTAGAGACATCAGTAGTTATTATTTGTATTGTGGAATGTTAATCAGATTTAACATTAAAAAATGAACAGACTTTTGAATAGAATCAAAAAGAAAATGGAAGAATAACTTCTGACAACAATATTATGTAATAATCCTCACCAGGCTCTGTGGTCTTTTCGTGTCACTACAGTTATACGTCATATTCTGACAAAACAATTTCCAGGGTCATTACGGGTTCATCAACTGTCACTGGTACCTACATTGCATCTGACAGCACCACAGAACCAGTTTCATCATCCTGATAAACTCCACAAGCATGCAAGATCACCCACAAACTGCATTAATAGCGGCACCATTTATGTCTCACAGAGAAGTCTGTCGTCATCTTGAACCATTGGCCACATTAGTAATTTCATTCATGTGTATGTTTATTCATTCAGAATTATTAAACTGTAGCAACATTTGTGACAGCTCTGTTTTGTTTATCTCTTATACACCCCCCCCCCCCCCCATTCCCACACATGGGGGTTGAATTATCTTTGCCAGATTGGCTGGTCTAGAAATATGCCCCTATAAATTCACCAGTCTTCCCTTCATGGTGATTTACAGATTTTTATAAAGTTGAATGGCGTGTTTGATTCTGTTACGAACTTCCTCAGCACATCCAACAAGGAAGCAGTTTTCTCATTGATCCATCGCTTTGTTTGTCTATAAAGGAAAAAGATAGCGCAAAAAGCAGTGGCAGCATTGTAACGCCACTTGGTGGAACAATGGAATGCAGCGAAAGGACAACCCCGTCGGTACA
>CM065720.1:3286019-3311019 GCA_033310375.1 Conus canariensis
GCTGCATGTGAGAGAATTTGGTGCCTTACACTGCAAACAGCAGTTTGTTGATACTGCGTGTGAGAGAATTTGGTGCCTTACACTGCAAACAGCAGTTTGTTGATACTGTGTGTGAGAGAATTCGGTGCATTACACTGCAAACAGCAGTTTGTTGATACTGTGTGTGAGAGAATTCGGTGCATTACACTGCAAACAGCAGTTTGTTGATACTGTGTGTGAGAGAATTCGGTGCATTACACTGCAAACAGCAGTTTGTTGATACTGCGTGTGAGAGAAACGGTGCATTACACTGCAAACAGCAGTTTGTTGATACGGTGTGTGAGAGAATACGGTGCATTACACTGCAAACAGCAGTTTGTTGATACGGTGTGTGAGAGAATACGGTGCATTACACTGCAAACAGCAGTTTGTTGATACGGTGTGTGAGAGAATACGGTGCATTACACTGCAAACAGCAGTTTGTTGATACGGTGTGTGAGAGAATACGGTGCATTACACTGCAAACAGCAGTTTGTTGATACGGTGTGTGAGAGAATACGGTGCATTACACTGCAAACAGCAGTTTGTTGATACGGTGTGTGAGAGAATACGGTGCATTACACTGCAAACAGCAGTTTGTTGATACGGTGTGTGAGAGAATACGGTGCATTACACTGCAAACAGCTGTTTGTTGATACGGTGTGTGAGAGAATACGGTGCATTACACTGCAAACAGCAGTTTGTTGATACGGTGTGTGAGAGAATACGGTGCATTACACTGCAAACAGCAGTTTGTTGATACGGTGTGTGAGAGAATACGGTGCATTACACTGCAAACAGCAGTTTGTTGATACGGTGTGTGAGAGAATACGGTGCATTACACTGCAAACAGCAGTTTGTTGATACGGTGTGTGAGAGAATACGGTGCATTACACTGCAAACAGCAGTGTGGCGTCATATACTGTACCATGTCAGACCATAGCATTCACGGCAGTTAGCCAGCTCTGTCAGGCCGAAGATTTTGTGTGGCTAATGCAGTAATAAGACAGTCACGTGACGCCCACCCTACTTCCGCCGAAGGAAGAAGCCGGTGTAAACTTCCTGTACTTCATTCTCTCTCGGCCTGCCGTCCAAGCAAGATAAGTCTTGTGCTCTGTCTCGCCTTTCTTTGCCGTTGTGTTAAGATAGCCTTGTGTTTGCTCCTTGCTTGTTTTGTTGTGGCTTGCGCGCTGAACCCTTGTACCCTTGCCGGTGAGGCTTTGGTTTGGCGTGCTTTATTGATTTCACTGATTTTATCATACACGCTTCTCGCGTTTGTGCTTTGTTCTTGACACTCGCGACTTGCCACGCTTCTCGCGTTCGTGCCTTGTTCTCGACATTCGCGACTTGCCACGCTTCTCGCGTTCGTGCCTTGTTCGCCACTTGCCTCCCGTGCATCTCGCATTCGGAACTCCGAGCTACACGCCGATTTCCATCTCCTCGCTTTACTTAGCCTTACGGCCTTTTTCACTTCCATTTGGATTCCTATTCGACGACCTTCCTCGTCGTTCACTCGCTTTCCAGTACTTGCGCCGGTCGTTCCGCCATTTTGTGTCGGTCGTTCCGCCATTTTGTGTCGACGGGCCATACCGACACACATACGATCGCACCGTCTTACTCGAACAGCGCGACTTCTGCGCATTTCCAGCACTATCAGTGCCCCTTCCGAGGTTGGTCGAGCTCTTCCTATCCCTCGATCCACCCCTTTGTCTCCCCTTGCGATCGTGTTTTCCGTGTTTGTCTCGCCACCAGTGCCCAACATGGTGAAGGATACTAACGGGTCGAGCCGCTCCTTTGTTCGCGAGTCGCGCTCTGCCCCGGAGGACCCGAGTATCGATTCCAGGGGACAAACCGCTCACACCTCTGAGCGTACGGTCAGTGTGGAGGAGGGTTCCGCGCAGGGGACGCGCGACCAGCTTTGCTATTCCTCCTCTTCACGATCGGCGGACACACGATCGTTGCGATCGAAGTCGAGCAGGCATTTGGCCGAATCGAACTTAAAATCGGCCGTCATTGCCGACTGTTTTTCGTTCTATTCTGACTCTAAACCGAAATCCAAGGGCAAGGCCCCCATGAAAGGACCTGCCCGTTCTAAATCTTCCCGTTCTCCAAAATCTTCCCGTTCTTCGGCCAAATCGCCTGCCCAGTTTCCATCGCACAAGGAGACTCTCTATCATGCTGCGTCCGGCGATCGTCGGCCCATGGGGACCATTGCCGAGACTCGGACCAGCACGGGTGACGACTCGCGGTCGGAATCACCGCTCGTCACCCGATCAGATGAGACTCGTGACGCTAGCTACCCCCCCACTAACGCCACGCAGTCGAATCACGCTCTCCCCAACCGTGTCCGGGGTCAGCCACTACTCGGACACGAGGAGCGTCATCACTCCGGTGGAGGGGCTGTGGCCAGTCTTTGGTGTGACTTCCCCACTGACCACAACCCCGGGTCAGGGACGCAGGCATCGACTAGCTCGGATCTGCGCCCTCACCCCCAACGGTCGAACCACCCCGATCGACCGTTCAACTTTCCCCTAGGGGTACAGGACGTTGGGGAGCGGACTTCTTTCGCTCCCCGGTTGGGCATCGTCCGCGGTCCCGTTCCTCCGGGGGGAGGATCGACCAGCGGGACCAAGGGTAACCTCCCTTCGTCCTCTGAGGTGGATCCGTCGCCGCAGCCATCCCAGTCCGCTCCCACACGGCCAGGAGGCTCGGCTACCGCACCACCCACCGGCCACCTTGCCATGCAGGGGGCCGGCACTGATCGCACCCGGGAGATGCAGGAGGCAGTGCTCTCCCTGGGGCGGGTGCGAGACAGCTCGCCTTCTCGCTACCCTCCCCTTGGTGCCCAAGGTTACCCGGGTCCCCGGGGAGACTCTGCCCCAGGGCCGCCACAGCCCGTCGTACTCTCCGGGGACCGGTGGCTCTATTCCCCCGAGAGGAATCAGTGGCTTAGGGCTGACACTCTTCCAGACTCCTCCTCCGGTCGCATGTGGCATCCTGCCTCCCGGAGTTGGATCGACCTGGGGCCCCCTTCCTCTTGGGCGCTGTCCGACCGGCTCTCCCCCAGTCTGCCCGCCGAGTATGGAGCCACCAGGGACCCATCCTCCTTCGAAGGTGGATCTGATCATCCCCTTCTGGATTACTCTGACCCTCAACTCGAGGACGGGGTCGAGGAGTACGGGGTCGAGGACTCCCTCCCCCAGTCTGGTGACCTCTCCATCCTGGAGAGCTGGCGTCCAGATCTTGTTGTGAGGGAATCCCCTCCCTCTGACAACATCTTCTCCTTTAGCCGTTTCACTGGGGAGCCCCCTGCCCAGCGATCACGGCCGAGGATAGTCGCCCCCCAGACCCTCCCTCCCTTGTGGGACAGACCGGCTTCTTTCGCCAGGGGTGCACATGCCATTCCCCCACCAGGGATTGACTTCTTGTCAGCCCCTAACGCGGCTCCAGTAGGAGCTTTCCTCAAAGACCCGCGTCATGGCCCCCATGTCTTTTCCCTCTTCTCTGCCAATCCGGCCACCAGGGACATTGCCATTTCTTCCGCCGACCTCAGGCTCACGCCCAACCTCGCCCCCCCCACATCCACCCCTGTTCTCATCAAGAACTTGACGGAGTGGGATAGAATTGCCAGGACTGGCATTCTCCACACCACCGCGGGACATGCGTTCATGGACATGTTCCTGCAGCGAGCGGAGGAGCTCTGGGCAAAGGAGGGCATCACTGCCTCGGTGGCTTCGGATCCCGACGACTCTGAGGCAGATCCTAGCCTATTCGACGACCCCCTCTTGCGTTTCCTGGTCAACAAGATTTCGCATCACCTCTGGGCTGCGGCGGACAGTGCGGCCAGGTGCCATTTTAACTGCCTGTTAGCAGTGAGAGATGCTGTGCTATCTCAGGCCAATCTCTCCCCGGCGCTCAAGGCGGCCTTACGGTGCATCCCGGGTCAGGAACAGTCGCTCTTCGGTGACTATTCCACTGCTGTCATCACTCATGCAGTCGAGGAACGCAAGCAGGCGGCGTCTTTTGCGGCCAAGCCCCCTCCCCAGCATCGTCCTCGCCAGCATCGCCCTCCTGGACCCTACTCCCGTCCGGCCCCCAGACCCCAGCCTTACCCCAAACAGGCCCCCCCTCGCACCTCAAAGCCCGCCAGACGACCTTCTTCTGCCGTTGCTAGATCAAAACCGAAAAACCCCCATCAGCAGAATTTTCGGTTCGGTCAACAGGCCCGGCCCCGGAGGTGACTAGTAGACTCACCTTCGGAGGAGCGAGAACTGGCAGACTTCTTGCCCCTCCCCGGCCCCGCGGCCCCTTTGGCAGGCAGCCTGTCCCGACATGCCCACCAGTGGCGGCGTATGGGACTCAACCCTTGGATAGTGTCAGTGTTACAAGAGGGGTTCCGTCTGCCCTGGGCACACGATCGCCCCCCTCTGCTATCCTCTCCTCCTCCTTCCCCCGGCGATCCCCCCCTGGCCCAGGCGGAGGCTCTTCGCCTGGAAGTCGAGGACCTTCTTCGGAAAGACGCCATCACCCATATACCCCACCCAAACCCCGGGTTTTACTCCCACCTTTTTGTGGTCCCCAAGTCCTCGGGGGGCTGGAGGCCCATCCTCGACCTTTCTCCACTCAACAAATTCCTCAGAACAACCAAATTCAAGATGGAAACCCCGGCCCAGATCAGAGATTCCATCCACCATCTGGACTGGGCCACCTCTATAGATCTGAAGGACGCGTATTTTCAGATCCTCATTCATCCTTCCCACAGACGATACCTTCGGTTCGTCTGGCGGGGACGGGTATATCAGTTCAAGGCGCTCCCCTTCGGACTCTCCCTGGCTCCCTTCCTTTTCACGAAGGTAGTCAAGGAGATGGCCGCCCTTGCCAGACAGGAGGACATTCGCCTCTTGGTTTACCTCGACGACTGGCTCGTCCTGGCTCCCACTCAGGCCCTGTGTCAAGCCCACACATCCAAACTTCTGCGCCTTTGCTCCTCACTAGGGTTCGTCACCAACCCCGAAAAATGCGAGCTCTCGCCCAGTCAGAGCTTCTCCTTCCTGGGCATGAGTTTCGACACCACCTCCATGCTAGTCTCCCCAACCCCGGAGAGGTCCACCCGCCTGATGGACCTCATCTCCCACCTCCGCCTCTCTCCCCTCGCGTCGGCAAGGACACTGTCCTCCCTTTTGGGGATGATGGAGTCCCTGTCGCCTCTCATTCCTCTGGGCAGGGTCCCCAAACGACAGCTTCAAAGGGAGTTCCGACGTCGTTGGTCGCAGACCGCCGACCGCTGGGACCAGACCATTCCCCTCGGGCCTTGGTTCTTTTGGGCCACAGAGGAGTGGCTCAGCACCTCCATCCTGAGCCCCGGGGTTCCCATCTCCCTCCCATCCCAGGCTCTACATCTTTACACAGACGCCTCCAACTCGGGCTGGGGGGCCCATTTGGAGAGCAGTCATGCCTCGGGGGTGTGGGACCCATTGACTGCCCGTCTTCACATCAACATCCTGGAACTGGAGGCGGTCCGACTAGCCCTCCTTCACTTCCAGACACTGGTCTCGCACCGATTTGTTCTTCTTCTCACGGACAACACCTCGGTAGCCTGTTACATCAACAAAGGGGGGGGGCACGCTCCATCAGTCTCTCCCTCCGGGCAGAGGCCCTCCTCCGCTGGTGTCACACGCAACGAATCACCCTTCGCGCGAGACACATAGCAGGGATGCACAACATCCTGGCAGACTCTCTCAGCCGCTCCGGGTCCGTCCTCCACACCGAATGGACCCTCAGCAGGCACACGCTAACCTCGGTGTGGGAACATTGGTTCACACCCATGATCGACCTGTTCGCCACCCGATTCAATCATCGTCTGCCAGTGTATGTGTCTCCCGTCCCGGACCCTCAGGCGTACGCGATCGATGCCCTATCCCTTCCCTGGTCCGGCCTCATAGCTTACGCCTTTCCCCCCTTCCCGATCCTTCACAAAGTGATCAGGAAGGCGAGACTCGAGGGACCCAGGCTCATTCTCATAGCCCCATGGTGGCCCACTCAGTCCTGGTTCCCGGACCTCAAGTCCCTCACTCACGTACCCCCTCTCCAGTTGAACGCCCGGTGGGACATGCTCAGGCAACCCCGCTCGGGTCGCCCCCACTCCAATCCCCAGGCGCTTCGCCTCCACGCCTGGCTCCTGTGCCAGCCGGATTGCGAGCATCTAACCCCACCTCCCAAGCGGACAGGTCCCAGTCTGTCCTTAACATTCTCTCTGACGCCGGGGCCTCTCAGGACCTCCGAGACCTAGCAATGGCCTCTCGCAGAGCTGGCACTGAGTCCCTTTACGATTACAGGTGGAGGAAATGGGTCTCATGGTGCAAGGACAACTCTGTCCCACACAATCGTCCCTCAAATATCCAGATAGGAAACTTTCTGTCCCACCTAAAACTATCAGCTAGCTCCATACGGGGCTACAGGTCGGCCATCTGCACGACCATCCGCCAACTGGGCGGACCGTCCTTTGAGAATGACTTCCTTCTCAGAGAGATCTCTAGAGGAGTGGCCCTTCGTGAGGCCCGATCCCCAAGGCGCGTTCCCCTTTGGGATCTTTTCACTGTACTCGATGCCCTCAGGAAACCTCCTTTCGAGCCTATCTCCTCCCTCCCCTTCGACCTTCTTTCTATGAAGACCACCTTTCTCCTCGCTTTGGCCTCGGCCAGAAGGCGGAGCGAGATCCACGCTCTCAGCGGGGACCCCAGAGACATTGCCTTCCACACGGACGGCTCTGTCTCCCTTAAGTTCCTTCCCGAATTCCTGGCTAAAAACCAGGAACCCGGTAGCCCCTCCCCCTACCTCGTCATCCGCCCATTGGCGGATATCCGAGGTGGAGAGAGCGGTGGTGACAGGACTCTGTGTCCTTCCAGGTGTCTAAGACACTACTGGGAACGTTCACGCCCCAGGCGCGCTTCTCAGAGACGTCTCTTTATTTCCATCAACCCCAAGAATAAGAAAGACATCTCAGCTGGCACTATCTCTAGGTGGCTGTCCAAGACGGTCAAATCGGCCTATGCCCAGACGTCCAAGGTCCTCCCCGTCTTGTCCCCCCGGGCCCATGAGGTCAGAGCACTGGCCGCTTCTGCAGCTTTCCAGCACTCTGTCCCCCTGCGCCATCTCCTGGAAGCAGCCTACTGGCGTTCGGAGAATCCCTTTATAAACTTTTATTTAAGGGACATCCGCATGACCAGGGCTGACGGTTCTGAAGGGATATCCTTTGTGGCGGCTAATGCAGCCATATCAGTTAACCCCAAGAACCACTAGGGCACTCGCCCTCCTCCTTTTACGATAAATTCTGCTATGGTCTGACATGGTACAGTATATGACGCCAAAATGGGGAGTTTGTATTATACTCCCTGTTTGGCTAGTATACTTACCATGTCAGACTCTAATGCCCGCCCTACCTTCCCCACTAGCGCCAAGGTCCTTGGGTTTACCTGGCGTGCAGGCCTCGACGAATGAGGTACAGGAAGTTTACACCGGCTTCTTCCTTCGGCGGAAGTAGGGTGGGCGTCACGTGACTGTCTTATTACTGCATTAGCCACACAAAATCTTCGGCCTGACAGAGCTGGCTAACTGCCGTGAATGCTATGGTCTGACATGGTAAGTATACTAGCCAAACAGGGAGTATAATACAAACTCCCCATTTTGTTGATACGGTGTGTGAGAGAATACGGTGCATTACACTGCAAACAGCTGTTTGTTGATACTGTGTGTGAGAGAATACGGTGCATTACACTGCAAACAGCAGTTTGTTGATACGGTGTGTGAGAGAATACGGTGCATTACACTGCAAACAGCAGTTTGTTGATACGGTGTGTGAGAGAATACGGTGCATTACACTGCAAACAGCAGTTTGTTGATACAGTGTGTGAGAGAATACGGTGCATTACACTGCAAACAGCAGTTTGTTGATACGGTGTGTGAGAGAATACGGTGCATTACACTGCAAACAGCAGTTTGTTGATACTGTGTGTGAGAGAATTCGGTGCATTACACTGCAAACAGCTGTTTGTTGATACGGTGTGTGAGAGAATACGGTGCATTACACTGCAAACAGCTGTTTGTTGATACGGTGTGGGGAGAGAATACGGTGCATTACACTGCAAACAGCAGTTTGTTGATACGGTGTGTGAGAGAATACGGTGCATTACACTGCAAACAGCAGTTTGTTGATACTGTGTGTGAGAGAATTCGGTGCATTACACTGCAAACAGCTGTTTGTTGATACGGTGTGTGAGAGAATACGGTGCATTACACTGCAAACAGCTGTTTGTTGATACGGTGTGTGAGAGAATACGGTGCATTACACTGCAAACAGCAGTTTGTTGATACGGTGTGTGAGAGAATACGGTGCATTACACTGCAAACAGCAGTTTGTTGTATACGGTGTGTGAGAGAATACGGTGCATTACACTGCAAACAGCAGTTTGTTGATACGGTGTGTGAGAGAATACGGTGCATTACACTGCAAACAGCAGTTTGTTGATACGGTGTGTGAGAGAATACGGTGCATTACACTGCAAACAGCAGTTTGTTGATACGGTGTGTGAGAGAATACGGTGCATTACACTGCAAACAGCAGTTTGTTGATACGGTGTGTGAGAGAATACGGTGCATTACACTGCAAACAGCAGTTTGTTGATACGGTGTGTGAGAGAATACGGTGCATTACACTGCAAACAGCAGTTTGTTGATACGGTGTATGTCACTTTAGGATGCATGACGCCCCACTAATATTTTTGCTGAGGCCCGGTTCATGGAAGCGGCGGGGTGCCGGGTGAAAATTCCGGTGTTCCAGACACCCTTCTCCCTCAGGCCCAATTCAGAATAACAGCGACAACCACGGAGACGTGTAAACCCTGAGTGCTGTCCAGGAAAAGTCATAGCAACACGTCATTAGCAGAACTTGTGGATGATGTGCACTGTTTCCCCTTTCGCCTCCATTCACCCTTCCCCTCCTCCGCTTCACAAGTTTCTGATGACCACTTTATTCTGCTCTGTAAACACCACTTCCCATCACCTCCTTTATCTCACTCCGTCCTCTCCTCTCCCAGTATCTCCACCCTCCGGCTTCGCCACGTTGTCTCGAGTGCAGTTCTTTCGGTAAACAAAAGATACGTTTTCCTATTATAACCCCTCCTCCACTCAGCGAATTTTTATGCCACTGCGCACCTCTGTCAATAACAAATTGGAACCTGCTTCTTCTCCTCCTTCTGAAACGAAGTAATGCGTCCCTGCACTAATCATGTGCGATCCGATGTTAACATGGACAGAAGATTTCTCGTTCAGTTTTACCAAAGAACTGAGCATACTTGGAAAGAGGTTTGAGTGATATATATGTGAAGGATTGTATATTTATACTCTACTGTCCTAGTTTTTCATCCCCATTTTCTTCCTCTGACAATAACCGCCACCCCCCCCCCCCCTCTTTTTTTCCATCTTTGCCAAGTCATTAATGTAATGGAGGAAATGTTAGACTGCACTTGATTCTTCCTCCTCTGCTAATTGTCCAACTTATGTTTATGTAAATCTGTCTCTGTCTCTGTCTCTGTCTCTCTCTCTGTCCCTCTCTCTCTCTCTCTTTCTCTCGGCGCGCGCGCGCGCGCGCGCGCGCGCGTGTGTGTGTGTGTGTGTGTGTGTGTGTGTGTGTGTGCGTGTGTGTGTGTGTGTGTGTGTGTGTGTGTGTGTGTGTGGTGCGTTAAATCCAATCTATCGCATATGATCAGAGTTGTGGTTAACCGCTTTTCACTTTATGTGCAGTCAGTTGCATGATATGGAGACAGATGAAACAAGAGTCTAGGTAAACTTACAGAGAGAGAGAGAGAGAGAGAGAGAGAGAGAGAGAGAGAGAGAGAGAGAGAGAGAGAGAGAGAGAGTTTCTGAGTTCAGAAAGTTTTACTTTAATCCCTATAGTTTTTGTCTCTTGTTACTGGCCTCCTTCAAACGTCTCTTTACGCCTGCACCTGTTGATTTCAAGACTATTCTTGTGGCCTCTTACCTTATGCTGAATACTTACATTCCTCCTTTACCGAGCACTGCTTGTTTACATACTTTCCTCCTTTATTGAGCACTGCTTATTTACATACATTCCTCCTTTACCGAGCACTCCTTGTTTACATACTTTCCTCCTTTCCCGAGCACTCCTTGTTTACATACTTTCCTCCTTTACCGAGCACTCCTTGTTTACATACTTTCCTCCTTCACTGAGCACTCCTTGTTTACATACTTTCCTCCTTTACCGAGCACTCCTTGTTTACATACTTTCCTCCTTTACCGAGCACTCCTTGTTTACATACTTTCCTCCTTCACTGAGCACTCCTTGTTTACATACTTTCCTCCTTTACCGAGCACTCCTTGTTTACATACTTTCCTCCTTCACTGAGCACTCCTTGTTTACATACTTTCCTCCTTTACCGAGCACTCCTTGTTTACATACTTTCCTCCTTCACTGAGCACTCCTTGTTTACATACTTTCCTCCTTTACCGAGCACTCCTTGTTTACATACTTTCCTCCTTTACTGAGCACTCCTTGTTTACATACTTTCCTCCTTTCCCGAGCACTCCTTGTTTACATACTTTCCTCCTTTACCGAGCACTCCTTGTTTACATACTTTCCTCCTTTCCCGAGCATCCTTGTTTACATACTTTCCTCCTTTACCGAGCACTCCTTGTTTACATACTTTCCTCCTTTGCCAAGCATTCCTTGTTTACTACTTCGTCCTTTACCGAGCACTCCTTGTTTACATACTTTCCTCCTTTACCAAGCATTCCTTGTTTACATACTTTCCTCCTTTACCAAGCATTCCTTGTTTACATACTTTCCTCCTTTACTGAGCACTCCTTGTTTACATACTTTCCTCCTTTACTGAGCACTCCTTGTTTACATACTTTCCTCCTTTACCGAGCACTCCTTGTTTACATACTTTCCTCCTTTACCAATCACTGCTTGCTTACATACTTTCCTCCTTTACCGAGCAGTCCTTGTTTACACACTTCCTCCTTACGAGCATCCTTGTTTACATACTTCCTCCTTTACTGAGCACTCCTTGTTTACATACTATCCTCCTTTACTGAGCACTCCTTGTTTACATACTTTCCTCCTTCACTGAGCACTCCTTGTTTACATACTATCCTCCTTTCCCGAGCACTCCTTGTTTACATACTTTCCTCCTTTCCCGAGCACTCCTTGTTTACATACTTTCCTCCTTTCCCGAGCACTCCTTGTTTACATACTTTCCTCCTTTACCGAGCACTCCTTGTTTACATACTTTCCTCCTTTACTGAGCATTCCTTGTTTACATACTTTCCTCCTTCATTGAACACTTTTTGTTTGTCTTTTTATATATTGTAGGGTGAGAGGATCTACACGATTTCGATGAGTACCTAAATGCGGAAATCATTTTCTCTAGTGGATGACTGGAGTCATCAACAAACCTGATGAACTGTACACAGAGCGAAACAGTCATTGCTTGCTGGTGGGCTGACATTCATTTTGTGGTAATACTAGACTGATAGGGCACACACTGGAGTTTTTTCTCCTGCGCTCATCACCCTAAATTCAAGACGAAGTTAAGTCATACATTTTTACCACAAAGAATCTGTTTTGTGTTTAGTTCACTTTTCTGCTTAAGAAATTGTAGGCATTGTTGTATGTATTATCATTTTTATGTTGATGTTTTGTGGCCTGCCATATTGAATGAACATTTCTGGCTTGTGGAATGATGTCTAGTATACAAAGATCTTAAAGAAAGAAGATGAAAAGAACGACAGTGGATGGAAAGAAAAAAGTGATGTTATTTTGATTTGCGTACGAACTTGCGTTTGTTTTGTTATTTCTTTCGTTCTTCTTTCTTCTTGTTTTTTTTTCTTCTTTGTTTTAATCCTTTTTCCTAAGCACCTGGTCATTGACGTTTGTCTGAAAAGAGTTGACATGAACAGGAAGGATGGAATTTGAAGTAAAAGAAAAGAGAATTAGGAAAAGAGTGAAAAAAGCGAAAAAGAAACCACGAAAGAAACAAACAAACATACAAAAAGCTTTCATGGACAGCCTACGGGGAACATCAAGTTTCCGTCCGGTCCCCTATCATTTTTGATGTACACGTCGATCCCCTGAAGAGCAACAGCTCTGTGGAATATGCACAGTTCTACCTGAAGGGAACATTGTTTTATTTCAGCCATGCCAGGACACGTCCTTTCATTCTGTCTGATCCGTCGTTTCCCCTCACGCAGCTCTTATCTGGAAGGTCGTTCATCTTGGATTCCATGTACACAGCCACACACAGGTCGTTCTGACTCGGTTCCAGCACCACCCAACCACGTGGCGCTACATGTTCATTATCACCTTTCACGTTGTTGCCCATGTGGCCTAAGAAGACATGCACCGAATGTTCGTCATTGATGATGCTCAGCAGATCTCTGATAATCTTTCCTCGTCAAGGTGTTGCTAGTCAGTTGAAATCATTTGAGAAGGGAGCAGTAATGTCCTCATTCATTCGTTCAGTTGGCCAGTCTTTCATTTCTTTCTATTCTCTTTTTCCTCCCGATCTTTCTTTTTTCTCTCTTCTTTTCCAGATGGTTATCAGTGCTTTCCATTAACATTCATCATGGAAGGAGAGCGACAGTAGACAGCGCTCTTCCTATTTCACGCACCAACCGTTTAAAGCTAAGGTTAAGTGGTTTGGTGAACTAAAATTTCATATCCATGTACCCTCAAGAAAATATGGGGTAGGTGACAGGTAGGTAGCACTCACCTCCCACTCCTCACCTCTTCAATTCAGACTACATCATTAATCATTTTATGTTGCTCATAGAACAAGGATCCAAGGATCAGGTTCTTTGGCTTGAACCGTCTCGTTCAAAGGCTTGGCAGCTCAGTGGTCTTCTTCCAAAGGCATTGTCACTGAGCAGACAAAGTCTTTTCATCTCTCTTTTTTCCTCTGCATTGTCACTGAGCAGACAAAGTCTTTCCATCTCTCTTTTCTTCCTCTGCATTGTCACTGAGCAGACAAAGTCTTTCAATCTCTCTTTTCTTCCTCTGTTAGAAGTTCCAAGGTAACAATTCCGACGTCTAAATGTCGTGCAAAACTTTCTTCATTTTCACAGCCCATTCCCCTTTCTGGCAACCCAGTATCTCTCACCACCCGCTGCACCACTCAGACAGCGAAAGGGGTGCCGGTGGGGGACATCAAGCGACTGACTGATGAAGTATAGGCTCGTGCAGAATCGAGTTCCATCGTCAATCACTAATTCTTCGCAGTACAAAAAACAAAAGCAGTTGCCGTTTATGACGTTATGCCATAACGAACACATAAGAGAGAGAGAGAGAGAGAGAGAGAGAGAGAGAGAGAGAGAGAGAGAGAGAGAGAACAGAGACAGAGACAGAGAGATACAGAGACAGAGAGATACAGAGACAGAGAGAGACAGAGGGAGAAGGGAGAGACAGAGACGGAGACAGACAGAGAGAGAGAGAGAGAGAGAGAGAGAGAGAGAGAGAGGGAGAGACAGATACAGAGACAGAGAGATAGATAGAGACACAGGGAGACGGGAGAGACAGAGACGGAGACAGACAGAGAGACAGAGAGAGAGAGGAAGAGGATGGGAGGGAGAACGTAAAGAACGACTTGATGTTGTGGCTAATGTCAGCAAGCTCTATGAGCGGTTCACCAGATTGTCTCCCTGTAAAACCTTCATGCTGGCATGTACTTGCACGCCGCTACCAATCACCATAAAGCAGCGTCAAACTTCCCGGGAGACAGCAATCCTCATAAACAGGTACATTAATCACTTAGAGAGGGTGAGTAGACACGTCCCTTCATTATGTTCCGGAATCTGATTTATACATAACAGAAAGCCGGAGAAGGATTTTGTGAGGCGGTCATACTCTAGACTGAGCAGAGGAATCAATACAAAACGCTTTCATGATTACCGAGCGAGTGTGGAATAAATTTCTTGCACGATTTTGTATTTAATAACACAGACAGCAAGTTAAAGGCGAATTCTAAAAATGACAAACTGAATGACACGTAGAGTGTATATGATGAATTTAGGAAAACAAACAAGCATACCAAAAACAAAGTGGCACACACACACACACACACACACACACACACACACACACACACACACACACACACACACACACAAACGCGCGAGCGCGCGCACGCACGCACGCACACACACACACATGCACGTATCCCGCATGAACACACATTTGTATTACTCTGTCTCTTTTTTTCTTTCGCTCTCTCTCTCTCACTCACTCATACACACACGCATGCGCGCACACACACACACACACACACACACACACACACACACACACACACACACACACACACACACACACACACACTCGTACACATAATCATTCACACACGCAGAACACTCTTAAGTTTTTAGGAAAAGCTTACATATCGCACAGGTCTACACTCATTTCGTATTATCAGAATTGCTAGATGCACATGCACCACATTGTCAAGAAGAAAAAAACAACGATCATATAAATTCACAAATACACCATAACCAATCATATTGTCTGACAACTTTCAGTGGAGACGTTAAACTGAAGAAACATTAAGAAAGGTAACACCAGGGGTGGACATCTATAATATCAGTCGGTGAAAGACAGGGAGGATAGGAGATGGGAGAAGAGATGGGATGGGGTTTGGGAGACAGTAGGTGGAGGAGGTGCGAGAGATAGTAGGCTGCTAGAAAGACATCGCGCTGGAAGAATAACTGATGAAAAGAAATGATGTAGAGCCTGATAGAGTGCAAGTTCGCTTTGACACTTTTATTTTTGTTTCAAACGGGTCATACCGGATTTCTTATTCCCAATTTCTGTTCGTCGCTCAGTTCATCTAGATATTAAAAAAGAGAAAAAAAGAATGAAAACCGGACAGGGATAATGATCACTGACAGTGCCCCGGACAGGGATAATGATCACTGACAATACACCGGATAGGGATAATGATCACTGACAATACACCGGACAGGGATAATGATCACTGACAGTGCCCCGGACAGGGATAATGATCACTGACAATACACCGGATAGGGATAATGATCACTGACAATACACCGGATAGGGATAATGATCACTGACAATACACCGGACAGGGATAATGATCACTGACAATGCAGCGGACAGGGATCATGATCACTGACAGTGCAGCGGACAGGGATAATGATTGTGACGGACCGTTTTTCATCTGGTCACAAAGTTTCATGTGCGACCGTGCTCACCGGAAGGTAGTTGTCCGGAAGCCGGTTGCAAAATTTAGCTGACTGCTACTCACCGGCGCATTGCTATAAGCCGGGTGAGTTGCACCGGTCAGGCAGTCTCTGCAGTGATTCCGGCAATACAAGTCACAGAAGGCCGAAGAGGGACTCAGCCGTTTGCCAGTAGCAGTCAGGTATTTATCATTGAATGTTTATTTATTAACAAACTAAAACTGTATTCCCTTTTAGGAGCGACTGAAACTTCCTCAGCGCTCTTGTGAAGGTTTTATTTATAAAAAAAAAGAAAGTATTGTTGTTCTGTTATCCTATGACTTGATAGGGTAACAAAACGAAATTGTTTCGGAAAATGTGAATAGATGAAGTGAGTTTTATAAGAAGTGGTCTTCAGAAAAAAAGAAAAAAGATTTTGTTTATTTTGTAACTTAACTGGCTTTGAGCTTCATGATGAAGAAAAAGTGTCTATTCTAATATGGTTTGCAAGAAGATGGAGAGTTTTGATGCTATGGATAATAAGCTCCCAGAGTGAGCGACATAGACTTTTGTTTTTCATTCTGATGTGTGATGTGTTTACATGGGTATCAATATATGTGGTGTTAAACAAAAGTGTGGTGGAAATCTTTCCCACGCATTTCCTGATGAACTGAAGTGAAGTGAGTGTTCTTGTGTTACAACAAAAGAAATGAACATTTCGTGAATTAACGAAAGACATTTATAGTTTGAAAAAATAATCATCAATTAATCTGTGTGTAATGAATTGTATTCATGGTTTATTGAAGGGGATCCAGATGGAAATCCTTTCCCCAATTTGGAAAACTAGAGTCTGAAAGGTTTATATGGAAATCCTTTCCTGTGCAATGTTATGATTCCGGAAAAGGAAATGTTGTAGTGTAATGATTCCGGAAAAGGGAATGTTGTAGTGTAATGATTCCGGAAAAGGGAATGTTGTAGTGTAATGATTCCGGAAAAGGGAATGTTGTAATGTTATGATTCCGAAAAAAAAGAATATTGTAATGATGAACGAATATGCTGATGTATGGCTCAAGTTCTAGTGAAATATGATGTGGCTAATGAATGTGAACGAATATGCTGATATGTGGCTCAAGTTCTAGTGAAATATAATGTGGCTAATGAATATGAAGATAGTTGTGATTGCAATGAATAGTGGCCTTGATAATCAAGGTAGTTAATCAGTTGCCCCCAGGTTGATAGTGTTCCCTGGACTGACGGGGACTGGCTGCTACTGGGTTAGGGCCGGGGCCATAGCTGTGTTGACGCCCCGTTCTCCACCTGTTTGCTGCCGGTGTTGAGAGGCCGGCCTGAGCGCCGACAATTGCCCTACCTGCCACTGCGCCCGTGACCGACCACTGTTGGGCCAGTGGGTTGGAGACGTCGCTGCTGGTGAGCCAGGACGTCGCCCCTTCTTTTGTGCCAGCGACCTGCGTCCGAGGCCGTCGCTGTATATGTGTGGTGTGTGTGCCACAGCTCTTGGTGTTGAGCCACAGGTGGTGTGTGTGTGCCACAGCTCTTGGTTGGTGTTGAGCCACAGCTCTTAGGTGTTTGAGCCACAGCTCGTAGTTGAGACTGTCACCGTGTTGCTGACAGAGACGCCACGAACGTGTTAGTTTTTCTCTTCCTTCTTTCTTCATTGTGAGCCACAGAGACTCTTGTCAGACTTGACTCGTCGCTGCCGCCGTCGTCATCATCGTTGGACCCGGCAGTTTTGATAACTATAATTGTATTGACTTGTTGTGTGTGTACACCTGATGGTGGGTGTACCAACCTACGTTTAATTGTGTGTTTATTTTGTATGTGTTTTGCTTGATGGCTTGGGCGGCATAAAAAGTGTTATTTTGTTGCCTGGCTGTCCATGTTCGGATGAGTGGGTGTGTGTATGTGAATTGGAAAAAGTCGTGCATGCATCCATAATTCTGAGTGAGTCGGACTTCCACACACACGCACGTCCATCCGTAACAATGATCACTGACAATGCACCGGACAAGGATAATGATCACTGACAGTGCCCGGACAGGGATAATGATCACTGACAATGCAGCGGACAGGGATAATGATCACTGACAGTGCCCGGACAGGGATATATATGAATCACTGACGACATGCAGGCGGACAGGGATAATGATCACTGACAATGCACCGGACAGGGATAATGATCACTGACAATCACGGACAGGGATAATGATCACTGACAATGCAGCGGACAGGGATAATGATCACTGACATGCCTGGACAGGGATAATGATCACTGACATCACCGGACAGGGATAATGATCACTGACAATCACCGGACAGGGAAATGATCACTGACATGCCCGGACAGGGAAATGATCACTGACAATGCCCGGACAGGGATCAATGATCACTGACAATGCCGCGGACAGGGATAATGATCACTGACAATGCCGCGGACAGGGATAATGATCACTGACAATCCCGACAGGGAATACACTGACAATGCCCGACAGGGATAATGATCACTGACATAGCTGGGCAGAGATAAGATCATGACAATGCCGGACAGGGATAATATCAGAATGCCCTATGATTATATTGCATCAATCGATTGACGGAGAATAAGATGTCTCTCATTTATTTCATCGGTAAGTTCTCTCTCTCTCTCTCCTCTCTCTCTCTCTCTCTCTCTCTTCTCATATAACCATCACACACACACGCGCACACACACACACACACACACACACACACACACACACACACATTGTTGATAAGAGAGAGAGAGAGAGAGAGAGAGAGAGAGAGAGAGAGGTTGTTTGGTGCTGTGGACGCATTTTAGGAGTGTTGGGAAAAAATACAAAGTGCTTTGGAAAATATATATAGAAGAAGCGTGAAAGACACACAAATAACAGCAACAATGCGTATGGCCAGCATTAACACCCCCCTCTCTCTCTTCCCTGCACTTTCCCTCCCCCGGTCACACACAGATACCCAACGTGTCTTTCTGATTTCTTTTCTTCCTTGATTCTCTCTTAGTCTGATTCCAGCTGCATTTAACCTAATTTGCCATAGATCCTTCGCTGCTTGTTAGACAGTGGACAACAGAAACATGTCGATAAATTCAATACTTTCTTCGTTATTTGTGGAGAGAGATAGATAGATAGAAAGAGAGAGAGAGAGAGGAGAGAGAGAGTGAGAGAGAGAGACAGACAGACAGAGAGGGAGAGACAGAGACAGACAGACAGACAGACAGAGAAACAGAGAGACAGAGAGAAACACAAACACAGACACAGACAGACAGAGTTCTTTCTGCTTTGCAATTTATGGAAACATGCTGATCTTGATGCTTATAAATGTCAGGTGTTAGCCAAATTTTGCTGCATGTATCTTGACAGTTAACACAAGATAAATCCTATACTTTGCATCTGACACGGAGAGAGAGAGAGAGAGAGAGAGAGAGAGAGAGAGAGAGAGAGAGAAGAGAGAGAGAGAGAGAATGTACAGGCATGAATCTGGAAAGTTTTTCTTCCATACTTATAGTTTTTGGCTACTGGCCTCTGTAAAACGTGTCTATATGTCTGCACCTATTGGTATCAGACCTGTACTCTGTTATGTTATTCTAAATTCTTCACTTTACCCAACACTCTGTGTTTTTTAAACATTGTCCTCACGGGGAGGAGGATCTACACGATGTGGGCGAGTCCCCAAAGGTGGACGTACTTTTCCTTGGCGGGTAACCAGTGCTGTTAACAAGCCTGATGAACTGTACAGTCAGCGAAACAGTTGCTGCTCGCTGGTGGGCTGACCTTCACCTTGGACTAACACTAGACATACACATCAGACACTGGAGTTTTTTTTTTCTCTCTCTATTGCACTTTTCACTCTAAACGCAAGTCGCCCAGTTCGGATTTGTTGTGCTTATAACAAATTGAAGGAAGCAGGTGCCGGATTTGTTATCATTTCAATTTTGTATTTAATCAGCGCCCTGCTTGATCGAATTATGGAGCAGAGTCTAGTATACAAGGATATTAAAGAAGATGACAAGGACGACAGCGAATGGAAAGAAAAATCAATGTTGTTTATCTTCGTCAACAAACTCAGACAGATCCGTCTCCATATCCATGGGAGTGTTGTTTTTTTTCTTTTTGTTTGCTGTTTGTTCGCTTGTTCTATAAATCCATTTGTTCTTTGGTGTGCTATTTCTTTCTTCGTTTTGATTTTGTTTTTCTTAGTGCATTGCTTTTGAAGGAAACTCATTTGTCTGGAATGAGTGGGCATGGACAGGAAGAATGTGATTTATAGTGAAAGAAAAGAGGGAAAGGGACTGCAGAACCCCCCCCCCCCCCCCCCACCCCCCAAAAAAAAAAAAAAAAAAAAAAAAAAAAAACCAACATGAACGTGAAAAAGTAACCACAGGTTCAAAAACAAGCAAACAAACAAGTAAGCAAACAAATAAACGAACGAACGAAACGAAACGAACGAACAAAACGAACCATCTCCATGGACAGCAAACTGGGAACGTCAGATCGCCCATCATTTTTTTATGTAGATGTCGGTCCCCCGAAGAGCAACAGCTTTGTGAAATTTGGACAGTTCTACCTGAAGGGAAGCGTTGCCTTATTTCTTTTTTCTGTCTTGTCTGCCGTGTCCCCTCACGCCGCCCATTTTTCCAAACTCACTCATTTGAGCTCTATCTTACCCAGCCATACAAAAGGTCATTCTGTCTTGGTCCTAACACCACCTGACCGCGTGGTGCTTTATTGACCACTTTAGCCACACAAAGGGTCATTCTGTCTTGGTCCTAACACCACCTGACCGCGTGGTGCTCTATTTACCACTTTAGCCACACAAAGGGTCATTTTGTCTTGGTCCTAACACCACCTGACCGCGTGGTGCTTTATTGACCACTTTAGCCACACAAAGGGTCATTCTGTCTTGGTCCTAACACCACCTGACCGCGTGGTGCTTTATTGACCACTTTAGCCGCACAAAGGGTCATTCTGTCTTGGTCCTAACACCACCTGACCGCGTGGTGCTTTGTTTACCACTTTAGCCACACAAAGGGTCATTCTGTCTTGGTGGGGAAAACTTTGGCTGCAGCTGAGCGTCAACTTCAGTTGTGTGTTAATCGTGTTCAGCAGTGGGTTACTGAAAATGGATTTAAGTTTTCAGCTACTAAGACAGAGTGTATTCATTTCCATAGGAAAAGATCTCAGGTCTTAGAACCAGCTATCAGTCTCAATGGTCAGGTAATTAAAGTTTCCAAACAAGTGAAATTTTTGGGGTTTATTTTTGATAATAAGCTTTCTTTTTTGCCTCACATTAAGTACATCAAACAATCTTGCCAGTCAGGTTTGAATGTTTTGAAGGTTATTAGTCACACTGATTGGGGTGCAGACAAGCGAACTTTGTTGCGATTGTATCGGGCTTTGGTGAGACCAAAGCTAGATTATGGGTGTGTGGTATATGGTTCTGCACGAAAATCTTGCCTCAAAGCTCTTGATCCAATTCATCATCAAGGACTGCGGATTGCTCTGGGAGCACTTCGCACATCTCCAAAAGAGAGTTTGTATGTTGAATCTGGTGAACCCCCTCTGGAGCTAAGGAGGTTGTGTCTTTCTATGAATTACTATCTGAAACTGAGGGCTAATCCAGAAAACCCTGCCTATGATATTGTCATGAACCCGCCTTTTAGAGCCAATTATGATCTAAAGCCAAATGAGATTCCTCCACTGGGTATTCGTATTTTGCCCCACTTCGGGGCAGCTGGCATTGACCTTGATGCTGTTGATGACGGTCCATTACAGACTGATGTACCTCCCTGGAAAGTCGCCAATCCAGAGATTAATTTATATTTAACTCAATTTCGAAAGGAGGGCACCTCGAGTGCTGCATATAAACAACTTTATCTTGGGCAATGTGAACTTTATAAAGATTTTATCAAGATTTTTACAGATGGTTCTAAAAAACGTGAGAGGGCTGCAGCTGCCATTGTGTGTGATAACAATTTTCAGGAGCCTACTTTGTTAAGATTGCGGGATTGGTCGTCTGTTTATACTGCTGAACTGAAGGCTTTAAATCTGGCCCTCAGTGCGGTGTCCAGGTCAGATCAGAACGATTTCCTTATTTTATCGGATTCATTGTCGGCATTGTCGGCTTTATCGACAAGAGAAGTTTCACATCCAGTTTTGGCTGATATTCATGATCTTCATACTCAGCTTGTCTCTTCGGGAAAGCATATAGTTTTCTTGTGGGTCCCCAGCCAAATGGGAATCTATGGTAACTCAGTGGTGGACAAAGCAGCCAAACAAGCTCTCGGTGCAAGTCTTTCCAGGAGGCCTATGCAGTTTGTTCCTCACTCTGATCTACGTTATAAATCTAGTTTGTATTGTCGTGAACTGTGGCAGAGTGAATGGTGTAATCAAATTCATAATAAATTGTTTAAAATTTGCCCAGATTTAACCAATCCTTTCCCATCGGTGGTACGTAACCGTAAAGAGGAATCGGTTTTGTCACGGTTACATATTGGGCACAGCTATATAACGCACAGTTGGATACTCAGAAGGGAAGACCTCCCATGGTGTGTTGCGTGTGACAGCTTGTTCAGTGTTAATCACTTTTTGACAGAATGTGCTGATTTGATGTGTATCAGAGAGAAGTTCTTTTCCACCAGTGATTTATCAGTTCTTTTCGTGAGATTTCAGTGGATCTTTTTTTTTTTTTTTTTTCTTTTTTGAAAGAGGTAAACTTATTTTATAAAATATAGTGTTTTAATAATGTATACAGGTGTCGTCGGAGTTGAACAGATAATTGTGCTTTTTGTCCTCATAAATTTTAAGCGATGTGTTAATACTAGTGTGGGTATTTGTATCTAGAGACTTAGATATGATAGCTGAGGTCCTGATTTGGCTCCTAGTAGTCCGCTGGACCCTATAAACACTAACTAACTAACTAACTATTCTGTCTTGGTCCTAACACCACCTGACCGCGTGGTGCTTTATTTACCACTTTTCATGTTTTTGCCGGTGTGGCCAAGAAGACATGCACCAGGAACAAAATGGCCATTTTGCGCCGAATATGTGAAGATAAGTGGTTCCTCGTTCTTCGTTTTCACTATCCTAAATGCTGATTTTTTGCCTGAAGAAGACCCAAGAGGTGGAAATGCATTGTGTTTTTTCCTGTAATCTGTTAGTCGGAGTCCTTGGCGGTAACTAACCCCTCTCCTCGTTAAGATGTTGCTGGTCAGTTGAAACTACTGAGATGGAAGCAGCAATGAATTCATTCATTCACTCAGTCGCTCATTCGATTATTTTCTTCCATGTTATCTTTTTTTATCTCCATATTTCTCTCTCTCTCTCTCTCTCTCTCTCTCTCTCTCTCTCTCTCTCTCTCTCTCTCTCTCTCTCTCTTCATTTTCATGATAACCCAGATGCATATCATTGCTTCACGTGATTATCAATCATGACGCGAGAAAGAGAGCTATAGTTCGCAGAGTTACTCCTGTTTTGCACACCAACCTATTAAAACTAGGGTGAAGTGGTAAGGTAAATTAAAACTTCTTAGCCATAATTATTCCCTCAAGCAGATATATGGGGGATGACAGGCAGCAAGCTTTCACCTCACACTCCTACCCTCTCCAAACCACACACTATTATTCATTTATTCCTTTATTTATTCATTCATCGTTTTTGCTGTTTTAGGAACAAGGATAAGAAGATCAAGTTATCCAGCTTGCCAAAGACTGGCACCGTCTGGTTCAAACGCTTGGCAGCATGGTGGTCTTCCTCCAATGGCCTTGTCTTCGAGTAGACAAAGTCCTTTTACCTCCCTTGTCTTCCTCTGTTAGAATTTCCAAATAGCAATTCTGAAAGTCTAAAAAATCATGGACACCTTTTTCATTCTCAAAGTCCATTCCCTTTTCTGGCAATCCACCATATCCCGTCATCCACTGCAACCACTCAGACAGTGAAGACCAGAGCTGGATGGGTGGGTGGGTTGGTGGGTGGGAAGACATAAAGCGATTGATGGATGAAGTATATACTTGTGGGGAATGGAGTTCCGTCGTAACTCACAAATTCTTTGCAGTGCACAAAAAGTAGTTTCCCTTTTGAGAGAGAGAGAGAGAGAGAGAGAGAGAGAGAGAGAGAGAGAGAGAGAGAGAGAGAGAGAGAGAGAGAGAGAGAGAGAAACAATTGAACACAACTGAACAGTTGAACACAATTTCAATGTTTCAGGCCTCCGGCCTATAACAATGTGAGGTGCGGTGCACACATAATGAGAAAAAAGAGAAATAACAACAAAAGTATATTTTTCGATGTACTAATAATACTAATTTATGAGGGTAACTGATTATTCATACTGTATGGGATACGAGTTCTCCTCTTTTTTTTCAGTGCATAATAAATGTATATAGCAATATCTCTTGTAATATGTACATTTTCATTTGCAAGTAATGTTTTTATTTCAATAGAGTTCATGTTCTGAAATTGTCTGTGCTTCAGTATGTATTTTTTCTCTGAAAGGCATATAAGCATTGCATCTAAAAGAAGAGAGAGAGAGAGAGAGAGAGAGAGAGAGAGAGAGAGAGAGAGAGAGGATTTTACATTGTGGGTAATGTCAGCATGCTATATGAGCGGTTCGCCGAATTGTCTCCTTGTAAAACCTTCAGGCATGCATGCAGTCTCACGCCACAGCCAATCACAATAAAGCAGTGGCAAACCCCCGCATAAAACAACAGTCCTTATAAACGGGTGTATCAATCGCTTAGGACGGGTGAGTAAAACTGTCCCGTTTTTATGCTCCGGTAGCTGATTTGATACATCACAGGAAACTGGAGAAGCGTAAATTATCCATTCAAAGGCTGATTCGCTCAATCAACTTAACACACTTTCATGATTAACGAATTTATACAGAATCATTTTCCCGAAAGATTCTGAAAGTTAGTTAAAAAATTAATCACCAGAATGACAAAATGAATAAAAAAAAGGATAACGTTTAATTATGATAATCTGGACTTTTTTATGATTATTTTCTTTTTCTTTTTTTTTTTTTTTTTTTTTTTTGGGGGGGGGGGGGGGGGGGGTAATTGAGATGAATATGCTTTGGTGCTATTAGTTTTCTTATGCACGAAATTCTATTAATTGACAAAAAGACGCCCTTGAGTGTGTGTGTGTGTGTGTGTGTGTGTGTGTGTGTGTGTGTGTGTGTGTGTGTGTGGTAGTGTGAGTGAGAGAGAGAGAGAGAGAGAGAGAGAGGAGAGATTTTGTTTTATGATGTTTACTTTTCCAGCGTCGTTTCTGCTTATTTCCAAGGTTGTAATGTTTTCTCTTTGATGTTTTTGTTTGCTGTAATATGATATACCAAACCCCAACAGTTCACCTTTCACTGGCAATTACCGGATGCAATCTGTGTCATCCATTTCCCTCCAAACCCGCCTCCTTAATTTGACCTCAGTCATCATCATCATCATCATCACCACCATGCATCATCATCATCATCATCATCATTATCATCATCGTCGTCGTCGTCGTCGTCTCCTCCTCCTCCTCCTTCTTATCTCTCTGTATTTCTGTCTCTGTCTCTGTCTCTCTGTCTCTGTCTGTCTGTCTGTCTGTCTCTCTCTCTCTCTTGCACGGCGTGACTTCCCTTGTCTGGCTGCCAGCAAGGCGAACTTTCTTCAGCTCCGGTAGAATTTCGTCTATTTTTACAAACTTCCAAGATGCCGGTTGAAGGTCTACCA
>CM065720.1:3316019-3341019 GCA_033310375.1 Conus canariensis
TAGCTTTGATCATGGCTATCAAGGCAGGTCCTGTTTGACTGAAGTAGTTGATTATGGTGACAACTATCACGTACACTGAAACAGTGTAAATTACTTCGATGCACATTCTTATATAAATCAGAAGGAAAACCATCAAAACACTGTTACGCGCAAAATACATACAACAATACACCAACTTATTTTTGGGCCTTTGGCAAAGTGAACAGATGTTTGACAAAATAAGACTCCTGGAAAATGTGAATAAAAAAGCGTGAATAAATTTTCACGCTTTTTTATTCATATTTTCCAGGAGACTTCCGGATTTTTATGCTCGTTTGATTAGATGATAACTCTTCCTTTTCAGATGGCCAATGGGTGTCATATTGTTCATTAGTTTATTTCCTTTTGTTTTATTAAAAAAAAAAAAAAGCTGTATCTATCTGCAATATTAGTCAGCGTTTTTGTATTCTGATTCTTAACATGAAATATCAAATACTTGAATTTGAGATTCAGCAAAGCAACGAGGAAGGATGGGAGGGTAGCAAAACCAAAACATGAAACATTCTTTTGTGGAGAACCTTTCCAGCTTATCGCATAAACAAGCACAACATTAATCCTGTTGAAACTACCTCCCCCCCCCCCCCCCCCCCACACACACACGAAAAAAAAAGATCCTTAATTATATTAGACATAAGTTCTTATCATTTGCGGTGCAGAATATCAAAGAAAGATGAACAGACTTCTGGATAGAATCAACAACAAAAATGGGAATAAATCGTATTTGACATGAACATTATGCAACAATTCTCACGAAGCTCTCTGGCCCTTTTGTGTCACGCGAGTTAGACGTCATATCTTGACAACGCAATCTCCAGGGTCATAATGGGGTCATCAGGAGTCGCTGGTATCTTCGTTGCATCTGATAGCAGCTGGGATTCCGGTGTATACTGTGACACTGCACCACCAACATAACTGCTGTCCCATGTAAACAAAAATCATTGTTTGTTGGGCCATCTACCTCCCTTAGAAAACCCTAGGACTATTTTTGAATGATGTTAAATATGGGTACCTTATTCATTACAGATGTAATTTATTTGATTTCATTTTTTTTTCACTACAAATAGATTTATGAAATGTTATAATGCTGAAAGACGTACAAAGAAAACGCCACACGTTCAAACAGATTGTAAGAATGTACACCTGATGTTCACTCTGGCTAATATGGACAGTATCACTACCTGGTGTGCTGAGAAAAAAAAGCATATTGAATTTCAAGAATCAACCAACCAGCCAACCAAACAAACATGTGGATGACACACACACACACACACACACACACACACACACACACACACACACACACACAGTACATATAATAAGACACAAAACAAAACAAAACAAAAAAAAAAAGAAAAAGAAAAGAAAAAAAAACCTGACTTATCGATCTATACTCATCTTATCTTATCAGAATCACCGGATGCGCACGTAATATTACATCAAATGAAATAATCAAACAAATTGACAAACATATTTCATATCTTTCATGACATTGTGTGATATTACCATTGGTGGAAACACGCAACATTGAAGAAACAATTAGAAAAAAAAAACACTCGTGATTTGATGAATAACATCACTAGGAGAAGGATCTGGAGGATGGGGGATGGGGCCAGAGAGGGTGGATGCAGGAGGTGGGGGGAGATAGTGGATTACCAGAAAAGAAAACAGACTGAGAGAATAATTGATGAAAGCAGATGATGTAAAACATGATTGTATGCAATTTGCTTTAACATATACTAAGAGGCATAAAAAACGCGAAAAAAAGAGACAGTGCACGGTTGTTCACATTGTGTACAGGACGTAAGCAATGTCGTTGGCACGTGCAACATTAGAAGTACGTGGTGTCTTGGCCGGTTGTAACCTCGTAACAGTGGGTGAATGTTGCCGGGTCAGCGTTTTTGGCACGAGGAGTACATTTGCCATGTGGACTACCTACGCCACGTGCATCAATGTGAATTGCAACTCAATGTGGCCCCGATTGTGGGGCTATAAATTTCCAAACCCCAAAAAGTTCAAATTATCCCTTCCAGCGGCGCCAACATAATGCCGAAACTTTCTCGTCAAGATCGTTGCATAGCAATGGGGCAACTGCAGGCCGGGGTTCCAATGAGGCAGGTCGCTATCGCATTCGGAGTCCACATTTCCACCATCTATCGCCTTCTGGACCGCTTTCAAGCAAGAAACACCACTGATGACAGACCGAGGAGTGGCAGACCGAGGGTCACCACAGCAGCCCAAGACCGCCATCTTCTGCGTCAGCATCGACGGGAGCCTTACCAAACCGCTGCCAACACAGCCAGGAACACCGTCGGCAACCATGGCAGGCCAATCAGCAGCAGGACCGTGCGTCGCCGACTGAACACAGTTGGTCTCCAATGCAGGCGTCCAGCCCGGCGACCTATCCTGACACTCCAGCATCGCCAGAACCGTCTGCAGTGGGCACAGATCCACGTGCATTGGCGCCATCGGGACTGGGGCCGAGTCCTCTTCAGTGATGAAAGCCGGATCTGCGTCGACCCAGGCGATGGCCGCATCCGGATCTGGAGAAGAGCGGGGGAATGCTTCACAGATGCCAACATCACCGAAAGGGACCCATGGGTGGTGAAAGCATCATGATCTGGGGGGCTATCGGCATGAATCGCCGTATTGGGCCAGTCATCTTCCAGAATGTGGGTCCAGGACGTGGTAACGGGGCCACTGCTGTTCATTACATCGACCAAGTTCTGAGGCCCCACATCCTGCTGCATTTCCAGCGGCATCCACAGAACCTGTTTCAGCAGAACAACGCAAGGCCGCACACTGCCCGTGCTACGCAGAACTTCCTGAGGCAGAACAACATCAATCTGCTGCCTCACCCAGCCCGTTCTTCCGACCTTAACCCAATAGAGCATTTCTGGGATGCCCTTCAGAGGCAGTTGAACCAGCTCAACCCCAGACCCCAGACAGCAGCTCAGCTTGCAGTCGCTGTGGGCCAGGTGTGGTGGCAAGTCCCCCAGAGGCAGACCAACACTCTGGTGCGCTCGATGTACCGCAGGTGCACAGCTGTGATTAATGCTCAAGGTGGTCACACCAGATACTGACATTCTGCTGTTAACACAGGGTCAAGGTCAAGTTCATGTGACCTTATTTTCTACCAGAAGGAACTTTGAAAGGACACTTTTGCGGTGTTTGATTGCTTTTTCTCACTTTCTATTACCAGTTCAAAGGAATCGTTGGCCAAATTACATCAAAATTTCTATACAGTTTGTTTTCGCGTTTTTTATGCCTCTGAGTATATTTTTTACTTGAAGCAGGTCATTCCAGATATCTGTTCCCAATTTCTGTTCGTCGCTCAGTTCATCTAGATATTTCCCTTGATAAAAAGTAAGCAAGTAAACAAACGAACAAAAACAAACAAACAAAAAGCGACAGGGATAATCATTTCGGACACTGCCGTGTTGCGTATGACGGAAATAGGATTACAGATGTCTCTGTATATTTTTTGAATTTGGGGTAAGTTTCTGATCTCTCTCTCTCTCTCTCTCTCTCTCTCTCTCTCTCTCTCTTTCTTGCTGATATGAGTTCTTGTTTTGGTGCTGTGAAAGCGCTTTATGTGTATCGCAACAAGCCATGAAGTGCTTTGAAAAATACGAAACCAGGATGAAGGAGACACAGATAACACCAATGCCAACACAAATATCGACGAAGCCTCCCCCCCCCCTCCCCCTCCCCTCCGCCCTCTTCCACTGCATTTTCACCAAGTCACATACAGATACTCAGCGTGTTTTTCTGATTTTTTTTTCCCAATTTTCTGGATTCAAGCTTACTCTAATTCCAGCTAGACTTAAACTAAATTTGTCATAGATCCTTCGCTGTTCCTGAGATAGTAAACAACCGAAACTTCTCGGAAAATTCAATACTTTTAATACTTCCCTAATACTACGTTCACACGAGGTAGGACTTTGTACGACTTTGTGCGACTTTTTGTAAATATTTACTGTCTTGTGCAGACGGCGACTAAAAAAGTCCGAAGCCGTGTGAACGCAACGAATGCGACTGAGTGAGACTTTTCGACTCCTCCCCTCCTTTCCCTTTTTTGGTCACAGGCGCTGGCTGTGCCGCTCGCTCGCAGACAGTCTGTTGTTGTTGTGTCGCAGTGGTATTTGAGCGAGACTCGGTCAGACTTTTGAAAGTCCTGTTTGGTCTCAGTGGGCCGACTCGACTTTTTCGTTTCTTTGTGCCTAAATTCTTGTGCAGAGCGACGTGGGTTCCCCAGGCAAGGCAAAAGAAGTACTGTGCACACGGCGACTGAGAAAGCACTCAGACTTCAACTCGACCAAACTGGACCAAGTGAGACTAGTAGGGACAGCAGTCGAATTCAGTCCAACAAAGTCCAACTCGGTCCTACTTGGTCTCACTCGATGGCGTCAGCAAAAAAAACCCCACGCTATTCACGAGAAAAGGGGAGGAGCGTAAGCCAGTTTGGCGCGAAACATATGCGGTATGAGACTAGACCAGACAATGTGAACGCAAACTGGACTCGACTCGACCAAGTAGGACCGTCCAGCGCGCTGCGTGCGTGCGAGGTTTGTGCCGCGTGGCTAGAAAGTCTGATCAAGTCGCATCTGAATATGTCTTTTGGGTGATAACTTTTGAGAGCGTTGTGACTGGGCCAGACTTTTTTCGGAAAAATCCGATCGACTAAGACCTAGTCCTACTGAGTCGAGTTGGAACTCGACTTGTATGAGACTCGGGACTTAGCCATTTTTTTGGTCAAAAAGGCAAAGTCGCACGAAGTCGCATTGAAGTCTTACTCTTGTGTGAACGAAGCATTAGGGGAGAGAGAGAACGAGAGACTTCTTGTTTTTAATCTTATGGCAAAGACACTGATAGATATGCCTGTCAATGTAACGGTTTAACTCAATGTACTGCATCAAATATCCTAACAGTAAACAAGATAATTCCTACACTTTGCTTGAGAGAGAGAGACCAAAAACACAGGGGTAGAAGTATCTTCCTCTATTTCACATTTACACACACACGCACGCACACACACTCACGCAAACATACACACACATATATATATATATATATATATATATATATAATAAACTCCAAGGATAAATACGGCACCATTCCAGCAACTTACAGAGCAGCTTGGTGTTGCAATGACTGCAAGAAATATTCAATCATAAACAAAGCATTCATATCTGCAGTGGCAGATAATTCTGCCTAACTAACAGTATGTGCTTGAGTGGGTGAACGGGGAAAAAATGAAATAAATGCTCCTCAAAATGAGCCTTCAGCAAGCTTATAGTCTCCAAGCAGGAGACATTCTCTAATGGGGAGGAAACTCACTAGTATATAACTCCTGGTCAGATACAGATATTTCTAAACCTGATTGTTTCTCCTCAGTGACCGCGGAAAGCGGTAAATTAACTTCTCTTTTCGGTTTTAACAAGAATGCTATCCTAGAAAAGTCTGGTGTGCAATAACCGTAGTATGTTTGTTGAGTTTTAAAAAACCAACCAAAGGTGCCACCTAAGAAGCAAAAGAAAATCATGAAAGAGCAAAACAAGCTACATTTTCTTATGAAAAGTAGAAAATATAAACCGATAACCTCTTAAGACACAAGTGCTGAGGGCCAGTTCTTGGAATGAATCCGCAAGGGACTAAATTACAATAAACGAATAAATTCCAAGGATAAATACGGCACCATTCCAGCAACTTACAGAGCAGCTTGTTGTTGCAATGACTGCAAGAAATAGTCAATTATAAACAAAGCTTGCTCTTATGTCTTAGATTGAAGAAATACGGGAGATAAGCATTCATATCTGCAGATTATATCTGCCACTGCAGATATGAATGCTTATCTCCCCGTATTTCTTCAATCTAAGACATAAGAGCAAGCTTTGTTTATCTGCCACTGCAGATATGAATGCTTATCTCCCCGTATTTCTTCAATCTAAGACATAAGAGCAAGCTTTGTTTATAATTGAATATATATATATATATATATATATATTATATATATATATATATATATACACGCGCGCTCACATACATATATGCACACACAAAACCGAACCTCTTTCTTCAGTGCACACGCGCGCGCACGCGAGTGTACACGTGCACATACATAAATGCATACACACATAGACAGACAGACAGATAGCCAGACAGATAAACAGACAGACAGACAGACAGACGCAAACACACACACACACACACACACACACACACACACACACACACCACACACACACACACACACACACGTGGGACGGTTGGGTGGGTGGCCGATATTGAAAAAACATGGACCAGAAATACTTTCTTCTTGTTGTAAATTGAATTTATTTTGGACAGAGGTATTTACTACGTAAAAACACTTTCTTGTCAACAACGTTTCCCGCAAGAACTCTGGTAGAGTCCTTGATATGATAACAGAGGAGAGGCTGGGGAACAATCTATTTTGGGGAAAGCATGGATCAATAGAGGATACATTACATTTCTCATTTTTTCTTGACAACGGCCAGTTATTTCTTATGAACAGTTCAAACCAACAGCTATAACTAAGTATATACGAAAAACAAAAACAAAATAAAGAAAAACAAGATGCAACGCATATAAATATACTCCCAGTTTATCTTGAATACGCATGTACATGTCAAGAGCATGTTTACTATGAAAATACCCATGATGTACCAGTCAGCACAGACTTTGTGCCTTGTGTTGTTATCGATGCCCTGTAGAAGTATTAACATGTAGCCCAGCACAGACTTTGTGCCTTGTGTTGTTATGGATTTGATCATGGCCCTGTAGAAGTATTAACATGTCGCCCAGCACAGACTTTGTGCCTTATGTTGTTATGGATTTGATCACGGCCCTGTAGAAGTATTAACATGTCGCCCAGCACAGACTTTGTGCCTTGTGTTGTTATTGACTTGATCATGGCCCTCTAGAAGTATTAACATGTCGCCCAGCAAAGCCCAAGTGGAAACGTTGCAGAAACTGTAAAAACCAAAATATTTATGACAACTTTTATTAGACATTGGCGTGCTGTAAAAACCCAATCAAGTCAACTCTCATTATACATCGGCTTGCCTCTCTCTCTCTCTCTCTCTCTCTCTCTCTCTCTCTCTCTCTCTCTCTCTCTCTCTCTCTCTCTCTCTCTCTCTGTGTCAGTCAGGTACTTTTGGACCCTTTGTCTTGGGAATGTAAATTGGGCTGTAATCATGAATGATATGCTGTTTATTTTCATGTTTACTATTTCCACCATGTATCTTTCCTCATGTATTATTTCGAAAATTATTTTGAATAAAGGAAAAGAAAACCGTGACTAAATAATCAAAATTACAAGCTAAGAAGACAGTATCACCATCAGCAAAAGTTAAAGCAAGAAACAATGGTATACTTCATTTAGTCGTTACAACATATTTATTTACTTGTTTTAAATCGGTTGTTCTGTCAAGGGAACTGGACTTGTCTTTGAACCGTGAAATTTGACTTGGCATTTGTGTGTGCCTTGCTTTAAGAATGAGTACATCATTAAAGAAAGAAAAAAAGAAGGGGGGGGGGGGGGGGCAGGGTCAGCGAGCTGTGATTTTATCATCAGCGACAAGAACCGTGGTGTATATGACTAAATCGTTCCCATGGTTGTAATACGCTTTCAGCTTGTGGAAAGCATGAAACAAAAAGACGAGCGGTATGTGCACAGAGCAATCAAGAATGGAACAAGAAATAGAAATCAAGCGTTAGATATGTTTGAGACACCTGCGTTTAATTGATATCATGATGTCTCTGATGTACATTGCTCGGCGCGACAATGTGTGTGTGTGTGTGTGTGTGTGTGTGTGTGTGTGTGTGGGAGTGTAGAGAGAGAGAGAGAGAGAGAGAGGAAAAGAGAGAGAGAGAGAGATTCTGATTCAGATGTTTTATTCTTACAGGCCTTGGCCCCTCAGAAGGGGGATATACATGAAACATAATAAAGTCGCGCCACCAGATTCATGATAATAATTACATTGCATAAACGCTTCGCCTTTTGAAAGCTTTCTATAAATAAGCTGCAAACTGTTTTACATTGTTTTTCATTCTTGGTTGACGTTAACAAGACAAGCTTGAACAGGCAATGTCTCGTTTAAAATTTCCGTGGAATGAATTTTCCTCTTGTATCTTGTAATTCTGGGTTGATGCAAATGCACGTCATCTTCTCTTGACGATCGACATAATGGACACACCAGATCAGAGGCATTGATCTGTTTATAACAATAATGAGGAACAAAAATGTCACACACACCAATTCTTAACTTCGTCATTATAAACTTCAGGTGCCTGTCCATACGCATTGACATGCACGTTGGGAGAGTATGCATATCATTTAATGCTCGATAAAAACTAAACCTGTTACTATTTTGAACATGAAAATTCCAGTCTTGCCATCTACAGTCAATAAGTCTTTCTTTAAACGTACGGACAAAAATTGTTCATATCTCCGACACCCTGATTAAGCCATACGAACCCAAAACCATATTCGTATAATTTCGCTTAAACATGCGACACCCACTTCATCTTGCCTCTATCATCTAGTTCTAACAGCATTTCATACACTTTATAAGGCAATCAATGTTCAGCCATCTGAGTTAGTTTTAACCAATATTTGACACAATTAACAGTGGAGTGCAAGTATATGGGGGTATTTGTCAGTGTCACAATACACAAGATCATTTGGGGTTAGTGGTGAAACACCTAGAAACTTTTTCAAAGCAAAATAAATTAACCTTTTCGCACTGTGCCGCGGCAACATCAAGCACCCACAGTTCAGCCCCATATTGTAGCATAGGCAGGATTTGAGCATCGAACAGTTTAAAAAAACAAGGCAAGAGATTCACTGTTAAGCATCGACACTTTCTTCATAATACATATCTATGCATTTCTGGCTCTGCAAGCAATATCTTTGTATGCAAAATTTAAACTTAATTACGTAGAAAACTATATACCTAAGTACTTGTATACTTTTACAACAGGCATATTTATCGCATTGTATGTTCATTTTTCTCTAGCAGAGAGATAACCGCTTTTCTGAAAACAATTGTATGACTCTTACTCATATTCACTTTCAATTGGAGTGAATCAGCTGCCCTTTGCAAACCATTCAACTGCGATTGGAGGCCTATTACAGTCTCTGATATTAATGCAACGTCATCAGCAAGAAGTAGAATAAATATTTCCAGAGCATCATTCAAAAAATGTGCACCCTGTCTTCCAGAATTTATCACTTCGGAAATCAACTCATTAATAAACAAAGAAAACAAAACTGGGCTGCAAACATCACCCTGCTTAACACCAGATGTACAAGTGATATAATCTTTCAAAGCAGCACTACATCGCACCCTAGCCTTTACACGGTCATACATATTCATAATACATTTATACATCTTTCCATGAAAACCATTTTTCAACAAAATAGGCCAAAGTATAGTTCTATTAACAGAATCAAATGCTTTCTCAAAATCGATGAAAGCAACATACAATTTACGATTCAGACAAAACTGTTTTTGAACGAAAGCTGATAATATGAACATATTGTCTATGGTGGAATAATTTTGTTTAAACCCAGTTTGAAATTTACCTGCAACGTTATTGTCCCCAACCCGAAGTTGAAGTCTTTTATTGATAATCATACTATATAATTTACTACCTACATTACACAGCGAAATTCCTCTGGAGAGAGAGAGAGAGAGAGAGAGAGAGAGAGAGAGAGAGAGAGAGAGAGAGAGAGAGAGAGAGAGAGAGAGGAACCTAATCCTATGCACTAATGTGGATTATATTTTCAGCCTTGCATATTAACTTGTATATCATTCCACAGATAACCTGCTTCTATCCCTGGTGTAGACCCTGTCGCTGGCTAGATGTCAACATCTTTACCTATTTCCTCAATGTCTATATGTATGGCTGCCTATTCGTCTATCTATCTATGTCAAGTCGTTACAATATGTAGGTAGATAGGTCGATAGATTGATTGACCAACTGATATTTCAAGGAAAATTGGAGAGAGAGAGAGAGAGAGAGAGAGAGAAGAGAGAGAGAGAGAGAGAGAGAGAGAGAGAGAGAGAGAGAGAGTTTTGTCTTAAGATACTTCTTTTTACCATTGGCTTCTGCTTTCTTGGAAAAGAGATCTACTTTTTGTCAAATGTTTGTTCTTGTTTTTGTTTGTTTGCACAAGCATACGCCCTGTCCGAGCAGCTCACATTTTACCAGCAATAAGTGACAGCAATTTGTGTCATCCATTACCCTCCCAGCCCATCGCACTCTTCTCTCTCTCTCTCTCTCTCTCTCTCTCTCTCTGTCTGTCTGTCTGTCTGTCTGTCTGTCTGTCTGTCTCTCTCTCTCCTTGTCTGTCTGTCGGTCTCTTTGTCTGTCTGTCTCAGTCTCTCTTTCTCTTCTCTCTCTCTCTCTCTCTCTCTCTCTCTCTCTCTCTCTCTCTCTCTCCATTGAAAATATGTTTAGAGCTTTTTTGCTTGCTCTGTCAATTCATATTATGTTTCAAGTCTGCGGGCCAACTTCTCCCCCCTCTTTCCCCCAGCCCCCCCCCCCTCTCTCTCTCTCTCTCTCTCTCTCTCTCTCTCAACTTTCCCTGATCCTTCTTCACTGGTGTTCGTAAACTGAATGAGCGAATTCATCCAGAGTAGTCTGCCCATTTTAAGCTGAGAAGCTAACACTGGGGGAGTAAACATACACTTTTATTTGGATCGTCCGCAGCGCCTCCAGCGCAACTAGTTAAACCTACTAGACATGAACTTCAAGAAGCATCATGCTTTGATCAGACACAGCCCTGTCTGTCGACATGTCGACCTAGTTTGACCCTCCGGGCTGTAAAGACAGACTTCTTGGTGTGGCTGCAGAAACCGGAATGAAAAAAAAGGAACTGTTGACGCCTCTCTACCGCTGATAGAGAGCAATCAACGGGAGGTAATCTGATCAGAGTCTCTTCCTACACTGTACCGGATGATGCGCATGCTAGGTCGGCCTCTTCCGGTGACGTGGACTCCCTTTTGTGGAGGCGATCGTTTATGACTGAAAACGGAGATTGGCTGGCTCTTTGCAGGATAATAAAAACAACATAGTGATAGCTGATCTACAGATCATTGTCAAATATGTGAAATTTAGAGAACCGATTCCTTACATGAGTTCTTTCAAGGTTGCACAAAAAGGACAATTCTCAGGAAGGTAACAAAAAACATTTGTCTCGAACTAGATTGACTTTTATATAAGATATGAAATATCACCGGAAAATTAATTCAGGCGTCAGTGGTCTAGTTACTAGAGAAATAAGAAATAAGTCCAATGTAGTCATCTACTGAACCTACATGTACACACGCACACACACGCGCGCGCGCGCGCGCACGCACGCCCGCACACACACACCACACCACACACACACACACACACACACACACACACACACACACACACAATCCTTCTCATCCCTGCGGTCACTGTTATTCACTGCACTTTGATAGATATGACAGTCAATGCTCGCACGTGCGTTCATGATAAAACAAAACTAAAACAAGAGTCAGTCCTGTTGGCCGCTCAGCCGTCTTAGGACTAAAAGAAAAAAAAATCTAGAGATGGACACTTTGAAAGCAAGAAATCAATTATCGCTGTTGGTATGATGTTAAAAGTTTAACGAAACTTGTTACATGGAGCTTTTGACAGGTGTCCTATTTTCTGGGAAAGATTTTTTTGTTTTTGTTTTTTACGGTTTTGTTTGTAGAATGTGTTTCCTTTGCTTTACAGTAAAAATGAATATCCGAGTTAGCTTTTTATTGTGCGCAAGCTGTCGCCAATGGCAGCATTCTTCAGTTGATGACATCATGTGTGTTTAGTAGGTGATATCCTGTGTATGTGGCTCGGCACAGGAACCACTAAACACCATCAGCAGCGCAGTGTCTCCTGTGGCGTGTCGCCTCAAGATTACTTGACATTGACTGTTCCCTGTGTGCCGCGTGGCAAGACAGGTTGCGGCTATGGACAGGGAATCACACTGGGTGTCATAGATGCAGTGGCACTGGAGAGGCACGGAAGATCACATAACACACACACACACACAGACATACAGACACGCAGAACAAAGACACATGCACGCACTAACACACACACACACACACACACACACACACACGCACGCACGCACGCACGCACGCACAGCACACACACACACACACACACACACACACACACACACACACACACAAGCGCACACACACACGCAAGCGCACTCACAAACCCAAGCGCGCGCTCACAGGCACGTACGCACGCACGCACGCACTCCCCCCCCCAACACATTTAGGACACGAGTACACTGGAAAAAGCTCCCGATACTGATTCAAACGTCTAATTTTCTTTATATCTTACATGGAATTTGTTTTAAAGGAAGCCACTCTTCTGATACAAAACCATCTCATCAACTCTCAGTATTGTCTTTGCAATGAAAATGGAGTAGGCCTATTTCTATTACCCGTCTGTTTGGATAGACCTGTGGCTTAGCACCTCTGTATTGTAGATGCTGTAATTGATATCTGTTTATATGATAACCTGATGGCAGTGGTCTAATAGTTTTTCTTCCCCAATCATTCTAACTCTAAAGGCTGATTTTGTTACGACTGTTGTTTACAATGTTCATTTTCTGGAGAAATGCAAAATGATATTTCATCTTTCTTTCCTATTTCCAACCCATCTACAGGCAACCCCTTGATGAATTGGTGTGTGTTAGATAGATAGATAGATAGATAGATAGAGAGAGAGAGAGAGAGAGAGAGAGAGAGGCGATCACAATGACAAGCATTTCATTGTCTAATCAGCAGTTAAGCACTTCAGACAAGGGGACATGAAGTGACCTATCTCAATAAACTCGAAACTCACTTCACCCCTCTCTACTTTCTCTTCCCGCCCCTAGCTTACAACTCATCCTCAGAGAGAGAGAGAGAGAGAGAGAGAGAGAACAGTGCACTATGAACAATAAATTTTGTTCAGGAGAGAGGAGAGAGAGAGAGACGATAATGACGATGGTGATCATGATAATGATGACGACAATGATGACGATAATGATAGATGATTATGTGAAAGATATGTTTTATATCTCTTGGATAATCTGTGCAAAATGATATTGACAAAAAGATGACCTCTTCACCGTCTGCCTCCAGCCTCCTGTGGCCAGAGTGTTTGGAGTTTCTCAACAGATCGCATACGCCAACACTACGCCATTGACAACCTGTAAACGGAGAGGCAGTTCACGGCAGAAACGACATAAAAAGGAATCGTCTGTCTGAAATACCGGGAATGAAATACCCCCTCCTCTCCATTTCTCCCCATTGAGTGTCCAGTCTGACCATGCGTACTCGCCACTGAATGTATTCGTTGTCGTGAAATATGATAAAAAATATATAGCTGTTCATTGCTTTAGACACTGTGTAAGAGTAGCAAAGGGGGGAGGGGGGTAACTTGATCTGGGTTCCCTCCCCTTGTTTGGCCGAAAGATGCTCATGGCAGTGCGGCTCCTTCCGGCAGTGTGGTTTCCTGCGGCAGAGGAGATCGCTTGTGACTGTGGTATTGCACTGGAAGACTGGTTCGGAATGGAGTACGTCTGGCTCCCTGTCGGATCACAGAGAAAGAATTGCAGGGGAACAGCTGAACCACAGTACCAAAGATCAATGAGCAGTCCTTCTACACATACTGAGTGTAGAAACCTTCAGGACTCAAATGGGTTACGAAGGCAGTCCGTTCTTTCACCGCTTCGGTTGTGTGTGTGATTTGTGCGTGTGTGTGTGTGTGTGTGTGTGTGTGTGTGTGTGTGTGTGTGTGTGTGTGTGTGTGCGTGTGTGTGTGTGTGTGTGTGTGTGTGTGTGTGTGTGTCGCGTGTGTGTGTGTGTGTGTGTGTGTGTGTGTTCGTGCGTGCGTGCGTGCGTGCGTGCGAGTGTGTGTGTGTGTGTGTGTGTGTGTGTGTGTGTGTGGTGTGTGTGTGTGTGTGTATTGTATGTATCTGTGTGTGCGTGCGTGTGTACGTGAGTGCATGCATGGTTACCACTCTCTCTGTGTCTCGCTCTCTGTGTCTATCTTTGTCCCCGTCTCTGTGTCTCTCTCTCTCTGTCTCTATCTGTGTGTGTGTGTGTGTGTGTGTGTGTGTGTGTGTGTGTGTGTGTGTGTGTGTGTGTGTGTGTGTTCATTGTAAACTTTAATATGGTCTTTTTCTTGACAGTTAAAAGCGCTCACAAAACCAAACTTTGCAGGACAACATGTATCGATAAGACCTTTCCATGATTTCATACCTGGAGAATGCTGCACATCTGTAATCAATAGATTCTCTATTACCTTAAACGTTTAAAAAATCGACCTTTTCGCATTTGTAATCACGAACAATTACAGTTTCATAGGTTTGAAAAAAGAGACGTTGAACAGTAATCTATGAAAACGTTGCGTTTGATAAACATGTGACCATGGAGTGCGGTCCGAGGAAGCACAGGACCAGCTGTATATAAGCATAAATATCGACCAAAATGGCAACATGAATATATGGTGCTAAGCGAAACAAAGCGGGAATTTATTATGTATGATGAATTAAGTCCGTGAAGTCATAAGCAAGCAGTGACTAAAACATCCTACTAGTTTCCAAACTCGCAGTTACCTAATAACACCACTAGATTAGAAATTTGCCTTTACTCTCAGAATCAAACAAAATGTACCAGCATGGATTAAACTAGGATGTTTACAGCGGATATCTCTAACGAAACAAACGTCATCTGTAATGTAAAAAGTGGATGGTGACCAGCAGAAAGAGCTAGTATGGGAGAAACCATTTACGTGACTAAAGACAGATCCATCAAGGGGTGGGTTGTCTTCCCTTGAAGTGGAATGCTACGAGCACAAAGTCCTTTTTCACCTCTGATGGAAATTGAAAGAAAGCTATAGACAGCTGTCCTCTCAAATCAGCACCTACTCTTAGCACCTACTTCTTATAGGCTTATTGTGAAAGAGATGATAATGTCTGCAGTGCAAAGATGCTACCAACATGTATAGAAAGTGTTCAATGCCGGTCTGACCTACTCTTGGAATATGATGTGTTATGCCCCTATTTACTATATGAGCTGCCAGCTCGTCTTGATAAAGTGGATGTAAGCTGTCTTGCTATGGTGTTTGATCCTGCCTTCCTTTTTCTGTCAGTGTTCACACTCAAACATGAATTACATGAATATAGGATCTGACAATTTGACGAAAATCAATTATACTGTAACGTGTCATTTCAAATCCTCTCAGCTATTCAGAAGGAGGAGAAACATATTTCCTCCAATGATATATTGTTTCTAAGTCTCCAGATTGTACGAGAGAAGAAAAAGAATGCTTTACCTAATAATGTGTAATTTCCATTTCTCTGAATATCTTGCTGCTGCGTGATGCCCAGCATTTAGAGAAAAAAAATTGTTAAGAACTTCCAACTATCGCGAAATGAATTATCCTACTGAACATAGAAAAAAGGTCAACATGTTGTCTTTTCTCTGCACACATCCATGTATAATCTCCATCAAAATTTCACCAGGATCATCATGTTTTGTTTTTAGTAATATGAAATGCAGTCAAAATGTACAACTGCTTTTTAACATGAAAGTTTAAACAGACACAGGGGAAAAAGGTTATAAAAAGGACAGAAAGAAAAGTAGAAATAAAACTGTCTTGCGACAGGAACACACCTGAAATATGTTGTCTTGCAGTGAGACGTGCGTTTGACGTCATTCCTTTACCACAAAGTCCCAAGGGGCAGAGACTTCTGTCACATCTGAATTTGATTGTCAAGGCGGCTTCATAATGATGGAGGGGGTGTCAACATGGTGACGATATATGTCACAGACAGCGAAACAGTTTACATTGCTTTCTGATGTATTTTAATTCAAACAGATAGAAAAGAAAGGGACAATACACTGTTATCCAAGAACTACACTTAACAATGTCTCGTTTTATTGAGAGGCCTTTGTCAAATATGAACAGATTTGACATAATTATGATAAAGTATGACCCCAGTGAAATGAGGTCGAAAGGTATCAACGTCTACGTTGGCTTTTCGATGTTGATGCAATTGTGATTGGAGTGTCACCGTTCCCTTTTAAAATGATCGGCCAGTCTCAGACGTTTCATGACTGTTTGCTTCCTCGTATATATATTCTTAAAAATAGATTTTGTATGCGTAATACAAGACATATTTGTTAATGATACTAAGCGGCTTTTTTCATATTCTGATTCTTGACATGAAATGTCAAATTCTTGAGTTGAAATTTTAGCAGATTAACAAGGGATCCCTGAAACTAGAACATAAAATGTATTTTGACAAATACACTTTGTTTATATTTTATGAACAATCACCTTGTCAAATTCTTTTGGATAATTTCCACATCAGCTGATTTTCTGTCCCTGGTTGTAAGACATATCTAGTGTTTTTTTGTAGTGCAGAATATTAGTTCGATTTAGCGCTGAAACTGAACTGACTTTTAAGTGTGATCAAGAACAAAAATGAGAGTAAATAACTTTTGACAAGAAGATTATGCAACAATTCTCAAGAAGCTGTCTGGCCCTTTCGTGTCACGCGAGATATACGTCATCTTTTGACAGCAAAATCCCCAGGGTTATTATGGGCTCATCAAGAATCAGCACTGTCTTCATTGTCTCTGACAGCAGCCCAGAACCGGGTTTATTGTCCGGATAGACTCCGCTCGCATCATTACTGTCCCACGTGAACAGAGTGCAATGGTAATTGTGTCATTTATTTCTCACAGAAAATTTTGTGATGATCTTGAATGTTCGTTAAAATACCTTATTAATATACCAGTCCGTTTATGAAGCATGACTTTTCTTTATCGCAATAACATTTGTGATAGATCATGTCTTGTCTATCTCGTCACCCCAAGAGAGTGCTGCTCCAAAATGATTGATGAGCTCCTGAAAATATCCTCCATCAGTTGCTGCTATTCTCTGTCGTTCTCTGAGAGCAGCTGGAGAACAGTCTTGTTTACTTACGGAGATTTTCCTGTGTCTTCTTTTGCTGCTTTTCTTCATCTTTGAACCGATGAACTTGATAAGTGCGCCTGTGTTGGTAGGTGTGTGAGTGTGTGTGTGTGTGTGTGTGTGTGTGTGTGTGATGTGAGTGTGTGTTGTGGTGGTGCTGTGGTGTGTGTGTGTGTGTGTGTGGTGTGTGTGTGTAGTGTGTGTGTGTGTGTGTGGTGCGTGGTGTGTGTGTGTGTGTGTGTGTGTGTGTGTGTGTGTGTGGAACACATGTCAGTGCGAGTGTTTGAGTGTGTTGAGCGCAATGAGTTGATTGCAAGAATTGCGCCATATAAAATCCATACATTATTATTATTATTATCTTTTCGCTACTGCGTCTGGCAGAAAAGAATTTTTCTTCCAGATCTAGAAACACGCTGATACCATTTCATACTTTTTCTCTGGAATTGATATGGGGATTCGGTGAGAGTCTTCCTCACTACATCATCAAGGAGGCCATGTCTTTAACCCCTGTTTGTTTGTTTGTCTGTCAAAGCGAATACCAAAGAAAGTTTTCAATGTGGCTCAAGGACAAAGCGATTTGCACGGATCCGTGACTCGGATCCGGATTAAAGGGCGAATCGAGATTCTGTCTGACCTCGGCAGAGATCCGTGTTCTTCCAAGAGCTCTTCTAGTTTGCAATGTGATCTGTACTCGAGATGCTCTAGCTGCTGGGGTCAAAACATGCCACGCGAGTTTTACGTCATATTTGGCATACCTGTGTTATGTAGTGGCAATTTTCAATCAGGCCGGTTTGAATGAAACATTGTACAAACTGATAGTGTATTTTTTAAAGTAACGAGATCCCATAGGCACTTGTTCACCTTGTCCTAGCGCTATTAATTTTCACTAGAAACGTCATAACAAAACGTTGTAAATTTGACTTTAGTTGTGATAACGGGCAATAGTTGTGGCCGTTCGTGGGACACCTACTTTGACCAGTCAGGGAAAGAAAAGATGAAATCCGGCAGCCCTCAGCTTCCAGTTGCCACCAACAACATACATGCGCTTGGAGTAACCACTTGTTTGCACACTAGATAATGTCACTGTACAATGGGACACGTTTGATTACCGTTTGATTATAATCACATTACCTTCCATAGTTGGACAGACAAGAAATTCAGATGACAGAACAGCGTCGTGAGAACTCAGCTCCCCAAATTCATAGACCTGGAAGTTCATAGATATCTATAGTACGTTCTGAATCATAAACAGCCATATGAAGAGTTGAAAAAAAATTCGGAATCTACAGGGAGTTCACTTTAAAGAATCTGAATGAAATAGCGGCAATACCCTTCAAGCAGATAAAGTTAGGTTGTGCTGAGAGCGGCAGCCATGCCCCTTTAACTTATATTCCCATTTACGAAAAGGAGTGTAAACAATTACCAGAAAACGATGCTGCAAAAGATGCGCACGAAAAGCCATTAAGAGCAGACACAACAGACTAGACAGCTGTCACTCAAAAACCTATTAAGGGCAGACACAACAGACTAGACAGCTGTCACTCAAAGGCCATTAAGGGCAGACACAGCAGACTAGACAGCTGTCACTCAAAGGCCATTAAGGGCAGACACAACAGACTAGACAGCTGTCACTCTGGATGATGTGTTCAGTCTCATTAGTTTCCAGATTACAACAAAAAAGCTGGTGTGCTATACATTACGGTCAAGACTTTGCCGACAAGGGACAGGTAACTGGGACACAAGTGCAGAAAAAAAGGACTTCAAACACACCGATAGAAAGACAAAGGCGGAGTCAAAGGGTGTGACAAAAAACAAACAAACAAACAAAAAACCCACAAACGAATAACCCTGCCCCGAAATAATTGATATACATTGTACAGAAGGTGGCAAAATAATTCGAGTTTGAAACGAACAATGATTTCAATAATGACTGTAATATTAAGAAGAAGAAGAAGAAGAAAGAAGAAGAAGAAGAAGAAGAGAAGGAGGAGGAGGAGGAGGAGAGGAGGAAGAAGGAGGAGGAGGAAGAGGAGGAAGAGGAGAAGATGATGACAATGATTGCAAAGAAGAATAAAAAGGGGAACATTAGATGAATATAATTCTTGTCATCTCTATGAAATCCAATTTCTATCTTCAGCAATACCCATTTTCACTTATTCCGACCTTCACTTTTTTCTACTGCTTGTTTATTGTCTCTCTCTCTCTCTCTCTCTCTCTCTCTCTCTCTCTCTCTCTCTCTCCCTCTTGTGTATCATTTTCACTACCACTTAAACCGTATAATACAGCCGATCTGACCTAAACCTGAATATTATTTGCCACGGCTATTTTCAACTGTGATGAATAGGATTTTGTGCTCGCGCGCTTCCCGGCACGACGAACGAGAGAGACAAAAAATTGCACGACAAAACACGATGCGTTTCGACCTCTTTGGTCTTCTTCAGGCAAGATAAACAACATTCAAGACAATGAAAGCGAAGAACGATCACTTCTTATCTCCTCAAATTGGATGAACAATTGATGTGGAATCTTAACAGTGACAGTATTCCATCTCCATTTGCGCTCAGTTTGAGGAGATAAGTGATTGTGCGTTCTTCGTTTTCATAGTTTTGAATCTTTTTGGTCTCGCCTCAAGAAGACCAAAGAGGTCGAAACACATCGTGTTTTGTCGTGCAGTTTTTGTTGTTGTCTCTCTTGTTCAGCGGAATAGCAATTTTTCTTTTAAGTTTGTTTCAGTTTCCGCCTACAGTCACCTCACTTTGAAACCAACCCATTCAAGAAAACAAGATGCAAAGCATATAAACGTACTCCCAGTTTATCTAGAATACGCGTGAGATATTCCATAAAGAGGAAAACCCGTTTTGGGCCGTTATAGCCGTTAGTAACGGCTATTCTGGTAAACATGGGGCATCATCTGTGACCCATAATGAACATACCTTCAAATTTTCAGAAAGATCGGCCAAATACTTTCTGAGCTTTTCCATAAAGAAGAAAATTGTCATGGGCCATTATAGCCGTTAGTAACGGATATAACAGTAAAATAAAACATCGGACATGATCCGTGACCCATAATGAACATACCTTTACATTTTCAGAAAGATGGGCCGAGTACTTTCTAAGTTATTCTATAAAGAAGAAAAACCGTTATGGGCTGTTATAGCCGTTAGTAACGGCTATAACAGTTAAAATAACACATCGGGCATGATCCGTGACCCATCATGAACATGCCTACAAATTTTCAGAAAGATCGGCCAAGTACTTTCTAAGATATTCCATAAAGAAGAAAAACTGTTATGGGCCGTTATAGCCATTAGTAACGACTATAACAGTAAAATAAAACATGTGTGTGTGTGTGTGTGGTGTGTGTGTGTGTGTGTGTGTGTGTGTGTGTGCGTGCGTACGGGCGTGCGTGCGTGCGTGCGTGCGTTTGTGCGTGTGTGTGTGTGTGTGTGTGTGTGTGTGGTGTGTGTGTGTGTGTGTGTGTGTGTGTGTGTGTGTGTACGCGGGCGAGCACAAAATCCTATTCATTACAGTTGAAAATAACCGTGGCAAATAATATTCTCGTTAAGGTCAGATCGGTTGTATTATACGGGTTAACTGGTAGTGAAAATGATGCACAAGAGAGAGAGAGAGAGAGAGAGAGAGAGAGAGAGAGAGAGAGAGAGAGAGAGGGAGAGAGAGAGAGAGAGAGAGAGAGGGAGAGAGAGAGAGAGAGAGAGAGAGGAGTACAACATCGAAATGTCTGTCGTTGAAGCCTCTGGTTCTTTTAGTTTCTCAACTCATTAAAAAAAAACCGGAGGGTGGGGGGGGGGGGGGGGGGGGGGGGGGGGGGGTAACTCGCTTTCTATTCAATGACCGCCCATGTTCTGATGTTCTGTCTTTTGTTTAGACACTGTACTCACTGGTAAGAGGGTTTACGCGATTTTCTGGAGTCTCTACTAAACGTGGAAGCACTTTTCTCTGCGGGTAACCAGAAGGTGCTACCAAAGCTAATGACCTCTAAACACAGCGAAACAGTTATTCCCTGTTCCCCTGATGTCCATTTGGGAGGAATAATGGTCCATCTTGCAGCGTCGTTTACTGCTATGCGTTTCCCTTTCAACGCAGATCTGTCTGTTAAGTAACAAACTTGTACCATGGGAAAGTTTTGTGCCCAGTCCCTTTTTTCTATGCAAATTGAAGGCAATGGGGTTTGCATTTATTCTCATGTCTATTTTGCATTTTGCTTGACTTGTGTTGTCGAGCGAACCTTTCTGGGTCGTAAAGCGGAATCCAGTATGAAAAGATCCTGAAGAAGAAGAAGAAGAAGAAAAAAAGAAGAAGAAGAAGAAAAGTACAACAGTATAATTATGAAAAAGGCCGTGTAATATTTTCCCTCTGTTTGAAAATTTATCCAGCCCTGTTTCTTCGTGTTAGCTGTTTTATTTCTATTCATTCTTTGCTGGCTTGTTTGTTTCCCTCTGCTTTTTATCCCTTCCCCTTTCCGCCTTTTTTCTTTCGTTGTTTCTTTCTTTACTCTTATTTCAACTGCGCACTTAAACATCGAATTGAATTCCCTTGTTTAGTAAGAGTTGGCACGGTTAAGTAGAACAGAATTTTTTAACGGAAAAGACATATTTAGATAAAGCCCTTATGGACAGCCTTCCGGGAACATCAAATTTGCTTCCTATCCCCCATCTTTATTTGAATGACCTCGTCTAACCTCTAAGAAGCAAGGGACTTATAGGATATGAACAGTTCGATCCTGAAGCAAGCCTTTATGATTGTGCTATTTCCGTCAAGCCAGGACACGTCCTTTTATTCTTTTTCACCTGCCTTGTTCCATCACGCCGCTCGCTTCTCCGAAGTCGTAGATACCGGCTCCTGTATGCAGAGCCACACCCCAGTCGTTCTGTTTCAGTTCCAGCACCACATCACCACGTGATGGTCCATGTCCCTCTTCAGCAGACCTCATGATGGCAGAGATGAGATTGTTGCCAATGCGGCCCGTGAAGACATACACCAAGACCAACGCACAGGTCAATGTTAATGCTTAGCACATGTTGGATGTTCGCTCATCTCGTCAAGTTTTTCATGTTCTGTTGAAATTACCCGAGTCAAACACAACAGAGTATTTCTTCATCGTTCATTCATTTTGTCAGTCAGTCAGTTTGTTTGTTTTCCTTTCTCTCCCCCCTCCCCCTCTTTTTTTTAGGCCTCTTTTCTTTCATGATAATCCAGATGTGTGTCCTTGCTTACCAAGGACACCAAGTAAGGAATGAGATTGATAACAGACGTCGCTTCTCTGATTTTGCATATTCTGCATGCATAATCAGGTTTGACTGGCTGGGTCCCTTACAACGAATTATTCACATTGTCTGAAATCAGACACACTTGGGACACGCAACAAACAACGAGCACTGACCTTTCATCTATGCTTTTCAATCTCGACTTTTTCCATTATGAGAAGGGTTTCTCTCTCTCTCTCTCTCTCTCTCTCTCTCTCTCTCTCTCTCTCTCTCTCTCTCTCTCTCTCTCTCTCTCTCTGTGCGACTCGTTTTTCTTCCGAAACATTTTGTACCTTCTCGACATTGACGGTGTGTTGAACGTGGGGTCCCGAAACTGTCCAACAGAATGGTAAAGGCTGGACGCGGAAATCTGGAGCTGTGTGTGATACAAGTGAATCACGATCAATTTAAACAGAAGAGCTTCTGGGGACAATCGAGATGTATTGACAACATGCATGTACTTGAGGGTAGAATTGATATGAGAGAGAGAGAGAGAGAGAGAGAGAGAGAGAGAGAGAGAGAGAGTTTAGGGGGTGTGTGGGGAGGGAAAATGTGGGGAGGGGGACAGGGGATGGGATATGAGATGCTGGGAATACAGGAGGTAGGTAGAGATGGTTAGAAAAGGGAACGGGTGGGAAGAAAAATGATTGTAATGGAACGGTGTATAGTATGAACTCGTGCATACAGAGAACGGGCTTGCTTTAAAATGAAACATTTTTCTTGTGCTTAGACCCCTCCCTCTCCTTTCCTGCTCTCCCCCTCCCCCTAAAGGAAAAACAGTTTCTCTCTCTCTCACTCTCTCTCTCTCTGTCTGTCTGCCTCTCTCTGTCTCTGTCTGTCTGTCTGTCTGCCTGTTTGCCTGTCTGTCTGTCTGTCTGTCTGTCTGTCTGTCTGTCTGTGTGTCTGTCTGTCTGTCTGTCTGTCTGTCTCTCTCTCTCTCTCTCTCTCTCTCTCTTTGCGACTTGCAGCTAAATTAATCCAGCTGTTAGAAGGAAGAGGCAACTGGGTTCAGTATCAATGACAGCGTAAGGTCAAATATGTCGGAGAGTGGATTGATATATATATATATATATATATATATATATATATATATATATATAATGAACTAATAAATTCCAAGGATAAGTACCGAGCACCATTCCAGCAACTTACAGAGCAGCTTGGTGTTGCAATGACTGCAAGAAATATTCAATTATAAACAAAGCTTGCTCTTATGTCTTAGATTGAGGAGAAACAATCAGGTTTCGAAATATCGGTATCTGACCAGGAGTTATATGCTAGTGAGTTTCCTCCCCATTGGAGAATGTCTCCTCCTTGGAGACTATAAGCTTGCTGAAGGCTCATTTTGAGAAGCATCTATTTTATTATTTTTTCCCCATTCACCCACTCGAGCACATACTGTTAGTTAGGCAGAACTATCTACCACTGCAGATATGAATGCTTATCTCCCCCTATTTCTTCAATCTAAGACATAAGAGCAAGCTTTGTTTATAATAGAATATATATATATATATATATATATATATATTTTTTTTTTTTTAATTTATTTATTTTTTTCAAATCATTTTCTAATTTGCAGACAGCAGACCGACTTTTGACATAAAAAAGGAACGTTGATCGTCTGTCTGTCAGTCTGTCTGCCTCTCTGTCTGTCTGTCTCTCTATCTGTCTGTCGTCTGTCTGTCTGCCTCTTTCTCTGTGCCTGTCTCAGCGTCTGTCTGTCTGTTTATTTGTCTCTCTGAGTATGTCTCTGTCTGTCTGTCTCTGAATATCTCTGCCTGTGTGCCTGCCTGCCTACCTGCCTGCTAGCCTGTCTGTCTGTCTATCTCAATCTCTCTCTCTCTCTCTCTGGCCCTTTCGGTTTGTTTGTCTGTCTGACTGTCTGTCGATCTGTTCGTCTGACTGTCAGTTCGTTCGTCTGTCTGTCTGTCCTCTGCTCTCTTTGTCTATGTCTGTCTGTCAGTCTGTCTGTCTGTCTCGCTTTCTCTCTCTTTCCCGCCACCCTCTCTCTCTCTCTCTCTCTCTCTTCTCTCTCTCTCTCTCTCTCTCTCTCTCTCTCTCTCTCTCTCTCTCTCTCTCTCTCCCTCATCGTGCCTCTTTTTGTCTTTTTCTCTGTCTGTCTGTTTACCGACCTCCTGTCTCACACACACGGGCGCACGCGCGTGCGCGCGCACCTCATCCCCCCCCCCCCCCCACACACACACATGCATAAAAATAATAACAGTTGCGCAGACAATGTCCGGTGGACGCTCAAGGCTGGACCAACGCATTATGCATTGTGATGCGAAGGTAATGTTACTTGTAGCCCAGCCGACCGCGAAGGGCTGTATCAGGGTTGATTCCAATGCAAGATCTGGCTTTTGTTTAGTCTCGTCCGTGAGTACTCTAATTCCCCCCTTCCCTCCCACATCTCTAGTGTTATTTATTAACTTATTTATTTATCTAATTTTTTTTGTTATTCATTTACCTATTTATTTTCTTATTCATTCATTCATTTATTCATTTATCTATTAATCAATTCATTTATATGGTTATGTATCGTTTTATTTATCTATCTATTTTGCTTCATTGTTTGCTTAGTTTTTTGTTCAATAATATAGTTAGTTAATTAGTTGATTAGTTCGTTAGGTGGTGATCAGTTGATAAGTTAGGTGTTTATTCATTTATCT
>CM065720.1:3343519-3346019 GCA_033310375.1 Conus canariensis
GGCTCTTTGCTTTGTGAATAAAAGGAGCAAGATTTAATAACGATCTATTAACCGCTACTGTACAGGTAAGAGGTCATATAATTGTAAAAGGCTGCTTTAATTTATAGTAGATTAATAGAAATTTAACAGGGACAGTTCGTTTGGAAAAAAATAGCAATGTGATCGAATGCTGGAGAAGAGAGAGAGAGAGAGAGAGAGAGAGAGAGAGAGAGAGAGAGAGAGAGAGAGAGAGAGAGAGAGAACTCAGAACTCAGATGGTTTACTTCATATAAAGGCCATTGCCCCTTATGAAGGGGGTATGGAGAACATAACAACATCAATATGAGAATTATACAGAACACAAGAAAAACTGGTTGGACTACTCCGTGACGAAGTCATGACTGATCTAAGCTGAAATGCCTTGCATAAGTAAATTGAGAAATTTCTTACTATGCTTTCATTCTGAGATGCCATTAGCAGGCTTAACCGAAACTGACAGGGATCCCTGGAAAACTTTGTCGGTACATATTGTGCTCTTAGACTGGATAATTTACGACAACATAAAACAAAATGAAGTTCGTCCTCTTTTCCATTTTTGCATAATGGACAAGTCAAATCTATCCCAGTATATTTACTGTAACAATACTGGTGTTCTGCTATGTCTGGAATTCCCAGTCTAAATTTGGTCATTGTCAACTTCAAGTGTTTATCTAAATCCATTCGTAGATAACGTTTGACATCGCGTACCGAACAAAATGTCCGATACACAGTAAATCTATCACTATTTTTGACATGAAAATCCCATTCCTGCCACCTGCATGCAATCAATCTGTCTTTAAATTCACACAGAAATGATTTATCATTTTGCACTCCTTGGTTTATCCAAACATAGCCATATCCAAATTGATATAATTTGCAACGGACATTTGAAGCCCAATTTCTTTTGTCTCTTGCATCTAGGTCGTATAACATCAATTAGGCTTTCCGAGGTAATCTGTGATCATTCATTTTTGTTAATTTCAACCAGTATCGGATACAGCTTAACACAGAATTCAAAAAGACAGGATATCTATTGGTCACCCCATAGACAAAGTCATTGGGTGTTCGCATTCCAACTCCTAAAAATTTCTTTAATGCAAGGAGGTGCACTTGTTCACAATGGCGGGCTGCATCATCTAGTCCCCAAAGTTCTGCACCGTATAGAGCAATGGGTTGAACCTGTGAATCAAATAACTTCAACAATAAATCTAAACTAGTATTCTTCAAAATATACGGTTTTCTCATAATGCAGAGCAGAGCTTTCTTTGCTTTACTTACAAGGTCATTGCAAGCCAATGTGAAACTGAGTTTTGTTGAAAACAGTATACCTAAGTATTTATAAGCATTTATGACAGGCATAACAGCATTATTATATGTCCAATTTTCTCTTGCTGCTAAGTAGGCACCTTTTCTAAACACAATTATATTGCTTTTGCTTAAATTCACTTTCAAATCAAGAGAAAAAGCTGCGCGTTGCAGACTGTTTAACTGTGTCTGCAAACCAATAACTGTTTCTGATAATAGTACAACATCATCTGCTAATAACAAAATAAAGAGCTCAAAATAATCCGTTGTAAACATTGCACCATGCCTACCATTTTGAATTATTTCTATGGCAAGTTCATTAATAAACAAAGAAAATAAAACAGGACTGCACACGTCACCTTGCTTAACACCATAGGTGCACATAATGAAATCAGTTAGTTTATGTCCACACCGTATCTTAACTTTAGCATTATTATACATACTTTTGATGCAATTGTATAAATTACCATTTATACCATTTTTAACTAAAATTGACCAAAGAATTTTCCTATTAATGGAATCAAAAGCCTTCTCAAAATCTATGAATGCAACATATAATTTTCTGTTGAAAGAGAACTGTTTTTGTATGATAGCTAACAAAGTAAATATATGATCAATAGTTGAATAGTTCTTTTTGAATCCTGCTTGATATTCTGCAGTAATATCATTTTCCTCAACCCACTCTTGTAAACGATGATTAATGACTGTACTATAAATTTTGCTACTAACATTGCATACTGAAATGCCCCTGTAATTGTTAAGGTTGTTGACATCTCCTTTTTTGTACAAGGGAAGCACAATACTTTCTGTCCAACTGTCAGGAAATATACCTTTCTGAAACAAAGCATTAAAAAATGTGACAAAGAAATCTGCAACACAATCACCTGCATTTTTTTAACAACTCTCCAGTTATTCCATCAGGCCCAGCAGCTTTTCTAATCTTTATCTTTCTAATTGCTAAAATAACTTCTTCCTTTGATATTGGTCGGTTGAAATAAACATCATTACCATCAACATTCAATTCGTCCTCGTCTGGTTCACTTTCTTTTTCGAGTAAAGTTTTGAAGTGTTCAAACCAGTTGTCTAAAGTGATATCATTGCTAACGTGTTTCCGTTTACATGAAAGTTTATTTACATTTTCCCAAAATTGCTTTTGATTATTCACCGAAGATAACAA
>CM065720.1:3351019-3353519 GCA_033310375.1 Conus canariensis
CTCTACACGCTGAGGGTCAAGGGTCAAGGGAGATAACTTAATTTAGGTCTCGCCTGGCACTTGTCCGGATATTACACAGGTCACACGCCATGTCTGGAATTTGCAGCACGTCACTATAATTATAATCCATGTAAACGTTTTGAGGCCAAGCATAAGTTTTAGCTAGCTGTTGATATTGAACTGATAATTGATCAAAAGAACACCTCTCTACCAATCATTTCACTTTTTTGGTTTTGTTCTGTTTTTTTTTTTTTTTTAATTTCCACCGATGACATCATTCACAGTCTTCAAATACTTGACCTTCCCTTAGCTGACGTTACATTTCAAACTTTCGTGCTCACCCGTGACCCTGTCTTTACGCCAGATGATTTCAATCTGTCTGCGTGGAACCACCTGGTTTGTACCTTGATGGCCATGTGAAAGAAAACGAGGAGAACCAACTTTCAGACTCATCAAAAATTCACAAAACAATCTAACTGCGCCAGTCTAAAAATACTCCACTCCTTAGGCAAGGCCTTCGAGCATTACTGTTTTGGTGTGCAGCCACATGCCCGAGTGGCCGCCATCGGTGGAGTAGTAGATTCCCGCTGTGGTGTAGATCATTTGTGAGTGAGGTAGTTCAATGGAAAAGTGGGCGGATATCGAGTTGGTCTGGGTCTTGATTTGGTTACAAAAAAAACAGGACAACTTCCCAACTGAACCGAGGATCATTGTCCTTTCTTTGTTCGCCAGACATAATTGATGAATCAGGGCACCAGAGTTCTTGTTACTATGTTGTCCTTTCTTTGTTCGCCAGACATAATTGATGAATCAGGGCACCAGAGTTCTTGTTACTATGTTGTCCTTTCTTTGTTCGCCAGACATAATTGATGAATCAGGGCACCAGAGTTCTTGTTACTATGTTGTCCTTTCTTTGTTCGCCAGACATAATTGATGAATCAGGGCACCAGAGTTCTTGTTACTATGTTGTCCTTTCTTTGTTCGCCAGACATAATTGATGAATCAGGGCACCAGAGTTCTTGTTACTATGTTGTCCTTTCTTTGTTCGCCAGACATAATTGATGAATCAGGGCACCAGAGTTCTTGTTACTATGTTGTCCTTTCTTTGTTCGCCAGACATAATTGATGAATCAGGGCACCAGAGTTCTTGTTACTATGTTGTCCTTTCTTTGTTCGCCAGACATAATTGATGAATCAGGGCACCAGAGTTCTTGTTACTATGTTGTCCTTTCTTTGTTCGCCAGACATAATTGATGAATCAGGGCACCAGAGTTCTTGTTACTATGTTGTCCTTTCTTTGTTCGCCAGACATAATTGATGAATCAGGGCACCAGAGTTCTTGTTACTATGTTGTCCTTTCTTTGTTCGCCAGACATAATTGATGAATCAGGGCACCAGAGTTCTTGTTACTATGTTGTCCTTTCTTTGTTCGCCAGACATAATTGATGAATCAGGGCACCAGAGTTCTTGTTACTATGTTGTCCTTTCTTTGTTCGCCAGACATAATTGATGAATCAGGGCACCAGAGTTCTTGTTACTATGTTGTCCTTTCTTTGTTCGCCAGACATAATTGATGAATCAGGGCACCAGAGTTCTTGTTACTATGTTGTCCTTTCTTTGTTCGCCAAACATAGTTGATGAATCAGGGCACCAGAGTTCCTGTTACTACTTAACAACGTCATTTTCTGAACAATCAATTCTTTAACAATGCCGCTTTCATTTCAGTGATTATGTCAAGTTCGTTCTTGAGTTCGACTGACATTGCTGTATCAACAAATCTTTGAGAGATGATATCAAAGCAAGTTCCTCCCCCCCCCCCCCCCCCCCCCCCCGGTGCCAGAACACCCCTGACATTCTAAACAGGAACCTTACACTTTCTCCACACGCGCGCGCACATGTGTGTGTGTGTGTGCGTGCGTGCGTGCGTGCGTGCATGTGTGTGTATGTGTGTGTGTGCTTGCGCGCACGCGTGTATGCACGCGTGTGTGCGTGTGCACATATGTAACGATCTTCCTGTCTATCTATCTATCTATCTATCATCTATCTATCTATCTATCTATCTATCTATCTATCTATATACTGTCTGTCTGTCATACATCAATGATCTGCCATTGTACTTGAAAATAAACAGTGAAATGTTCGCTGATGATACAACCTTAGACACAAGTAATTCTGACGCCAAACAGGTTTGCAATGACATCCAATAAAACATCAATCTCTTGGTTAAATGGACACGATTTAATCACATGGCTCTCCATCCTCACAAAACTAAATTCATGATGATAACTACAAGACAGAAACGTCAAACTCTAAGCCAAAATCTGCCAGTACTTTGCATTTCTAACGAAAACGTCGAAGAAGTAACCAGTCACAAAGTCTTGGGAATAACAATAGATAATAATCTAACTTGGTCAAAACACTTAGAGTCTTTATCTAGAAACGTTGCAAGAAAACTACATCTTCTTAAGAACTTCTTAAATTTACATGCAAGAAAACTATT
>CM065720.1:3358519-3371019 GCA_033310375.1 Conus canariensis
CATGGCAGCAAGGCTGACCAAGTACCTGATGGAAAACAAGTACTTGGATGTGTCAGTCCAGAAAGGTGGCATCCCAGGCGTGGCTGGCTGTGTAGAACACGCCACAATGATCTGGGACGCAATCCAAAAAGCAAAAACAGAAAAGAGAGACCTGGACGTAGTGTGGCTTGATCTGGCAAACGCATATGGATCTGTGCCCCATGAGATGATACAGTTGGCTCTTGAGATGTACCATGTGCCAAAGAACATCCGCGACATGCTCAAGAAGTACTTCAATGGCTTCTCAATGCGGTTCTCTACCAAGGAGTACACAACTGACTGGATCAACTTGGAAGTGGGTATTGCAATGGGCTGTGCAATTTCCCCAATACTGTTCGTGCTGGCAATGGAACTCATCTTGAAAGCAGCAACAAACAACGCGAGACAAACAGACCTTGGCGATGGATACAAGATGCCTCCTCTCAAGGCCTTCATGGATGACACTACAGTGATTTCATCCAGAGAAGACGAGACACGTCATGTGCTGGAGAGGCTGGACGACATAGTTGCCTCATCCAGAATGAAGTTCAAGCCCCAAAGAAATCACGGAGTCTCTCACTGAGGAAAGGAAAAGTGGCCGGATCTGTGGTCTTCAGTGTTGCCAACCAGGCCATTCCAACAGTCACAGAAGAACCAGTCAAGAGCCTTGGAAGATGGTATGATGATACGCTGAAAGACACACAAAGAGCAAAAGAAACCAAGCAGATGGCGGAGGAAGGCTTGGAGACCATTGACCAGTTTGGGCTCCCTGGCAAATACAAGGTCTGGTGTCTGCAGTTCATGCTGATACCAAAGCTGCTATGGCCTCTGATGATATACGACATCTGCACCAGCATAGTGGAGGCAATGGAAGCCAAAATCAACAAGTTCACAAGGAAATGGCTTGGTGTCCCACCCTGTCTGACTGACATAGCGCTGTACTGTCGCCAAGCAAAGCTGAAACTACCACTGAAATCCATCCTGGAGGAATACAAAGCAGGGAAGATCAGACTTCAAAGCATGCTGGAGGACTCAGGAGACAAGGTGGTAGAAGCAATCAAGCCCCAGCTGAAGACAGGCAGAAAATGGAAAGTTCAAGAGGCGATGGATTCTGCAAAAGAAAGTCTCAAGATCAGAGAAATAACAGGACACACACAGACCAACAGACAAGGACTGGGGGTGACCAAAACTGAATGGTGGTCAAAGGCCAAAGGAAAAGCCAAAAGAGACATGATGATTCAGGAGATGAGAAAAGAAGAAGACCAAAAAAGACTCCAAAAAGCAGTCCAGCAGAGCCAGCAAGGGCAATGGACAACGTGGGAGAATGCACTCCAAAGAAGTCTCACTTGGAATGACATTTGGCGCATGGCCCCTCTCAGGATCAGCTTCATTCTCAGATCTGCATATGACCTTCTGCCCTCAAATGCAAACCTGGTGAAGTGGGGGAAAACAGACGATCCTGCATGTCCCCTCTGCCATGAAAAACAAACAGTGGAGCATGTCCTAAGCTCATGTAAAGTAGCCCTGGCTCAAGGAAGGTACACATGGAGGCACAACCAAGTGCTCAAAGAGATTGTACAAGTAGTCTGGGCTAGTACCAACACCACAAAAGGGAAAATCAGGACTCCAAAAGCACCCGCAACATTCTTCACGGCAGGAGGCAGCAAATCATGGCCAAGAACAACAGTGCCACTCGAAACATGCAGGCAGAGTCTGCTGGACGGGGCAGATGACTGGGAGTGCACTGCAGACCTCCCAGAATGGAAGAGTCACCCAGAGATCATCAGCAAGAGTGGCATGAGACCAGACATAGTAGTCCACTCTAAGTCAACCAAGCAGCTGATCATGATCGAGCTCACGGTACCATATGAGAACAGAATGGAGGCAGCTCAAATCTACAAGACTGAAAAGTATGCTGATCTGGCAAAAAGCCTGAGGAGAGAAGGCTATCAGGTCAAAGTCCTCACTGCAGAAATTGGAGCTAGGGGGTTTGTAGGAACGTCTGCATACAGCCTCATGAAACAGCTCTCAGTTGCAGGGAAGGAAAAAACCAGAGCCCTGAAAGCAATGGCAGAAGCGGCAGAGAGGTGTTCAAGCTGGATCTGGTCAAGGAGGAACAAAAGTGAACTTCATAAGGCTTAAATTTGCTACAAATATCAGGTGTCCCTGTGGCTCAGTGGTTAAAGCGCGAGTCATTAAGTGGAAAATGAACATGTCCAGAGCGTCATGGGTTCGAATCCCAGCCATGGCTCGTCCCAAGATGGGGAAAAAAAAAAAAAAAAAGGGGGCAGCAGAGGGACATCCGGAGTCATGAACCGGGTGTGGCCCAACCCCCCTAGAGTGTCAGGAGATAAGGGCCGAAACACTTGCTTGAAGGGGGCTTCTCTTCTGAGGACTCTCTGCTGCCACGCTCTCCACGAGTTTCTTTCTACTATGTCCATCGTTCACTAATTCCTAAATATCCACTTTTTCTATGTAGGATACTATTACATCTTGACAGATTTACTATTTAACTAAAGTGAACTAGCAGCGTGGAATAAACTAGTGAACTGAGTTAGTAATCCAGCTACTGTTTCGCACATTAAAGAAACATCATCTGCTAAAAGATGGACGAACAGCTCCGAAATGCCCAAAGAAATTGTGCATCATGCTTCCCATTCCTGTTAGTGTTGAAGGTCACCCTCGTTTCACTTCGGATGTGCATTGAATGTGATCAGGTAAGGTATGCCCACATCAAGCCTTGATTTTACGCACATTAAAGAAACATCACTTCCTAAAAGATGGACGAACATGCTCCAGAATGTCCAAAGAAATTTGCATCATGCTTCCCATTCCTGTTAGTGTTGAAAGGATCACCCTCAGTTCTCTTCGAGATGCATTGAATGTGATCAGAAAAGGTATGCCCAAACATCAAGCCTGATTTTAACAGCTAAATGCACACTATACATCCCAGCAATTTTCCATCAACATAAGCTTACATGTACACTGTACATCCCAGCAATTTTCCATCAACATGAACTTACATGCACACTGTACATTCCAGCAATTGCCCATCAACATAAGCTTTTGAAAGGATAAGCCATAGAGTTCTTTTTCAGAGAATCAAACACCTTTTCAAAATCTGTAAATGCAACCAACAGTCTATGATTTAAAGACAGTTGATTTTGCGCAATAGCCATTGATGCTTACCCGAAATCAATAGTATAGTAGAAATCAATTGTATTCAAATCCTGCTTGATATTCCTTGGCCATATTCAATTCAATTCAATTCAATTCAATCAACTTTATTGTCCATCGGAAATTTTTCTTCTGCTCCACCTCATTTTGCAAGTACATAAGACCTTACAGAGAGACATTATAAATCGTTACATAAAAGCCTGTGTTAGTATATGTATTTGTATATACATCAACACCCACATATTATTATCCTCAACTCACTCCTGTGATGATTACAGGTGACTACTCACGTCACTCAAGGAAATCCCGCCACAGTTCTAAGGGTTGCTTACAATCACCTACTTAAAGAGAAGTAGGACAACAAATTCGATTGAATTTTAAAGAAAACCATCCCCAGCCCACCCCAAGTAAAATTAAGAATTGTGAAAAGGTCAGCAAGAAACTCAATATGAAATCAATCCTACAAGTGCGCTTCAGCAATTCTCAAGTTATTCCGCCTGATCTTGCAGCTGTTCAGTTCTTAAAAAAAATACGCTTAGCATGCAGAACGTTTTCTTTTTTACGTCATATGCTGGAAGTTAGCTCCTGCTTCTTTGCCGTGAAATATGTGTGGTACACTAGCAGAATTAACGTCCCTGGTCAGAAGTGTCGTAAAGCAGTCATACCAAACTTTATCACCTTGAATACTGCCTGGCTTTTTTTTTTTGTTTGCTTGTTTGTTGTTGTTTTTTTTTTTAGCGAAATTCTGTGGTTGGCTGCTTTAAGATCATTTCTGATTTTTTATTGATGCAGTGAGCAGTGCCAACACTTCGTTGATAAATGGCTCCCTCTTCACGAGTGTTTATATTTGTCTTCACTCTACAGTATACATTGCAGTCATCATCGCCTAAAGTGCATTTGAACTTTTTAAGGTGAGCAGGTTTCCGCATCAATAAAAGAAAAGTTCGCAATCTTCTTAAAAAGTTCAGAAGCATTTTAGCAAAGAGAGAGAGAGAGAGAGAGAGAGAGAGAGAGAGAGAGAGAGAGAGAGAGAGAGAGATTAAAATTATGAAAATGATCAGGATCAGGACATCCATAGTGCACCTGTGGGGTAAAAAACAATTGTTTTATTTTCAAGATATAGCGCACACACGTGCAACTGAGTTTTTGTTTGTGTGTGCGCGCGCGCGGCGGGTGCTGTGTGTGTGTGTGTGTGTTGGTGTGTGTGTGTGTGTGTGTGTGTGTGTGTGTGTGTGTGTGTGTGTGTGTGTGTGTTGTGTGTGTGTGTGTGTGTGTGTGTGTGTTGTGGTGTTGTGTGTGTGTGTGTGTGGTGTGTGCGTGCGTGCGTATGTGTGTGTGTGTGTGTGTGTGTGTGTGTGGCGTGCGTGCGTGTGTGTGTGTGTCCGTGTGTGTGTGTGTGTGTTGTGTGTGTGTGTGTGTGTGTGGTGAAGAAAGTGACAGTGACAGTGAGCGAGAGAGAAAAAGAGATATGTAAAAGCTCATGGGCAACGTCTTAAACAGAGAGAGAGAGAGAGAGAGAGAGAGAGAGAGAGAGAGAGAGAGAGAGAGAGAGAGAGAGGAGAGATGAAATAAATAAGCCTACCTGTGCATAAAGAGCAGCAGGTCTTGTGGTAGATCAGCCATAATAAGACATAAAATGCAGCTACTTTAACAACCTCCGTGAGAAGTATGACAAGTGTCTTCATGTTCAAATGTACGTATTGATACTGTTCTTTTGGGGGCTCGTAATCCACCAGAAATGTAACAGTGGTAATGTCTTTCGCACATTATGCACGGAAATTGATCATTTTTGTTATTGTTCTTGTTGTTCCTGGAAAATGCTGAAAGTGTTTGTTATCCCAGCGGAGGGCAGAACTGGCCGGAGAGTTATCAAATGTGCATTTGTGTTCTGCTGAAGAATTCACTTAGATTCAGTTCCTCAGTTCACGTTGTTTACAGACCACCGACCACTGGACGTTAATGTCAGGGCTACCAAGACGTCCCACATCGGTTTCACGCGTGTTTGAGAGTTAGTTTCTTTCCAACATATGTAATGTTTCTTAAAACTGGGTCTATACCCCCCCCCTCCCTGTCCCACCTCCCCCCCCCCAAAAAAAAAAAAAAAAATTGAGATGGAACTAATACAGTTCATTACCCATTAATAACAAAAGATCTTAATTTCAGCATCTTATCGATTTCAGTAGTTATTGATGACTAACACTTGAACATATCAGCGGTCTTGACAAGAAATGCTGCAATTGTTACGATGCCCTTAGGCCTGCATGTCTCATGAGGCATGGTCACTGTACTGCTTATTACATCTTTTGTCTAAAGACTGCTGCAGCTGTTACATATTTCGTCCAGACTGCGCATTGTTATATTTTGTGTGGATATGTTATCACACTGTATCAAAGCTTTCCTTGCAGCAGTGTTACCTATGCAGAGGTGCCAGAGTGCTGGAACTCTACACAAAGCAAAAACTTGCAAATGAATGAGTCTTTGAGAGTGTTGCTCGAATTTCCTGACCAACACTGCACGTATCCGTATTTCACCGGCCTGGTTGATACCAGGGTATGTTATGAAAGTAAGCATAGAATACAATCGTGTCAATCAGTCGTAGATCAGGATAGAACTCCACAGAATCATCTTCATCATCCTCGGCCCCTGGATTAGCATAAAAGGCTCAGATTCTCTATCCAGTCATGCCCTACTCTCGTGTTGACTTTTGTTTGGACTTCCTGTCCACGTCTAAGCCAGTGATGAGTTCGTGTTGAGGTCGTCTGTATTGAGGACTTCATGAACACTGTCGTTGGATGGACGTGGTGGAGGTCGTCTGTATTGAGGACTTCATGAAGACTGTCGTTGGATGGACGTGGTGCAGGTCGTCTGTATTGAGGACTTCATGAACACTGTCGTTGGATGGACGTGGTGGAGGTCGTCTGTATTGAGGACTTCTTGAAGACTGTCGTTGGATGGACGTGGTGGAAGTCGTCTGTACTGAGGACTTCATGAAGACTGTCGTTGGATGGACGTGGTGGAGGTCGTCTGTACTGAGGACTTCATGAAGACTGTCGTTGGATGGACGTGGTGCAGGTCGTCTGTATTGAGGACTTCATGAAGACTGTCGTTGGATGGACGTGGTGGAAGTCGTCTGTATGAGGACTTCATGAAGACTGTCGTTGGATGGACGTGGTGGAAGTCGTCTGTACTGAGGACTTCATGAAGACTGTCGTTGGATGGACGTGGTAGAAGTCGTCTGTACTGAGGACTTCATGAAGACTGTCGTTGGATGGACGTGGTGGAAGTCGTCTGTACTGAGGACTTCATGAAGACTGTCGTTGGATGGACGTGGTGGAGGTCGTCTGTACTGAGGACTTCATGGAGACTGTCGTTGGATGGACGTGGTGGAAGTCGTCTGTACTGAGGACTTCATGAAGACTGTCGTTGGATGGACGTGGTAGAAGTCGTCTGTACTGAGGACTTCATGGAGACTGTCGTTGGATGGACGTGGTGCAGGTCGTCTGTACTGAGGACTTCATGAAGACTGTCGTTGGATGGACGTGGTGGAGGTCGTCTGTACTGAGGACTTCATGAAGACTGTCGTTGGATGGACGTGGTGGAGGTCGTCTGTACTGAGGACTTCATGGAGACTGTCGTTGGATGGACGTGGTGGAGGTCGTCTGTACTGAGGACTTCATGGAGACTGTCGTTGGATGGACGTGGTGGAAGTCGTCTGTACTGAGGACTTCATGAAGACTGTCGTTGGATGGACGTGGTGGAAGTCGTCTGTACTGAGGACTTCATGGAGACTGTCGTTGGATGGACGTGGTGGAGGTCGTCTGTACTGAGGACTTCATGAAGACTGTCGTTGGATGGACTGGTGGCGCCCAACGGAAAGGGACGCTCACCTACCTTGGCTCCGCGACTACGGAGTCAGTGTCGTGGGTAAGGGAGTAAGGTGGTGTCAAGTGTATGGTGGATGACAAGAGGCGCCACGGAACACCACCAAAGTGGCCCGCCAGCGGTGCAGTGTCTCTTCTGGTGGGTTGCCTCATAACGACTTCACAATGACTCTCCGTGTGGATTGTTGGTGGCGGTACAAACCAAAGCGTAGCTGTGAACAGGGAGCCTAAAGTAGTGGAGTGATGCTAACTCCACTGAGTTGGTACAGAAAATGAGACCGCAATAAACAACCAACCAAACAACCAAACAACCAAACGAAAACGTGTCGACAGGCAGGAAAGGTGCTATTGGCCTGTCGTCTGCTGCCCTTTAAGCCACTTCGAGGTCTCCTCTAAAAATAAGTCATGTTTGCACGAAGCGAATATGACATAGGTCAAGACGGGCAAACGACGTATCCGTCTGCCTCCTTGATAAAAAAAAAGTAAAGAAAAGAAAGCTAATACAGAGAGAAAGACTGCAGATCCCCCGTTTGATTTGGGCCCACACCACAGATTCGTCGCAACCTTTCCCTGGGTTCTTTAATGGAAACACTGCACCGTTCCACCAAGGCTCGTTGAAATTGGTTCAGTCGTTTGTCTGTCGTCTTGTACATAGACAGTCGAGCAAGCAAAAATACGAATCGACAGACAAGCAAAAAAAACAAAACAAACAAAAACAAAAAACAAAATTCGAGGGAGGGAGTATCAATGTGCTAAGCCTTTTGTGGCATAAAAGATATGGAAATTGATATGTTTAAAAAAAAACAGGGGAAAATAGCCCAAGTACAAGGAAATCATTCATGCAACTCAGAGAGCTTGACTTTCTTTCAGTTCCCACTTACCAACGGAAATGACGTTATTATGAAAATGACGTGAAATCGTAATGTCATTAGTAACGTCATGTATGTGAAAGCTTTTCTGTGCATATTCTTTCAAATGAATAGACACACGAATAGAGATAGATAAATGGCTGTATATGCAAGCAGATAGAAATAAATAAATAAATAAATATAAATAAATAAATAAATAAAAGGTTAATATGTAACGAGGCAAATAAAGCATCAACAGCCAACAAAGCAAACACAAAGTAAATGGATAAATAAGTAAAGCAACACATGAGTAAATGCATCAGTAAACAGGGTTACATAAACGAGAAGAAGTGTTTTAAAAAGCCAAACAAACAAACAAGAAGGAGAAAGATGAACGAAAAAGGTAATAGTAGAATGAAATGAAATAAAAGAAGTAAAAAAAAAAAAAAAAAAAAAAAAAAAAAAAAGGGAGGGGGGGGGGAGGGGGGGGGGAGGGGAGGGGGCTGGGGAGAGAGGGATCAATCCAGCAAAAAGAAACCCACTGGATAAAATGTTAAGATGGCTTTGTTTCCTGTTCCTCAACATAATCCTCTCTCCAGACCCAGTATGAATCATCTTTGCGCTTTCACCGTCTGTCTGTCTGTCTGTCTGTCTGTCTGTCTGTCTGTCTGTCTGCTCTCTCTCTCTCTCTCTCTCTCTCTCTCTCTCTCTCTCTCTCTCTCTCTCTCTCCCATTTGATTTGTGTGGACGAGGCCTTAACAACATATTGTTCGAGTCTCAGAACAAAAAGGAAGAACACACACACACACACACACACACACACACACACACACACACACACACACCACACACACACACTTGTCTTCTCCTTTCTGTGTATAAGACAGACACACGCGCTGTTTCCTTATGTTTGTCACAGAGACACAGACAGACGCATGCGCGCCCGCACTCCCCATACACATACATATTGTACCTCGCGAGGCTCTCTTGTGTTTTCGCGTCACGTAGGCTTTACGTCACATCTTGACAACACAGTCTCTAGAGTCATTGTGGGCTCATCAACAAACCCCGAGTAGGGTGAGCGCGACTTGTAGAAGGCTGGAATCAGATTTGTCGGTCCTAGTTAAGCCTGCCAGTAGAGTTACTACCCCTAGTGGCGGTAGGTCAGTCAGTCAATATCTTCAATGATTGGATAGAAAGAGCATACGTGGGTAGAAGTGACGTGAACAGGATTCCTATCATTTCTTGGAAACAAAACGTAAGAAAGCATTAAGTAATGTGTAGGAATTGTCTTGTAAGGTACTTTGATAACAAAGCACAATACTCTCTCTCTCTCTCTCTCTCTCTCTCTCTCTCTCTCTCTCTCTCTCTCTGGCTCACTCGCTCGCATGCTCTCTCGCTCATTTGACCGTGCAATCTCTGCGTCTCTCTCTTATAACACACACACACCACACACACACACACACACACACACACACACACACACAACACAAACATGCTCGCGCTCGCGCTCGGGCACACACACACACACACACACACACACACACACACACACACACACACACACGTACATAGACACATACATACACATACACACATGCCCCAATACACAGATATGCGCAATAGCATATGCACTCACACAAGCACACGTGCGCGCGAATCTTGCATACAAAAACATTCATATAAGCACACAGACACGCACTTGTGTGTGTTCGCATATATACACGCATAAAAAACACACACACACACACACACACACACACACACACACACACACACACACACACACACACACACACACACACACACACACACACATTGTTACCAATATTCTTTATATACAGCTTTAAACAATATAAGGAAATAGCGGGGTTCTGCACATTTTAAGCAGATCTTTTGCATAAACAAACTCAACTCTCTCTCTCTCTCTCTCTCTCTCTCTCTCTCTCTCTCTCTCTCTCTCTCTCCCTCTCTCTCAGAGAATTGTGAATGTAGGAAGCCATATCAATATATTGTTATAGGCTCAGCAATAAGAAGAATGAACACACACAAAAACACACACACATACACACACACGCACGCACACACAGACACACAGACACAGACACAGACACACACACACACACACAGATACACAGACACACACAACACACACACACACACACACACACACACACACACACACACACACACACGCATGCTGTACCATGTGAGGCTCTCTTGTGTTTTGGCGGCACGTAGGCTTCACTTCACGTCTTGACAACACAGTCTCTGGAGTCATTGTGGCTTCATCGAGACTTGTAGAAGGCTGGAACAAGATTTGTCGGTCGGGGGGGGGGGGGGGGGGGGGGGGGGGGAGAAGGCTGCACGTACCAGCGTCATGAAAGATGTTATTTGTAAAATGGACACAGTCATCTTCCGAAGGAATTGTGGATTTTTCAATTGTGATATATGATGCCTGTCACAATAGTGTCACCCACCCCGTGCCTGCCCTCTCTCTCTCTCTCTCTCTCTCTCTCTCTCTCTCCTGCCTTTTTTTTGTCCCAATTTAAAAATATCATAAGCGGAAGGGGGGGGGGGGGGGGGGGGGGGGAGCGGGGGGAGACGGAGGAAAGGGAAGGAAAAACGATTTTTCGTTTGCTCGTGCTCCCTGTGACACGCGCACAGAGTAAAATTAAAATGACACAATTTTGAAAAACTCACAGTGGTCGGTTTTCCTCTGCCCCAGATCGCCAGGCACTCTTCACACAGTTTTAGCTGTGAGGTGCGTTCAGTTCCATTAGTAATGAAGATGTAAATCACGGCACGGTGACCATGCTAACTCCCCCCTCCCCCCGAGCCACCCCTTTTTTCTTTTCTTCTTCTTCTTTTCTTTTATTTTTTTAAGTGCCCCTCACCTCTTGGATACCTGCGTGAGCGCTTGACGCGCACGTATGTTTCAATTCATTTATAATGCGACACGAGGTCTTACATTTTATCTTTGTGCATGCCCCTTTGCTCGTTTGCGCTGGTCAAGCAAATATCATTTTATTTATTTTGTTGTTGTTGTTTGTTTTTGTATTATGATTGCAGTGATAATAGTTTTTTGCTTTTTCATTTTGATATTGTTTTCCGTGTGTTCATGGTATATGTGTTTTTTTCTTCAAAACTATTATAAATTCTTCAGTTTGACCGGGTTGGATGGACTCATTTTATGCTGTCAGTTGTAAATGAGTTTGATGACCTCTTTTTGGTTTGATGTATTTACACATGTATGTTATTGTCTTCTTCAAAGCTATTCCGTAAACAGAAATGGACAGTAGTGTGTCTATTCTCTCAATTAACTGTCAGGGCCTCAATAGTTTGAAGAAGAGGCGTGATGTCTTCCATTATCTAAGGTGTAAAAAATATTCTGTGTACTTCTTGCAAGACACTCATTTTGAAAAAAAAGATAGAACAGTATATCCAGTCTGAGTGGGGCTATAAGGCGTATTTCTCAAGTTACTCTTCCAACGCAAGAGGAGTCGCAATTCTGTTTAATAACAACTTTGAATTTAAGGTTAAGCAAATTGTTAAGGATGATTCTGGAAACTTTCTCATGATACGTGCAGAGATACATAGGAATGATTACCTTTTAGTTAATATATATGGGCCAAATAGGGATGACGCTGAATTTTACAATTGTCTCAAACAAAAAATTGTTGAGCTTGGTATAGAAAACGTTATAATAGGTGGGGATTTCAATCTGGTCCTTGACCCTTCTAGAGATTATCATAATTACAAACATATAAATAATCCTCATGCAAAACAGGCTGTTGACAACATGGTCGAAAATCTAGACCTGAATGACATTTGGCGGGAACTAAACCCGGAGTGTCGCCGTTTTACGTGGAGGAGAACTAATCCTTTTCAACAGGCCAGGCTAGATTTCTTTTTGATATCAGACACAGTTGTGTCTTATACTGATGAAGTAGACATTGAATCCGGTTACAGAACAGATCACTCTGCTGTGTTATTAAAGCTAAAATTTAATGAAGACATAAAGCGCAATACTTTTTGGAAACGTAACTCGTCTCTGTTGAAAGATAACTCATATTTAGATGAAATCAATACTGTGATTGAAAACGTTAAAGAAGAATACGCTACAAATACAGAAAATATTAATGCAAGCAGACGACAAATTACACTTATCAATTTCTGATGATTTATTTCTCGATTTTCTGTTAATGAAAATAAGGCCAAAAACAATTGCTTATGCTACTGCGAACAAAAGAAAGAGTAATGAAGAGGACAAACAATTAGAACAAGACGTTATTAAGTTAGAAAAAAAAAAGAAATGAAAACTGAAGATGATATCAGAGTCATTAACGAGAAAAAAGAACGACTGTCAGATATCAGAGGAAAACGAATAGAAGGAGTTTTGTTAAGATCAAGCGCTAGATGGATAGCAGATGGAGAGAAAGTTAGTAGTTATTTTTGTAATCTCGAAAAACAGCATAACAACAGTAAAAACATGGCTAGACTAATTGATAAACAAGATAATATTCTAACAAATCAAGAAGACATACTGAAAGAAGTATATAGTTTCTATAAAACA